>CM034156.1:586519797-586838415 GCA_019776745.2 Taxus chinensis | reverse complement strand
ATCAGAGCTTAGGGTTTAGGGTTTAGGGGTTAGGGTGCATGGTTAAAGGTTTATTTCTCAGGGTTTGGGGTTTGAAGTTACGGGTTTAAGGTTTAGGAGTTAGTTATGATATTAAGGTTTAGGGGTTAGAGATCAGGGCTCTAGATTTAGGGTGTAGGGGCTTAGGGTTTAAGGTTAAGGGTTTAGGGATCAAGGATTAGGGTGTAGGGTTCAAGGCTTAATGTGTAGGGTTTATGGTTTAGGGATTAGGGTTTAGGGTTCATGGTTCATGGTTTATTTCTTAAGGTTAGGGGTTCAGAGTTACTGGTTTAAGGTTTGGAGGTTAGAGCCTTGGGCTCTGGATTTAGTATTTAGGGTTTAGAGCTAGGGCTTAGGGTCTAGGGTCTAGGGTTAAGGGTTTAGGGTTATGGGTTTAGGGTTTAGGGTTTATAGTTTAGGGTTTAGGTCACAGATTTCAGGGTTCATTGATTTTGTAGGTAGAACATTCAAAGAGAGTCATCAAAATTTGATGTTTCTCATCGGTTGATATTTTGAAAACATCCATGGGTTTATCATATAAGGAATTATCAATGAATGGAAGGTCACTAAGTCATAGGCCATTTAACTCCCATTTAGAACTAACAAGAAAGATTTACTAGGTTATTGATAACCCCTTAGTGTTCCTAGCCATTCCCCTATTTCTATGCTTATTTTGAACACTTTAGGAAGTTCTGTCAAATTTACTATCCATTCTAGTAGAACACTTAAACTTTATCTTTCTCCGAAGGAGAGGATACTACAGGAAATTCAATTATGATCCTACACCTCTGCATTGATATATCCTCTATGTTTCTTTTTTTTCCTTTAAGATTAATTTTTTTGTCGTGATGGGTATTTTTTCCAGCTTCTAATGGGTCATCCTGGCTTACATAATAACATACATGGAAATATGAGAATTGCGAAATTGTTTCAGAGTGTGAATAAATTTACATTCAAGAGCGCAAGTATATGTGGGGAAGAAAACAAGTTTGGAAGAGATGTGTAATATATGCATTACAAGGGAACCAGGTAAATGTCAATCCATTTAGTTACTGTCCCACCTCTCATAAACAAAGGTAGTTCATAAGCAGACTAAATGATGGTTCTAGGTGCACTAGGAATATGATGAAATATGGTTTGGTGTTTAGGGTTTAGGGATCATGGTTCAAGTTTAAGGTTCAAGGTTATGGTTAGGATTTAGCTTTAGGTTTAGGGTTTAGGGTTTAGGGTTTAGGGTTTAGGAGTTAGTTAGGTTTTTTAGGGTTTAGGGTTTAGTGTTTATGGTTAGGGTTTAGGATCGAGGTTTAAGGTTTAGGGTTTAGGTTTAGGGTTTAGGGTTTAGGTTTTTAGGGTTTAAGGTTTAGTGTTTAGGGGTTTAGGGTTTATGGTTTTATGGTTTAGGGTTTAGGGTTTAGGGTTTAGGTTTAGGGTTTAGGGTTTAAGGTTTAGGGTTTAGGGTTTAGGGTTTAGGGGATTAAGGGTTTAGGGTTTAGGTTTAGGGTTTAGGGTTTAGGGTTTAGGTTTTAGGGTTTAGGGTTTAGGGGTTTAGGGTTTTAGGGTTAGGGTTTAGGGTTTTAGATTTTAGGGCTTAGGGATAAGGTGTAGGGTTCAAGGGTTTAGGGTTTAGGGGTTTAGGGTTTAGGTTTTAGGGTTTAGGTTTAGGGTTTTTAGGGGTTTAGGGTTTAGGGTTTTTAGTTTTTAGGGTTCAGGGTTTAGGGTTTAGGGCATTTAGGGCTCATGGTTCATGTTTTTAGGGTTTAGGGTTTAGGGCTTATAGGGCTTAGGGTTTAGGGCTTAAGGCTTAGGGTTTAGGGCTCATGGGTAAGGGTTGAATGTTTAAGGTTTAGGGTTTAGGGGGTTTAGGGTTTTAGGGTCTAGGGATCATGGTTAAAGGTTTAGGGTTTAGGGTTTAGGGCTCAAGGTTTACAGTTTAGTGTTTAGGTTTATGGCCTATGGTTTAGGGTTTCGATTGTAGAAGTTAAATGCTAAAATATTTAGGCTGAATGCTGAAATCCTGAAAAATTACCTATGTACTGACCAGATTATACTTTAAAAAACTATCTCCTAAACCATGACTCATGGAGCTGTGAGACTAATTCCATAAGGTGCAGAGTGACCCTAATTTCTTATATTTATTAAATAATAAAATAAATTTAAAGTATAAAAATAATAAATAATAAATAATAAATTAATATTAAAAATTTAAAACATTTATTTATATAAATAGAAGCATGTCAAAAGCATACATAATGTTTATATACACAGAACGCATACGCATTATGTTTATATTATAACGCGTACGCGTATTTTTTTTTTTCTCTTTTCCCAAGCCATGCCTCAAGGCTTGGGATCCGGTTTGGATCCCCAAGCCTGAGGCATGGACCTGACAAACACAAAAAAACAACGTGTTTTTACAAGAAAATGTAAAAATGTCACTTCCTTCCTATGATAAATAAATCAAAATAAAACAATCGATCCATTTTTAAAAAAAATTATACCACGACGTAGAGCAGAGTCTCTTTTTTTCTAAAAATATAATTTTTCAAATTTTCTGACTAATATAAGGTTTCCATATTATTTATTTTCTAACTATGCCTTTTTATAGCTATTTTTTGAAGTGTAAATATGTCTATCTTTCATGGTGTATCTTTTTTTTGGGTGATCGAAATTTTAAAAAAAATTATACTAGCCCAAACTAGGCATAATATTTGCTAAAAAAAAATCTTAAAAAAAAATGGAGCCCAAACTAGATGCTCCTAGCTATCTTTCTACCAAAGGGTTTTCAAAAATACTAAATGGTGCTCAAAAAATGGTGGGGGGCACGAAATTATCAACTTACAATCTTTTTATTCATGCTTTACATACTCCTCATGAAATCATTAGGGTTTATTTCTACTATATTTTTTTCTTTACTTGATATTTTATAAATTCATCCACCTATTTTTTCTTCATTCACATATCCTCATACTACCCTTTATTTTCATACATTTTATTTTCATAATAAGTTTTTCTCCCACTTTCTCAATTATAATCCTTAGTTTAGATAGCCAAATTAGTATGTTATTTCATCTTCTCCTTACATTTTTAGTCTAGAAAGGTCATCTAGTATAATAATTTGGCTACCCCTAACAAGATCTATAGGTTATACAATAAAATTCAACTCATTTTCTAGCTACCCATTATATTCTACAATTTAGACAAGATGGTTTGTCTAATTATCTTCGCTACCCCTTAAAATCCTACATTATCTACTTATTTCATATTTTATTTAGTTCACACATGTTGACTATGCCTTTACATATTATTTAAATATTTAAATACTACTTACAACATCCTTTAGAAATAATTTTACCATTTATTTCTTCCTAGATCTTTTGGCATGTTGTTTATACATATAAAATAATAGACTCCTTGTGACATGATTTGAAATTCTTTAACTAAATTCACATTTTTTTGATCTTCTCTAGTATAATTTCCACTTACACATATTTTATATTCATGCTTTACATACTCTCATGAAATCTTTAGGGTTTATTTCTACTATTTTTTTCTCACTTGATATTTTGATATGTTATTTATCAATTTTATAATGTTTTATACATTATATTTCATATTATCTCTTTCCATGTTTTGTGATGGAACTATCATAGGTTTACACTTATATACTTTTTTATCTCTAGTTAATTATAATTTCTATAATACCTAGTTCGTAACTTTTATCTATCATACCATATAAAACACACTATTATATAATTTTATGATCATTTACTTTATTTATCCATCATTGCGTAAATATACATCCTTTAAACCTTTAGTTATCATTATCCTTCACTCTCATTAAAGTCCCACTTAGGTTAGAGATGATATCAAGCTCTTTTCTTAGGTTAGGTCTATAGGTACATAAGTAACATGATTTGTATGTTCTCCTTTATAGATATTATGTGTAATATCTCTTATAACTAATATTATTCTCTAATTCACATTATTTTTTCACAATGATTTTTATTAATTTTATAAACCATGTCACCTTCTAGATAAGGTTTTGATACAAGCCTCCATTCCAATCCTAACTTCCATATCATCTTCACAAATACCAATTTTTTTTATGTTATCATTTTTTATCACCACAATGTAACACATTCCTCTTGTTGTGTATCTTGTGTGAATAATGGGTCTCATATCCTTGTATCTTTTATCTTCATCTAATAAACCTTATTATTTTCTTTCATTATGAGTGTTAATTGACGTAGCTCATGCTCATATTATCGTAATGTTGTAGATATTTAACTTCATCTTTTTCATATACATGAAACCACTTTATATTTAATTATTTAGTGTTATTCCACCTCACCAGGTGAGTCATCTCACTTAGGTGGACCTAGATCTAGGTGTCATCTTAGTTATGATAGATTCTCTTATAGAATCTATCATATGTGTAAGTGTGTCATAGGAGTTACATTCCCATTTGGGAAAGTAACTCCTCTTCTCCATTATGGAGGAATCTTCTCTTACATGGGAGTTACACATTTACTCCCCTATTTGTACTCCTCTTATTTTTGGTCCATGGTAATCTAAGAACATTCCATTCCACTCCATTTTTGAATCTTGAGCTCTCATGCATGCACATTAGTCTCTCAAAAGTTTTCTTGCTTTATCTTGCAACTCCTTTTTGGTGAAGTGCAACTGGTTGATGCATGTGTATTCCTTCCAGACCCTCATCTTACACTCCTTCATGGTATCAGAGCTAGGGGACTGGAATCACGTTGCTCACCCTTGTTGATCCACTGTGTAGTTGCTTGTGCAAGGTTCACTTTTTGCATGTGCTTTACTTGCATATTTTTAGATTCTTGTGGTTATTTTTCAGTGGTTTGTTTTCTATGCTCTTTTTCTTGCATTAGGAAGTTGAAGTGGCTCAGTTCTTGCACATGCTCGTTGTATTGGTGACCTGATTACTCACACTCTTTAGCTTGAAAGGTTTTATTTTGGCTTCACTGTGAAATAGCCTGTCAGCACATTATTTGAGCACCAATTGATAACTCAAGTATTGGAGATGTCAACTTTAAAACGTTTTTGGCCTTGAATCTGGATCACTGCTACAAATCTCAAGTTTATTACACTTCACCATCTGTGTATGCATTGTTTGGAAAGTGTTTCTGTACAACCTTCTTAGGCAAACATGGCCTGAGCTCTATTTCAGGATCCATAAGCAGTCAACTCAAATGGATCTGTGTTTTTCATCTACACTTGGTCTTTGTTATCTCACTGACATGCATCAATCTTGGATCATTTGTGTTTTCTTGTATTCTTGGTCAACTGGAGACTGCTGCATCTATAAACCCACATGGTCATGGTAACATCTCTGCATCAGCCAAGCATCCTACACATAACTCAACATTTTTTTGGAGCTGCCTCGTGGTCAACTTGTCAGACCATTAGGCAACTCGGCTTGAATATCACCAACTTGTGTTAAATTGTTACACTACCACACATGTGTAGTTTGAAACTAGTCGGTGGCTCTCTGCTCAGGTGTTACCTTCATTGAAGTCTATTCACTCTTCATTGACACCACTCAGCCTATAGTTCCACTCCTTCTAGTTGATTGTGCAGGTGACACTGGTCAGTGCCCTTGACATGTGGTGTCCTGGTGACCCAAACAATTTGACTAGTGGCAGACCTACACAAACTAATCCACCATTGTCAGGCGGTAAACCAGCTGATTCACACTTAACTCACTCAACTCACACATGTCTAGAGCTCCTTGGTGCATGATCTTCTATCAACCTCAGGCTTAACAATCCTTTTATATTTTAAGGTAAAAAAAACATTTATTTTGGCTTTAAATAAGCTTGGGTTTCCTTTCCTTTTCGAGTGTCAAAGGTAGAGGGTGAGGTCCGGGGTTGGCAGGAGGCTAATCCTCCCTTGCAGTCAAAACAAACCCCTTCTAAAATTTGATGTCGTTTCCAACGGGCACAAACACAATACCTTTTGGATGTGTTTCAGGCACTTTTTTAATATTTTGCAGGGCTTACTAGCTTTTTCTTATCAGTTGTGGGAATCCTTTTAAAGCCATAACTTTTGACTGGTTGCTCATTTTTTAGCACTTCTTTAGTCAAAATTTGCATGTTTTTCTGCACACTACATGATGGGAATATCAGTTTTGTAAAATGCACTATCTTATAAAGTGCCACATTTGGGGGGGGTATCATCTTTCCTTTCTTTTTTTGCACATCTCTTTTTTCTGTCATGGATAATCATGGTGTTCCCTTGCTCACCCCATTCAACTATCAAGAATGGTTGAATGCTATGAACACTACCTTAAAAGGAAATAAATTGTTCTGCATTACCACCGGTCTGCAAGTTGAACCTGATGATGAAAGAGACAGAGAAAAGTGGCTTGATAAGTGTGATGAAGCCATTGGGTTCATGACCATGTGTGTATCTCCAGAGCTGTGTTTTCACATTTCCTCTTCCACCACACCCAAAGAAGTTCTGGAGACTCTCAAAGAACTTTTTGGGAAACAGGATGAAATGCGAGGACATGAACTTGAGAATAACCTAATAAGCCTTAGTCCCAATGATTTTGACACCCTTCAAGACTTCTTCTCCAAATTCATATCACTCATATTGTAGTTAGAAGATTGTGGAATAAAGAAAAAGGAATCTCAACTCATTTTATCCATCCTTACCAAACTTGGTCCCTGAATACTCCGTATTTGTCTCCACCTTCCATGCAACAAAAAGGGCACTTGGAAAAAGTTGGTCTATGCCCTCTCTTGATGAGTTTATTGCAGATTTGATCAGGGAACAAAATAAATTGATTCAAATGGGAACCTTGAAATCCACAAAATCCCATGCTCTCATTGTTGGAAAGGAAAAGATCGAGGAGCTTCTAAGGAGAAGAAACAGGATCATGAAAAGAAGGAAAACCCCAAAACAACTCTTCCACCTCCCAAAATTCCAAAGAATGAATCAAATGTGGATATTGCCATGGCATGCATGATGAAGAAAAGTGCTTGAAGAAAAATATTTCTCTCCTCACTAATCTACTTGAGAAGCACAATATTGGAGTCTCAGATTCTCTCAACACACCTTCATCATCCCATGACAGTTCTAAGGAAAAAGAGAGTGAAAAAGAGAAAGTACAAGAGAAAGAAAAAGTAAAAGAATCCAACAAGGAGAAACCAAAGGGAAGAGCTCTAGTGACTGTTGTGCCACCTACCCCTACATGGATCATTGATTTGGGTGCAACTCATCACATGGCATCATCAGACATTGAGTTTGATTCACTTGAGCCACGTGACATGTCCTCTATTCAGCTTGGTGACAACACCACTACAAAGGTTTTTGGAAGAGGATTAGTTGAAGTAAGTGGTGGTACTTTCAATAATGTTTTAAGTATCCCTTTAATTTCAACAAACCTTCTTTCATTCTATCAGATCACTCATCTTGGATAGGGCATGCGAGTTGAGTTTCACTCCAGACTCAGTTTATGTTAGGGAGCTCCATAGTGATGCTATTGTTGCAGTTGGTATAGCTGACCATCACACTCGGTTGTACTCATTCTCTCACTTTGTTCCTCCTTCTGATTCTTCATCTGACTCAGCTGGACTTGAGGATACTTCTGAGCCCATTTCTGATGTTTTGGACATCTCTTCTAGCATAGTTGATTGCCATGATGACGGGGACCCACATCCACCATCGACTTATCACTTGCCAAATCTTGAGGAGTTGTCTCTTGATTTTCCCACTTCTGGTCCACTTCAGACACTTCAGGGAGTAGGCACTATGATTCAGGACTCATCAGGCATTGGGTACACTTCTTCACAGGTTCAGGGAATTCCACCTTCCTTCATTGTCACTGCTTATGGATCTGTACTTCTTCATAGAGTAGCTAGATTTTCCATCTCACATACAGAAGCATTGTTCCCTTGACTGGAACAACACCTTGGCACTTTGGGGGTCTTCTTCATCCTCTTCACTTAGCACAGGGTGGCTCATGACTAGATCATCTTCTTTGGAGGTTAGATAGACTTCTTCTTCTCTCCTTCTTCATAGTATTTTAGGAGAGTTTTTTTCTATCTCTTGTAAGTTTAGGTTTTTACCACTAGGTATTCCCCTCACTACTTGAGACATTTTTTGCATGCGTACCTCATCAAGCTTATTGCCAGGACCCATTTCTTGTGTGTTTTTCTGATTTACTTATCCCCATCCTAGTATTGAATAAAGGGGGGTGCTGGTGTAGGTGTTTTTTATCACTTTATTTAATTATTTAGTGTTATTCCACCTCACCGAGTGAGTCATTTCACTTAGGTGGACTTAGATCTAGGTGTCATCTTAGCTATGACATATTCTGCTTATAGAATATGTCATATGTGTAAGTGTGTCATAGGATTTACATTCTCATTTGGGAAAGTAACTCCTCTTCTCCATTATAGAGGAATCTTCTCTTACATGGGAGTTACACATCACATGGGTAGCATATCTAGTTGAGAGATAAAATATTGTAAGTAGGTGACCTAATTAAATCTATAGGGACGTGTTTTAAAACTGAGTGAGGTAATTCATAATCAATTTGGTGGTGCTTTTGGGAATTCATTAAAATTGTAGTAGTTATATACTATCTATTGTCATAGGTTGATCTAATCAAATCAACTCTAGAATGTTCTCATTGTAGCTCCTCTAATATTGTTTAATGTTTTTATCTATTTTTAATCAGTCCTTAAGAATTCTAGTAGTACCTTTTCTCTTACATTCTTAGGATTTTAGTAATACAAATCACACCATTTCTTAGACATATATGATTTATGGTCCTACACCTTCATGTAGTATACCAAAAATATTTGTCATACATGTACTTAGTAGTACCAAAATATTTTTCAAATGTAATAGGTCACTAATATTATCCATATTAGCACTTTAGAAATCATTGCACACTTTATGTAATAAATATAAAAAACTATCCCCTATCTCAAAGCTAATTCCAACTTTATGAGTGCATTTTTTTCATTTATTTCTTGAACACGAAATTATTTGATTCATAAATATTTTCATCATTAAAAAATAGTGTGTAGATTAGATTGCTCCTGAATTTTCAGATTAACCCATTTAAAAAATTGCTTACTTATGCTTAAAATTTTCTAGTTTCATATCCTTGTAAGAATAGGAAAAAGCCATTTTTTATATCTTCATATCCTTGTAAGAACTATGCACCAAATAGTCAAAATATGTGAGACTAATCTAATATGATAATATGTATGGTGATAAACTATCTACATCTATTAGATCTACATTATAATAAAAGTTACATCTATTAGATGATCTACATTCTAATAAAATAGATAAAGGATATGTTGCATGTGACAATAAGAGTATATT
Organism: Taxus chinensis; assembly: GCA_019776745.2. Taxonomy (NCBI): domain Eukaryota; kingdom Viridiplantae; phylum Streptophyta; class Pinopsida; order Cupressales; family Taxaceae; genus Taxus; species Taxus chinensis. Next base: position 586,829,022 of record CM034156.1, on the reverse strand, counting down.
AAAAACAAAATTAATCAATTTTCCAAAAACAATCTCTTATATTTTTTTTATATCATTTATGAATGGTGTAATCCTGAATGTTAATTTTTTTTGCATTGTTGTTTATGGACACATATCAGGTGCAACAGAAAGGCCTCCTTTCTACTAAATCATATGTTGATTTGATAATAAAATTTATGAAATTAACTTTTTACCTCCCAAGAAAATGTCAAACACTGGTGTGAAGATGGATTTAAAAAACAAATTAAAATAATTTCCCAACAAAAACCACTATCAAGAAAGAAAACAACAAAATGCGTTGAGATATTATATGGTGAATTTTCTAATTTTGACTACATTTGTTGGTTACATTTTTGAATCATGATGATATGAAGGAAATATTAGAATTTTTGGGTGTCGATTTTGGATGGGAAAAGTCATAAAATTTAGAACAAGAATTTGTTGCGAATGTGTCTAAACTTTAAAGGAATAAGTTCAGTGGGGTAAAAAAATTAGGTCTGTTAATAAGAGTATTCTCGTAGAGCAATATTAACTTCAGTTGTAAGTGAAAATACAACAAAAAGAATCGTCATTTTAGCATTACTACTTAGGTCTTGGGTGTTTCTAGAAGATTGAGAAACAGGGATGGAAGCCTGTGTAGTTTTATTAATCTCAATCAACTAAAAAATTACAGTGAATAGGCTGCAATATTTATAGATATTGCACAGCCAAATACATCCGGGGAAATGAGTTACACAGGTGCAACCAAATGCCAGAATAAACAAGCTTCCAAAACACCCGGGAAGCAACAATTACATAAAAACAAATATATTGTTGAAAACAATATAACAGTGTGCATACAGACAAATATGGTTGATTAACCATATAACAATATAACTATTTATTTAATTAATAAATTAATTAAATAATTCAACTATGCATAATTAATATTTAGGATAATAAAATTTATCCTAACATTCCCCCCCTTAATTGTGCATTGTCTGAAGAGATGAGGAGAGAAATGCTCTGAACAACTCGAACTTGTCACGTGCAAGTGACTTTGTGAAAAATATCTGCTCGTTGTTCAGCCGTTGGACAAAACTGAAGCTGGATGTTGTGCTTCAACACATGTTTCGCGTATGAAATGAACCTGAACTTCAATGTGCTTTGTTCTCTCGTGAAAAACTGGATTGCGAACAAGTTTGAGAACACCTTCATTGTCAACATACATGGTGGTCGGTTTGTCCTGTGGTATTCCAAGTCCTTCCAGTATGCGACGTAGCCAAATCGCTTCACAGACAAGCTTCTCCTGCAGAACGATACTCGGCTTCTGTGGAAGAGCGAGAAACAAAGTGTTGTTTCTTACTTCCCCATGATATTGGTCCAGATCCCATAAAGAATACAAATCCAGAAGTGGATTTTCTATCATCAATGTTACCTGCATGATCTGAATCCGAATATCCAGTCAAGAAGAAGTTTTCGTTCTTCTTGTATTCTAGACCAAGATCCACTGATCCTTTGAGATATCTCAAAATGCGCTTTGCTGCTTTCCAATGACAAATTTTGGGTTCCTGCATGAACCTGGATAGATAGCTCACTGCAAAGCTGATATCTGGTCTAGTGTAGGTCAGGTAAATGAGACTCCCAATCAGCTGCCGATAGAGAGTGGCACTTACCTCAGGAGATGGATCTGAACGAGATAACTGTAATCTGTTCTCCATAGGTGTAGTAGCAATTGGTGTGTAATCCATCATCCTAAACTTCTCGAGCGTTGTCTTGGTATATTTCATTGAGAAAAACAAAGATGTGATTCTCTTTCTGCCATACTTCCAGTCCAAGACAGTAGTGCATAAGCCCGAGATCTGTCATGTCGAATGATCGCTTAAGATCTTCTTTGTTTCATCATCATCTTCACTGAACTGTCAGTGATGACTAGATCATCGACATAAACAACAACAATCACCATCTCCCCCCCTTGCTTTTTGAGGTAGAGATTGGGATCGTATGGATTTTCTGACGAATCCATGTTGTATGAGATGCTCATCAATCTTGATGTACCATGCCGGGGTGCTGTTTGAGGCCATACAGAGATTTCCTGAGTCTACATACCTTACTTCCTGACCAGGTACAACATATCCCTAAGGTTGAGTCATGTAGACTTCTTCTTGTAAATCCCCATTCAGGAAGGCACTTTTTACGTCCATTTGGTGAACTTTCCATCCAAATTGTGCAGCTAGAGAAAAGATCATCCTGATCGTTTTGATCTTAGCTGTGGGAGCAAATGTCTCCTCATAGTCAATGCCTTCTTTCTGTGCATACCCCTTTGATACAATTCTTGCTTTGCACTTGTCCACTGTCCCATCTACTTTGTACTTAGTTTTGAATATCCATCTGCATCCAATGGGTTTTTTTCCTGGTGGAAGATCAACAAGCTGCCAAGTGTTATTCTTTATCACTGATTGATATTCAGAATCCATGGCATTTTTCCAAGCTTTTGACTGTAGGGCTTCCTGGACTGTAGAGGGCTCATCTGATTCAATAACTCTACTCATCAAAGCAAAGTTAACTTCTTCTCTTGCTTTACTGCGAGTCCGTGGTCCAGGGGTGGATGTATCCGGTGGAGCATCCAATCTTGCATCTCGTAATGTACTTGTACACCATTTAGGCATACGTTGAACTGTTCCCATGGGTTGTGGTTCTATCTGATCAACACCATCATCCACATCATCACTTTCATATTCTGAGGGAACATTAGCTTCAACTTTTACAACTGGTGAAAAATCTACATCTTGCGAGTCTGGAGGAGGAGTCTCTGCTTCCTTCTTCTCGAAAAACTCAACATCTCTGCTTGTGTAGACTTTTCTGGTCTTAGGATCCATCAATCTATACCCAAGAGTCTCTTCACTGTATCCAATGAAGATGAGATTTTGTGACTTCATGTCCAATTTATTTTTGTTCTGTTTGGGTATGTGCATGTTGGCTTTGCACCCAAATACTCTGAGGTGTGAAATGGATTGGTTTCCTTTTTGACCATGCTTCTTGTGGTGTAATTCCATCAAGAGCAGTTGTGGGCACTCTGTTTAACAAATACACTGTTGTTTTTGCTGCTTCTTGCCCAAAATGTCTTTGCAAGTTCAGAATCATCGATCATGCATCGCACCATTTCCATGATAGTACGATTTCTTCTCTCAACAACACCATTTTGCTGCGGTGTGTGTGGAGGAGGAATTTGTCGACGAATCCCGTGAGTTTGTAGATAGTCTCTGAACTCGTCACTGGTGAATTCCCCCCCTCGATCTGAGCAGAGAGTTCTAATGTGACGACCAGTTTCTTTCTCAACTGCCACTTTGAACTTTTGAATGTTTCAAAGGCTTCACTTTTCTTGCGAAGACAAAAAATCCACATTTTTCGTGAATAGTCGTCAACACAGAGCATGAAGTACTGGAACCCCCGAATGACTTGGCTGCATCGGACCGCACAGATTGGTATGAACCAGGTCAAGTTTACCATGAGCTCGAAAAGTAATCTTTTGGAATGAAACTCTATGTTGTTTTCCTGCTAAGTAGTGAGGACACTTGTCTGTATCCTTCTGAAGAGATGGTAGCCCATGTACCATATTACACCGGCGAAGTGTATCGATATATTTGAAACTTACATGACCAAATCTCCGATGCCACAACTGGGCTGAGGTGGAGTTTTTAGCCACAAGTGCTTGATCATTTTTGTGAATGAAATCAAGTTGAAACATTCGTCCCACATTTGAGGCTTTTGTAATTATTTTCGAGCCTCTGGATTTATCTCGAATAAAACACATTTTCTTGTTGGATTGACTATCAAAGTCAATTTTCAGGTTGTGATCTAGGAGTTGACTGACCGAAAGAAGATTCTTTGTCAACCCAGGGACATATAGAACATCCGAAAGTCTGCAGTTGCGTGAACCAAGGGGTAGAGAAATGTTTCCAATCCCCTGAACTGTATATGAAGAATCATCTCCCAACGAAACATGATTTTTTGATGGCGTGTCCCTCATTGAAATAAACCAGTCTCTGTGGCTGGTCATGTGTCAAGTGGCTCCTGAATCAACATACCAGATGTCACTAGATGATGTGGATGGTTCACTTGATCGAGCAGTGAACAAGAAGTCTTCATTGTCTGACTGTTCTTGTTGCTCAGCAATATTACCTTGCTGGTGGGGTCTTCTTTCACAGTTCCCCTTTTTCTTCCTGTGATAGTTGTTTGAATGTCCCTTGTAAGATTGTTGTTGTTGTGGTCTAGAATTGCTTGATGAACCTTTCTTGTAAGTGTTATACCAACAATCTTGTAAGTCATGTCCTCTTTTGCAAATTGGACATCGCTTCTTCTGTTGATTGTCCCCATGATACTGATTCTGATGTGGGGACTTCTGATAGGATTTAGGTTTCCTTTACCTTTTCCTTTCCATTTTTGATGTGAAGATAGTGCCTGCTCCTCTTCATCATCCTTATTGTGCATTGCTTCCTCTTGTTGCAGTAGGTTTACTAGCTTGTCAAAACTAATTGTCGTATCTGACAAGTTTAGAGTTGTGAAAAAAATGTGGTAAGAAGAAGGGAGAGCTCTCAGAACAATGGGAATGAGAGATTCATCTTTGACCTCTTCTCCTAGGGCTAGAAGTGAAGCCCTCAACTCTGCAACTCTTCTTAGGAAGGCTTCAATTTTCTCATTCTGCTTGAACTTCAATGTATGTAACTGACTCTGCAAATTGAGTATGACATTCTTGTTCTTGGCCTCATATATTGTGCTCAGCTTATCCCATGCTTCTTTTGCTGATGAGGCATCTCGAATGTGGGCTTGCACATCATCGGATACTCCAAACAAGATGATGAGTTTTGCTTTCTGATCTGCTCTATCAAATTGTCGTTGTTGTGTTGCATCAGTTGGTGATCTGGTTAGAGTACCAGTCACAACAGGCCAGATTTCTTCAAACTCAAGTTGTGTCTTTATTTTTGTCTTCCATGCAGCATAGTTGCTTCCTCTGAGCAATTGTGAATCTGGAAGAAAAAATTTGGGGGCATTGGTGCCCATTTTGCAGAGATCACTGATAGGGTTTGGCTCTTATCACTCCAGGTATTAGGTCTCCCAATCTATATACCGTCAGTCCGATATACTGAACCTTTCTATATACGCACCCTTCCGATATACCCGTCAGTACATGGAAGAAGCTCGCCCTTTCTATATGCCCGGCGGTACGTGAAAGAGGCGTTAACGTACGTGAAAGAATTCAATACGTGGTACCAAGACAGTACTGATGGGGTCTGTGTGATTATTGACACCGGCTTAAAGAAATATCCTCATACGCGCGCGTAACTTTGCTATATACTTGGATAATTTCTCAGTCCGGATTTATGTCTTGCAATCGTTCACAGACGGATGGGATGGTTCATAGTGTGTACACTGTGACCTTATTACTCCCCGTCGATTTATAGGGACGATGCCCAGACGACGTTGTTGCAGCTATATTAGGTGTTAAGTGCAGTAGTAGTCGCGAAGGCTTTACCCGTAAGCGCTTCCTAGAGGCACTGTATATACCGAACGCTGCGAATGAGATCTAGGATCTCGTGAGTGTTACAGAACCAATTTTACTGTTTTTTATTACAATTCTGCCAGTTTCTGAGCAGTTACAAAGTTTTGCAGTTGACTATGGCAACCTGCAAATTAGTACAATATGCAGCAGTATACAATTTACATTCAAAAAACTATACAATTTGAATGACAGGCAAAGAATTTCAGTTTCGGGGTCCCGGTGGCCTCCTGAGCCCAATATGACCCAAAATGCTAAAAATTGCAAAAAAAAAGCTGAAAATGCAATTTTTAGATGGGTCTCCTTTTGCAAAAAATGTCTGGAATGAAAAAACAGACCAGATGGGAGAAAAAAAAATTTACCCTAAATTAGGGATTTCTCCGCTAAATTTAGTTAGTTGTAACTAAATTCAAAAAAGTCTGCTAAATTTAGCAATTTCGCCAAAAATTCCGCCAGATGCAAAAGGTGAGTTTTTGAGTGTTTTTGGTGGGATTTTACCCCCAGATCTCTCACTCCCAAAGCGCATGCACTAACCAACTTGCCCACTTAGGGCGCTTGGGCTATGAAAGGAAGGAATTTGTATTTATTGACAAGTAAATTGACTTACCTCTTGGAAAATGGATGACATGTAGAGGCTCCACGTGGCGCATGCTGGTGAAGAGGTGTTTTTTAGGGTTCCTTTGCTCCAAATCCGGATCTAGAGCTTGTTATTTGTTATTATTTGCTTTTGTCAAGCCGCCTCCTTCTTTTCCAGCTGCTTTTCCCTGCTCAGGCCGCGTTTTCTAGCTTTCCACGCACTGATTTGCTTGTACAGGCCACATTTTTTTTGTTTGGCCGTTGTTTTTCCTTCCTTGGCCGCGTTTTTTTCTTGCTTTCTTTGATTCTTGATCACTGTTTGGATTTCTTCTTGTGCAGGTCACGCATGGAGTGGATATGGGCGCTTTTGCTAAAAAAAACGTTTTTTTCTCCTTTGTGCAGGCTTGGGAGGACAGGCCGCTGACCAAATGAGGTCGTTTTTGCTCACAAAGACGTTTTTTCTTTATGCAAGCCACTTTTCCTCTTCTTTGGCCGCTTATTTTGTTGTTGTTTTTTTTTTTTTTTGTTGACACCATGTTGGGTGTGCAGGCCGAGGCGTGAGGAGGCAGATGCATGGAGAGTGGATTTCCACTGCTTTTTTTTTGTTTTCTTGCTGTTAAAAAAACACCCCATCTGTTTTCTTCTTCACATGGCTCTGAGTTTCAGACATACCCTGGTACATGACATAGTATATGCTGATGAAAACAATGTCAATCAAATAGATATGATTTTGGCACACATACCTCCAATTACAACAGCATGCTACTTGTAGCTGTCACTAGATGCACCTCTGAATTAGAGGGAGAACCCCTGGTTGGGGAATTCCTTTTTTTTTCAAATATAGGCCTGCAGCGAATTTTGCTTGGTGCAACCAGCACTAGTGCAAAAAAAAATTTACCTTCCAAGCACCTGGAAGGAACAAGAGGATGTGGAGGAGGCAGGGATGGGGCTGGGAGTTTGCACGAGGCTGCACATGATCTCAAATGCTGCAAACACGTCTCCAATATCCTCTCTCTCTCTGCTGCTCTCTCTTCCACACCTTTACAGGGCAAGATTCTCACTCTGGTACCAAATGTAGATTGAGAAACAGGGACAGAAGCCTGTACAATTTTATTAATCTCAATCAACTAAGAAATTACAGAGAATGGGCTACAATATTTATAGATATTGCACAGCCAAATACATCCGGGAGAAAACGTTGCACAAGTGCAACCAAATGCCAGAATAAACAAGCTTCCAATAACATCCGGGAAGCAGGAAATGAATAGATACAAATATATTGTTTACAACAATATAACAGTATGAAATAAAAGACAAATATGGTTGATTAACCATATAACCAAATAACAATTAAATAATTTAAACTATGCATAATTAATATTAGGATAATAATATTTAATCCTAACATTAGTTTCTTTTATTCATGGTGGAACTCAAAAATTATATCAGTCCAACATGGGATCTCGAAAACCCATACCATGTTCCAATCTTTTTTACCATGGGAATCGTAAAGAAGTTCCCCTAAAAATGATTTGGGCTCTTACAATCCACAAATCACAAGCATTGACATTATAGAGAGAAACTATTAACAATGGAAACATTTATCAAAATTCATTTATATTTACTACAATTTATATATGGTTCGTTCACTGCTCCAACTATGGATATGCCCCCTTTCTCTTTTCAGCGTTATGCAAGATTGCATGCCAATCATTTTGTTCAAAACAAGAAGAAAGAACAAGATCATTCACTTTTACTTAGTGGGTTTACTTAAGGTTATAAGTCATTGTTTCCTTTCCCCTTATATTCCATCCTCTTCAGAAGACCTTCCGTAATTAATTTCTATGTTCATAGCATTCTCATCTCCTTCTATAATTCCTCCTACATTCACCCTATTCTTCTTGCCCTTCTCTTTTATTCTTCAAAAATAGATTTATTTCCCTCTCAACATTTCCATTACACCTTCCAAGAACAATTTCTAGTAATATAAAAATATCTTGTTAAGCTATTATACTTTTAATATTATTTTTCTAACAATATACAAAAGAAGAGAGAGGCCTAAAGATTTTTAAGGGGAATAATTGATTGAGACGTTGGTGAACCACTTCTTTAATGGCTTACAAAAATCATAAACCACCTCTCATGTATTTATATTTTAATTTTGTAACATGTGATCAAATGAGGACTTTGGGAACCCCAGTCCTTTGACGGCTTAAAAATATCATAAACCAAAAAGGGAAATGAATACATTTAAAAGTTGAAATTAACCATTGTCAAGTCTGTAAATTGATAGGATGAGTCATTTTTGGTGATTTTAAGTCTATATTACTAGTAAACAATTTGGGTTGCGGTAGATAATTATAAGCTGAAAATTCAATGATTTAGTACGCCGAAGGTGTTACCCCTATGGGAAAAGGATTTTCGGACATTCATGGGAGTGTGTAAAATTTGATGGCTTAAATGACGGTTTTGCTACTTTTAACAATTTTTCTTTCCAGATTTTGCATGTTGCTTTGGCTTTACTATTTTTTAATTTTATTTTATAGCTTTTTCATGCATTAACCTTTAAATACTGGTCACTAACACTATAATTTCATTCTTCAGACTCTCCAAGTTCCAGTCAACCCCTACGTTAAATTGAATTCTGCAAGTATGCATTTAAATTTTGTTTATACTTGTATGTAGCAGTAGAAATATATTTTTTAGCCTCCTCTTATGACTAGTTCTACAGCTTTGGTTCTTGGTCAATGAGGTTCTATTTTTTGTTGTGCCTATTTAGCTTTTGAGTCGTTTCTACCATATCTCCTCACGCTTCAAACATGAATACCTTAAGTTGTAAGATCTGATGATGGACCTTGAATGACATTTTTTCTTTTGCAACTTTATAATTCATTTTCTATATTACACCATTCAAGTGTCATGGAAATTGTAACGAAGACCTGTTTTTCCTTGCAAACGGTTAAAGTTACAAGATGATATTTTCTCAACTACCCTAGATAGACTTAGCCCTTGATCAAGTGTCCTCCAATTTGTGTATTGTTGGATTGCCTCCTCTTTATTTCTTGCATTAATTATTCTTACCAGTAGTTTTTTCTTACCCCTGTTAGGATTTCCTTTGTCCTACATTTTTCTATTCTACATTAATTTGTTAGCTAGGGTTAAGTTGGTGTTGATAAATTTAATTGTGAAGAGGGTAGGAAGAATTGTTGGCATTGCTTCTATATTGTAATTCATATATTCTGTATAGTTATACAAAGATTAGAATACCCCAAATTAGTAAAAAGAAATAAGAGTCAGTGAAACACAATAGTCGAAACACCTACAACATCCACAGAAAATCAAATTCTGAATTGACTATCAAAACATCCTCAAAAAGGAATTTACCATCAACATCAGCAACTCTTGTCATCTAAAGTGCATCAGAATTTACCAGGTATACATTGGCGGGTGAAACAGCTAGAATGATACATGTTTCATGTTTTATATATGACATAATCATTGTTATAAACACGAAAGATAATAAATAGGAGGGTATTCATATCTTCTCACTCTATTTTTAGCACCATGATTTCTAGGGTCATAGGATAGGCACATGTGAAAGAGTTCCAATAAAATAATTCTTAGCCTACTCAAGAAAACATTATCTTGGAGGACTGCATGGAGTGAGGTTTACCAACGAGGCATATAAATGAGTCTAAATCCTGAGCATTCATAGCTTCAAAATGAGGTTCAATCTATTTTGGCTCCTGATTGATCACTTTTTATGCACCTCACCTTGTTCTATCAAGAATCAACTTGATTCAAGTCTGATTTTTCAACTAGCACTCTACTCATAGATTTTTATTTGAAAAAAGTGTGATAAGTTTCAAGGAAATTAAATCAAATTTGAATATGGGGTGATTTGTACATCTTTAGAAGCCTGTGTTGATGCCCCAGTGGATTGTGGGCACATTTGATTATTCTGATTTAACATCAACCTGAGTTAAGGAGATTGCGAGGAAAGTGCATGCAAAAAGAATGGGAAAATTTAAAATATGGTACTGTAAATTTGATTTGATTTGATTTGATATTGTAGGTTAGAGATTGATTGGATTATTCTATTTCAAAATATGAATCTACAATCTACAAATCCATTTTTCTTCATAACATAATCATTTTACTCATCGTGTAGGATGTCCCACAGAATTCCATTTACCATGTAATCATAAAACAACAAGTTTCCAGGTGGAGAAAGTGAATATCCATGCAGACTCACAAGATTCCTATTCTTGATGCTTCCAACTGTTTCGAGCTCAGTTCTAACTTCATGCAATCTTTTTGGGTAGTGACTGTGTAGTCTATTTATAGAAATTTGATTACAATTATTTAGAACACATTTATAAACAATGCTTGTAACACCATATCCATAATCATTTTACTCATCGTGTAGGATGTCCGACAGAATTTTATTTACCATTTAATCATAAAACAATAGGTTTCCAGGTGGAGAAAGTGAATATCTATGCAGACTCACAAGATTCCTATGCTTGATGCTTCCAATTGTTTCGAGCTCAATTTCAACTTCACGCAAGCTTTGTGGGTAGTGACTATGAATTCTCTTTATAGAAATTAGATTACAATTATTTAGAACACATTTATAAACCATGCTTATAACACCATAGCCAATTATATATTCTCTTATTGTCATTATGTCATCATACATGTGAAGATCCATGTCCATAAATCATTCCAGCCAATGGTGCAAGGATTAAGACCATAATTATTCGTTATGTTTCTTTTCTCTTGTGCAAAATTAGAAGCTTCTTCAGAATCACACCTAAAGACATCTTTTTCAGTCACACTATTCTAGAAGGAAAATATGCCAATGACTTTGGTGTATGGGTGCAATATATGTATAGAGTGTAGTGTAGTGAGAATATTTTGAAGTCAATGAGAGGAGGTGTAGTTAGTTGCAAAAGCAAGGTATTTTTCAACTCCTTCATTCCTCAATCTCAATAAATCATTGGGAATCATAAGGTTGGAGCTCTGAATGTTGTTTCTATTTATTTCAATGAATCATTAGGCCCCAAGTTAGGCAACCAGTGCACATGTGAAGATAAAAACTGGGATTTTGGAGCATGAATAGAAGCTTTGGGGAAATTGAAAATGGTGAAAGGAAAACAACCACCTTTGAAACAGGATATGCCAATGCATCAAAACATAATGAAAGAACATTTTTGATAGATAATATAGTTTCAAATTCCATGGTAGCCTAAAGAATGCTCGCATCATTGCTCATTTTTGTATTTTTACATTCCTCCCTTTCAATTTAGGCACAACTTGAGATAATTATTTTCTTAAAAGATGTACATTCAATATTCATGTGTATGGATCAACCATAAAAATTGCTTTAGTACAAATACCACTGGTTTTAGACATCTATCAACTTAACAACATGCCCCTCATAATTTACCCCCTTTTTTCAATCACAAGGGGTTTAAGTAGGTTTTTCCTTCAATAATTTTTTTTCAAATTTGTAATTATGTTTAGTTGTCTTCAAAAAAAATTGGATAAGTGAATTATAATGCTAAAGAAATAAATATTGAGAATGTGCTTAAGTATATATATAATGTAAAAAACAATTATACCTTTACTTTGTTGGTATGGAATGAATGAAAGAAAGATAATATTTTAATAACATCTACAATCTAGAAAACAATCTATGGAATCAGGGGTTTCCATGAAAATTATCAATCTTACAAACTTTACAACCCTTTTTGATATTGGATATTTTACTGTATATCTATCTTGATCTCACCAAGCATTTCGAAGCTTCTCCTACTCAAAAAAATTGTTTGATTTGCATAGAAACATGCAGATCCATAATATGTAGATAGATGCATCTGATAGTATCCATTTCCTCACTCAATTTGTAAAGCTACAGTTATATACTAGTAGAAGAAACAGCTACAATTATGTACAACTTTAAAAGGCAGGGTCATTTGGTGTGATTTGCATAACATTGGATCATTCCCCAAGCTGCGAGACTTGCAAATGGGAATGATCCTCCAGAGAAGGACTAGTTCCTCTTCCTAAATCCACCTGCTATAAGCTATTCTAGTGCAAGCAAGCTAATATAATCCTAATCTAACTTCCAAGGAGACAAGGAGAGAAAGAAAACAAGGAAAAAATAGAGCCTACACTAAAACGGTGATACACCAGAGAAGGAAAGTGTTGATCATCTATCAAAACTGCCATGGAAACAAAGAGAGGTGAGCAATGGAAAGGATGGACAAGTGCATCACAGACCAGAGATGAAATTCACATAGAAAATGTTCCACAATCCCTAAAAACATAGCTCCAAAACCTGTAAATGACATTCAAAATGCACAGACGCCCTGCAACAATGAGAGGCAAGAAGAAACAACAAAAACGAGCAAATGATGGACAAATGCATCACAAAAACACGTTTTTATTGCTCTAGATTTACACAGTGCACCATTTCACGGAAAAGAGGCAAAAAAATGCCATTATAAAGTAGGGGAGGAGGTTCCAAACTCCATGTTTGACCCTGGGGAAGAAAAGAAGAGGGAGGCAGAGAAGAAGAGTGAACAACCACTAACTAACTTCTTGAAAATGTGCCTCTATTTACAATATATAGAAAAATGTGAAAAGATAGGGAAAAACATGAGAAAATTTGATTCTCTACTCCAACCACCAACAACATTCAAAAATTTGGTTGAGAAAGTCAAGGATCCATCTGCAAATTCCATTCCCTAATGCATTTTGTACCAGTTTAAGGGAGAGAATGGCCATTCTTCATTAATTTTGGTGGTTGAAAACTAGTTTTTTTGTCTTTTCCCATGCCAAAACACATTTTTACAATTTTCTCCCACACATCTTTACCAAAATTCAAAAATTGAAGATCCCATGATGAAGAAAATCTCTGAATCTTTCCATTGGTACTAAGATTGTCAAAAATGGAGCTCTGGATAAAAAGATATGGCCTTTTGAGTTTTTTCCTTAACGTTTCCTGCAAATTTGGCTTCGGGCAGAATTTTGAAACATTTTCCCCCACAAATCCATTGATGACGTGGCATCCATTGGGGTTGGTGGAGGTAGGGGCCTCCTTTTTTCCATTTTACATTTTTTTACAAAAATTGAAAAAATTCAATTTACCTCTGAAGTCCCGCATCCCCGCATTAGCTTTTTGATGGGGCCGCAGGTCGCATTTTGATTTTATGCCTTTTGGAAGAATAGGAAATTTTTCACTTTTTCCTCTGATGCCCCGCCGGTCCAAGTTCCTTTGGCAAAAAACTCTCCCAAGCTCCACAAGTCCGCCTTGGGAAAAGTTTTCCCTTCTAACTCCGCCGAGTCATAACTCAAAAAATACAAGGAGTTAGAAAGAGTTCTTTACCTTTTTGGAAAGGGGAAGAAATTCTCTATCTGATGGAGAATTTTCTAGAAACCTTTTGAATGATTTAAATGTCTAAAATCTAGACTAAAGCAAAAAAGGTAGTAAGTTAACCCAAAAATAAGGGGAGCTTATTTTGGTTAACAACTTTGGTGACTCACAGGGGTCATCTGCCTGCTAGATGAATGATCAGTGGCCTTTTTTTGCATCCATTGGGAATGGAGTCAATCCTGATAACCAATTATTCTGATCTAAACTCTGAAAATATGACCTCTGAGCCATTTGGAAACCCACTAAAACTTGAAGTTGAACTTCACCAAAAGCCAACTGAATGCACTATGCAAGAGCAATACAACAACACCAAAAACTATGTACAAACTGAAAATCATACATGCTCCAAAGGGAACATGCAGAGTGTGCAAAAGCACTTCTTCTGCTGAAAAAAAACCTACCTACACTACTCTAACCAAGAGAAAAGGGAGCTCAAACAAAGCCTGCAACTGGTAGGGATAAATAGCTTCCCTTCCTAAAAAATGGTAGCCATGCAACTGATTCGGCACTAAACATGGTTGGTTGGATGAGTGAAAAACTAACTACAAGCTGATCTTCCACCCAAATCACCAAATTATCAACTAAAGACAAAACCAATACCTCTTTTAGTTGCTCTGCATTTGGATTAAAGAGGTATGACAGCTGATCCTTGGTGCTTTATAGCTCATCCTCATGCCCTGAAATGGGCATGACCAGATTTGGCTTCTCCTTTGGCTCCAATGAAGCCAAATACCTGATTGGGCAAGGTATGATCCATTTGATATGCCCATTGCTCTGATTTTCCACTCCAAAAATGGAGTCTTCTTGTAGACCTCTTTGGGTGAATGGCATGGAAGGAATGGTGGAACTCTTTTGTTGTTTCTCTTCTTCCTCCTATGAAGAGTATGGAAGGTTTGAGTCTCCCAAACTAGATTCCAAAAGGCTGCTATAAAGTACAGAATGCTGCAAATGAGTGCTCTCCTTCATGACAACAGGTTCACATATTTTAAGGGTGAATGAAGGAGAAAACAATATAAACTCAACTAGTTCTTCTCCATCAAAACCGTCCTCCAAATCAGATAAGTACTCTGCTTCATTACTATCATGCTGCAAATGTTCAACCTCTTCCATGGTGTATTTTTGGTTTGTAACTTGTTCACCATGGTTTCTTTCATCTTCCAACATGAAGTTTGAAAGATCAAACTATTCTCCAATGTTAGAGCTCGAGAAAGATGAAGTGGAAGGAAGAACTGAAGGTTCTTCTATAGCCTGTTTTGTGTTCAAAGCCTTTGGATCTACATTTTTCTCCTCCACAATTGGAATGTACTCCTCTTCTTTTGGATTTGGAGCAAGCTTCTCCTTCCTATGTTGTTTGAAGACCATCTTGCTCTTGATTGAAATCTTCCTTTAGCATGAAGTTTGCCATATCAAACTCCTAAAACTACTGCTCTAGAGGACAAGTTGGGATTGTAAGATTTATTTTAGAGATTTCCTCCAAAATGGATTCATCAACCAAAACAGGCCCTTCAAATGAAAGCAAGAAAACACCAATAATGTCTTCTTCTTCTGCTGCTACAAACTCTAATTTGGTCTCATCCACTTGGTCCTTTCTAATGGGACTTTGAGTTGATTTGTTTTCTCCTTCCTTGGCTGATTGGGTAGTTTGAATTGGATCAACATTCTCTTCACTTAAAGTGCCAACATGGACACTACATTATGAGTAAACTGACTTGCTAATTTTCTTCTTCCTTTTGTTGTTCTTTGTCTACTGTAAATTCAGTCTTAGCCACCACTGGCTCTTCAAATTTCTTCTCCTCTGAAGTCTTGACTAGTAAAGGAATCTCTGTTATCCCAAACCTAAGAGCTAAGCTCACTAAGATTTTAACCATTTCTTCTTCTTTCACTTCTTCTTCTTGCTGTCCTTCATGACTGATTTTTTAAATTTCTTCTTCTCCACATAGAATTGGGAAGGTAAGAGAAGGAGTGGGTTGGGATTCGACCATTTTTTCAATTTGTTTGTGGTGGTAGAAGAGATGAAACTTCTTGTTTCCTTGGAGTGGAAGGTATTTCTTTTTGATCTTGTGGAGGGGATTTGGATTTGGAAGAGAAGAGGGTAGAAAAGATGAGATGGGATGGGGGACTAGGGGATGGAGGGATGGTTTACACAATTGGAGCAACATTGGCTGGGTTTACAACTTGACATTGTTGAAATGGTAAAGCTTGAGATGAAGAAGAAGAAATACAAGGAACTACTGAATGGCTTACCCATTGACAAGGTTGATTCAGACTCTGCTCATATGCTTCTATCTCCTCAGTCCATTGTGCAAGTTGGGGCAACATCTTGATTATGAAGTCCAGCATC
The DNA here is from genome assembly GCA_019776745.2 of Taxus chinensis. NCBI lineage: Eukaryota > Viridiplantae > Streptophyta > Pinopsida > Cupressales > Taxaceae > Taxus > Taxus chinensis. The sequence continues at coordinate 586,813,125 of CM034156.1, read as the reverse complement.
TCTTGAGGGCTGTAGTGTCTTGGAAAAGGGCCTTCCCATGGACAGGGTGACTTGTAACCAAGTCTGAATGCCTTCATTTAAGTTGTAGCTCTTGATTGCACCATGCCAATCTCCATTTTTTGGATCTTCTCCAGCAAGAACAACATCTTGCATTTGATTTTTCTTCATTGTTTGCATACCCCTTCTATTAGAAAGGTCCATAACCAAACTGATTTTGGCACTGCTACTCATAGGGGTAACCATGCTGATTTTGGATTTGCTCAAAATAGCTGATTTGAAGGATTTGTAAAGCTTATTGGAGTTGGAATGTGTTGTTGCTGTTGTAGATGTGAATTCCATGGTGGAAATGAAGCCATGATTGCACAACTTCATGGAATGGAAAGAATGAAAGAATATGGAAAGAAGGATGAATGGAAGTGAATGGAAAACAGGTCTGCAGCTCAGAGAATGAGTTGTTTACCAGATGGAGTCACCAAATGTGCAAATTGAAGCTTCTAATAAGATGGAAATTACAACAAGTGCACATCAATCTTGTTGCAATGAAGTGGAGACCTGTAAGGTCCCACCGAGCATGCCAAAACTGTTAGTGCATAGTGGTGTAAATCACTAAGAGAAGATGAAATATCTAACCCCAGTGTCCCTCCGGGCGTGCCAAAACTATTAGTGTGAAATCACAACACCCCCAAATGAGTTATAAGGTTTGCTTTGCTAAGGCAGGGTCATTTGGTGTGATTTGCATAACATTAGATCATTCCCCAAGCTGTGGAACTTACAAATGGGAATGATCCTCCAGAGAGGGTTGGTTCCTCTTCCTAAACTACCTAACACAAGTTATTCCAGTGTAGGCAAGCTAATCTAATCCTAATATAACTTCCAAGGAGACAAGGAGAGAAAGAAAACTGGAAAAAATAGAGCCTACACTAAAAAAGTGATACACCAGAGAAGGAAAATGTTGATCATCTATCAAAACTACCATGGAAACAAAGAGAGGTAAGCAATTGAGAGAATGGACAAGTGCATCACAGACCAGAGATGGACTTCACATAGAAAATGTTCCAAAATCCCTAAAAACACAGCTCTAAAACCTGCAAATGACATTAAGAAATGCACAGATGCCCTCCAACAATGAGAGGCAAGAATAAACAACCCAAAACGAGCAAAGGATGGACAAATGCATCACAAAAACACGTTTTTATTGCTCTAGATTTACACAATGCACCATTTCATGGGAAAGAGGTAAAAAAAATGCCATTACAGAGCAGGGGAGGAGGTTCCAACTCCATTTTCGACCCTGGGGAAGAAAAGAAGAGGGAGGCAAAGAAGAAGAGTGAACAACCACTAACTAACTTCTTGAAAATGTGCCTCTATTTACAATATATAACAAAATGTGAAAAGATAGGGAAAACATGAGAAAATATGATTCTCTGCTCCAACCACCGACAACATTCAAAAATTGGTCGAGAAAGTCAAGAATCCTCTGCAAATTCCATTCCCTAATGCATTTTTACCAGCTCGAGGAGAGAACAACCATTCTTCATTAATTTTGGTGGTTGAAACTAGTTTTTTTGTTTTTTCCCTTGCCAAAACACGTTTTTGCATTTTCTCCCACAAATCCTTACCAAAATTCAAAATTGAAAATCCCATGATGAAGAAAATCTCTGGATCTTTCCATTGGTACCAAAATTGTCAAAAATGGAGCTCTGGATCAAAAGATATGGCCTTTTGAGATTTTCCGTAACGTTTCCTGCAAATTTGGTTCTGGGTGAATTTTGAACTTTTTCCCCTCAAATCCGCTGATGATGTGGCATCCATTGGGGTTAGTAGAGACAGGGGCTTCCTTTTTTCATTTTACATTTTTGAAAAAAAGTCAAAAAATCCAATTTACCTCCGAAGTCCCGCATCCCCGCATTAGCTTTTTGATGGGGCTGTGGGTTGCATTTTGATTTTATGCCTTTTGGAAGAATAGGAAATTTTTTCAGTTTTTCCTCTGATGCCCCATTGGTCCAAGTTCCTTTGGCAAAAAACTCTCCAAAGCTCCGCAAGTCCGCCTTGGGAAAAATTTTCCTTCTAACTCCGCCGAGTCATAACTCAAAAAATACAAGGAGTTAGAAAGAGTTCTTTACCTTTCTGGAAAGGGGAAGAAATTATCTATCTGATGGAGTATTTTCCAGAAACCTTTGAATGCTTTAAATGTCTGAAATCTAGACTGAAGCACAAAAGGTAGTAAGTTAACCCAAAAATAAGGGGAGCTTATTTTGGTTAACAGGACCTTCACCTATCAAGCTCAGATACAAATAGATATCAAGTGTACACAAATTTGTCTAAATCTTATTACTTGGTCACTTTTTCATCTTCCCCCCCCACCCCCACCACCTCTCTGTTTTCCATGTTCCAAAACCTTCATGGAGTTCATCTTCAGTGTATTAAATGTGCCCTTGTTTATGTTCTGGAAGTGTTTTGAACGGCACTGCATTTATAATTCATTTAAAATATTGTAAAATTACTTCTATATTAATTTGTACCTTTGAAAATTAGTGCTTAGCTATTCATTGGTCAATTTATAATCTTGTCGAAAATAGGGTTGTTTTTTATGTAACTAATTGAATAAGTATAGATATATTTAGTTTTATTAACTTTTTTTTTTCACTTTTTTGTAGGGTATTTGTGATTCTCATTCTCCTGCGGTAAAGAAGAGAATGTCATCTCTAAATGAACTTCAGGTGGGTTTCAATATTGATTATGTTATTTATTCATTTGTTTTGTTTATTGCATGTTATGGATTAAAAAATTATTGTAGATTGCTTTCATGTTATTTGCTTTTGTTTATTACATTTTTATTTATAGTTGACTACAATCTTTTTTCCAGAGTGACATGTGGGGGCATGTGCCTTTGTTAATGACAAGATTCGTTATGTGCTAAGGGGATTTTTCCCCAATGAGGCCATTTCTAAGTGTCCTAAGTTGGACGTTAGATCGATCATTAACAAGGTTTTTTAAGTTGCCCGTCATACCTAAAAACATCTTCTAGAACTAACATTTTTCTTTTCCCTCTCCATTTTAAAATGTTGCAGACTAGAAACACAATTCCCCTCCCTACAATGGGACTGACATTAAATATGCCTCGCTTGCAGAGGGAAGAAGAGTTTAAACGTCTTCAATGTGTTGTTAATGTTTTTCATTGCAGACAACTAAAACCACCTAAAACAGTGATAGCCAAAATGATCAGAGATTGCCTCCACCTGATGCCAACATCCCCAATTTTTATCTCCAAAATACGAACGATTGGAGATCAATCACGAGGCTTCTGCTTGATTTATGATTCTAAAAAATATGCACTGAAATATGAACCACCCCACAAATTGTGGAAAATGGGAATTCTAATCAAGGCATTTGCAACTAGACAAAAATACAAGAAACATGCAAAGAAAATTACACAAGCAAAAAGAAAGAAATTTGATTTTTAAAAATAGCTTGTAGTGGTTAGTTTATAATTGTTTGTCTATAAGTGTTTTTGAAACAAATTGTAACTCATTCAAAATAATTCCATGTATGTATTGTGGCAGTATATATCCGACAGAGAATCAAACTTATCAAACACATGTTCATTTTTTGTTATCCAACAGCTATGCATTCCTAATTTATTTATCATTGTGTCTCTACACAAATATCTATAGTTTTCTCACTTCAAGTGTACATATTGTTCTTATTGTTTTCCATTCTATTTGCTTAACATAATAATCTGTAATTCATTTCAAATAAATGCATGTATATACTGTGGTGGAACATATGGAATACAAAATCTAACTTTCCAACAAACGTGTTCAATTTTTCCTTTATACAATTGCACGCTACTTTATGTTAACCAACAACAACGCATTTTTAATGTGTTCTTCATTATATATTTCCTTTATACAATTGTTTGCTTCTTTATGTAAAACAACAACAACCATGTTTAATGTGTTCCTCATTATATCTACACACATATACATATAGTTTTAAAATGTCAAGAAAGAATCATGCAATTTTTAGTTCTTTTCACGCAAAACTTTGTACATTGTATCACTTTTTTGCAAATTGAATTGTTAAAGGGTTAGACCTCATGTTTGTGCTTTCTAGAAAATATAAATGAAAAAGGAAGCAAACTTTAAAGGTTCTCATTACTTACAAATGCATGATTTCTAGATTACATCATTCATTTCATCTTTGACTGCACTACAAGTTTACATTTTCCACCATACATTTGTAGAACTCTGACTATCTCGAGCATCTTTTAGTTGTCATGGAAATAAATTTGACACACGAAGGAATTTCTCAATTGATTGGGGGCAGTTCCATTGTTCACCCCACATTTCAGATATTGCACTTGTCCTCCCTAAGGTCCATTCTCAACATAGTTTCCCAACATCGTGTTGACCTTTCAGATGGGAAACATTTTCAGACAGCACTTCTACGCTCCAAATTTGCAAGACATGTAACCGACAAAACAATAAAAGAAGGCTCAATTGTGTGCTTACACAAATCCCGTGTTAGAATGATCAAAGTGAATTGTAAGATTCATCTCTTGCTCGATTACCAATGTATATAAACTCCCTATATTAATTATAATTTCTTTATGTTTATTTTTTTCATCCATTTCTCAATTCTAATTCTATCATGATTTTCTTTTCCACTACAGGACTATTCTTATCATTGAAATGGATGTTCTTTTCAAAAAACATTTGATAATCAATGCTCCAAACTAACTACCAATAAATGTTCTCCAAAACAGCCATTTTCCTCAAATAGATGTAAGTGCCAATCAGGTTAACAAATATTTTGTGAGAACACCTATTAAAATAAGTGGATTGAATACATCTATGCGCATGTGGTCCGTAGAGTTTCGTTCCCTAGCAAAAACTAACCTTCATGAATATCGCAATGTAAGGGGAGATGGTTCCGTGTTTGGATTTGATTTTGTGGATCAAAAAGGAGGGGAAATCCACATCACCTGTTTCAATGAGATCACAGAAGAATTCTATGATTAGATTGAAAATGGGAAGCTATATACCATTTCCAATGGGAGGATTGTGAGGATTGTTGATGGAAAGCTATGTTACAACCATTTAAACAATTCTTTGGAGATTTTCCTGAAACCTTCCTCAACCATATCTCCACTCATATAAAACGAGGATACAATACCTTCCCATCACTTTCACTTCACAAAAATCAAGGACATACCTGCAAGCATTGAAGGTTCTACAGTTGATTTGATTGGCATTGTTCTTACGATGTCCCCATGCTCAACAATTCATCAGCATGAAAACTCTGAAACAAAGAGAAGAACACTACAATTAAAGGAAATGTTGGGATTCAGTGCAAGTGTCACATTGTGGGGACAACAATTAGATGAGATAAGAAATGAACTTGAAGACATGCTTTCTATACCGCCTCTTCCGGTCCTTGCCTGGAAATTTTCTCGCGTCTCCAGTTTCAATGGAAGCTCAGTTGACACTGTTTCAAGAACCAAATGTTATGTCAACCCTCTAATTTCATAAACAAATACATTTCATGGTTGGGTTGATTCGGATGACTACTCCCTTTTGGTACCCTCTATCACAAGCCAATTTATGGGCCCTCCAAAAAACTTGACCTTTGTAACAACGATTTTGGAGGTAGTACATATGGGGTGTTAGTTTGTTATCTTGGACAGTTGTTCATCCATTGCTAAGATTAGACAAAAGGAGCACTTCAGGGTGTTGTTTTAGTCTGGGATCAGGAATTGTATCTTGGTTCAGCAGGAAGCAGAAGTATGTGGCTCTGAGTTCAGCAGAGTCAGAGTACATAGCAGCTAGCATGGCAACATGTGAAGCTATATGGCTTCGGAAGTTGCTAGTAGCTTTGTTTGGTCAGAAGGTTGAGACTACGGTGATACACTGTGACAATCAGAGTTGCATCAAGTTGACTGAGAATCCGGTGTTTCATGATAGGTCAAAACATATAGACATCAAGTATCACTTCATCAAAGATTGTGTACAGCGTGGGGTTGTTAAGCTACAGTTTGTACCTACAAATTAACAAGTAGCAGACATTCTGACAAAGGCATTGGGGAAGGCAAAATTTATCTTCTTCAGAGAGATGTTGGGTGTCATGCAGAACAGCGTCCTCGCTAAGAGGGAGTGTTAATCTTAGTAGTTAGTAGCTTGGACAGCTGTTTGTCCTCATCCATTTGTTATGGGTAGTTTGGACAACCTAGAATTTAGAGAAATAGTTGTTTTTGTCAAACAAATATTGTTAGGATAAGAACAATTGCTATTTAATATTGACTCCTTTCAGGTGACACCTCATAACCAAGGTTGTTATGGTTATTGAGTTGTCTTAATCTCAGCGGTTCATTTGTATTAATCTCGGCCATTGATTTTCAGCGAGAGTAGTATATAAGGGGGTCATTGGGGTCATTTGTAACAAGGAAGTTTTTAGAGAAACTTGCAGTGTTAGCAAGTAGTCTTGTAGTGTTAGCAAGGGCGCAGTGATAGCGTTGGAGATAGCAGTGGAGGAATATCAGCAGGAGGATTAGGAGATTGTCGGAGCTCTGCCAGTAAGAGGCAAGCAGTATTTGTTATCTCTTGATTTGCCGAAGTTTAATATATTTCTCATCTGTAGTACTGGTTTTCCCTACGGAGGTTTTTCCAGGGACAATTGTCCGAAAATATTGTGTTCACCTTGTTGGGTATTTTTTTATGTGTTTGTATTGATTATTAACCTCCTATCTTGTAAGATTATTTGATCAACAAATATTGGAAAATAACACAACTGTAACTTCACAAGTACTGCAATGTAAAACAAAGATGACTAGTTCTACATCTCAAAGAATTGTATGGTAAATGCTCGAGGAATATTGTTGAATGTACATTTAAACACAAGATAGAATCAAACTCCCATGCTTTTAAAGGAAGTAAGGAATACACCGAGTTCTCAAGTCATGGGAGGCAACAATTGAGGATAGGCAACAATTGAGGAGCTGTGGAGAAAGACATTCGGATGACATTGGAGCAAAGTGGATATCAGTGTACTATGATGCACTTAAGGGTATTCGAGACGAGAAGTGTTAGGGCATGGGATGAGCACTCTAGGAAGTAAAGCATGGGATGAGCACTCTAGGAAGTAAAACAGAGATTGTAAAATACAATTTTGATTATCTATTATTATTATTTTTAACCTATTACATACCAGCAAAAACAGTGTTTTTTATAATTTATTGTGGTTTTTTAATAAGTGACAAATCTAGCCCAAGAAAATACAACAGAGGAGGAACACACACATACGAGGCAAGAACCAGATGCAGTCAACATTCACAGGCTGCAATTATAGAGGCTTTAGTAATACCTTGGTTTATTATTATGAAACATGCGTTGTTTGGGTGGGTTTCTGCGATTGTTTAACTCTTTGTTTTCTATTGTTGAGGGCTTTTTTATACATGTTCTACAATGCCAGCCAGGGGGTGGTTGTAGAGGCTATGATTTATGTGCACAAACAATTAATTACAATATTAAATTTGATGTTTATTTGATTGTCACATGGTAATTTTAACTTTAATTGTGATATATTTGACAATCTATTTCAACTTTAAATGTGACATCTATTTGACTATCACTTAGAGTTGTTGTCTATTTGTGTTGAGAAGTTAACTGAAAAATCATAATATTTTGGCTATACTGCGGAGTTTGGAGCTTAAATGTGATATATTTGACAATCTATTTCAACTTTAAATGTGACATCTATTTGACTATCACTTAGAATTGTTGTCTATTTGTGTTGAGAAGTTAACTGAAAATTCATAATATTTTGGCTATACTGTGGAGTTTGGAGCCCAATTGTTTTATTTTAAAAAGATTTATTCAAACCTGACACATTGGCATAGCTAGATTGATGTCACTTATCACTATTCAATGGGAAATTTTCAGACCCAGATTAAGGTCTAGGCAGTTGCCTAGGGCGCCAACATGTAGAGGTGTTAATTTATTTTATTTTTTAATGATTTTTATGAAGAGTAGGAAAAATTATTAACCATATATACTAGCAATATTTAGTGGTCAGTTTTACATACCAATTCAATTTATTTTATTGAAATAAAACAAATTTCAAATAACTTTTTAGATTATGATATTTAACGAACTCCAATCCCTACACAAATACTTTTGTTGCAGGATTCTTACTATGTTGTAGAGATGGCAGTAGGAACTGAAGGAGAGAGAAAATTATGGATGACATTATTTTTCAATCAAGTTAATTATTTAGATTTGTAACTAATTTAAGTATAGGTCCCTGTTTATCTTCTAGATAATAAGTTATTTTTCAATCAAAGTTAATTATTTAGATTTGTAACTAATTTAAGTATAGGTCCATGTTTATCTTCTAGATAATAAGATAGGTTTCTTACATACTTCATATTAATATTAAATATATATTTATTTATATATCTATTTACTTATTATATAGTATGTTAGACTTAATTAAGTTATTTAGGTACTTATTAGAATAATCTAAAATCTATTTTTCTTTAAATAAAGATGTATTTTTGTTTTTATTACATAAGTATTGAAATATTTAGTTTATTATCTAATTCAATTTAGGTATGTTAGATTTATTATGTTTGTGGAAATGTGCTTGTATTATTATACATCTTTAATTTATTATTTAATTTAATTTATATGTGCTAGATTTATCATGCTTTGCAGAAATGTCCTTCGCGCTATAAAAAAGTATGTTGAGCATATAATTATCAACAAGTATAAATATCTTAAATACATATATTTGAAAAATGTCGATAGATATCAATTTCAAGGCTCTTACGGAGAACTCAATAGGAAGGAAGATAAAGGTTTTTCGGTCAGATAATGGAGGCGAGTACAAAGGAAATGACTTCAAATATTTTTGTACCAGAGAAGGAATCAAGAGAGAGTGGACAGTTCCGTATAATCCACAGCAAAATGGAGTTGTTGAGAGGAAGAACCATTCTATATCATAGGCAACAAGGGCTATGCTACATGACCAGGACATGCCCCACTACCTATGGGTAGAGGTGTAGTACAGTAGTTTACATTCAGAACAGGGTTCCACACAAGGTACTAGGGAAGATGACACCAGAGGAAGCTTTCATAGGGAAGAAGCCAGATGTAGGTCACTTCAAGATATTTTGGAGTTTGGCATATTGTCATATTCTAGAAGATACACATACCACATTAGATCAGACTGTGGAGAAGGGGTACTTGTTGGGTACAGTGAAACTTCAAAGGCATATAGGATTTTTATTCCAGGGACCAGAAGAATTATTGTCAAACATGATGTCAAGTTCATGGAGAACAAAGCGTTTAGAACGTCCAGAGATTTTCCAGTAGATGATCAAAGTGAGCAGCCAACAAAAGCTCCAAGTCCAAGTCAAGGGCCGCAAAGCTCAAGTACAGTTACTAGTACAAGCATAGACTCAGGTAGTGAAGATTCACAGAGTATGGAGCAACTGGTGCAGCAGGATATGCATCTAGAAGATATAGAGGTTGATATTTCATCCTCTACAGTTGGCAGCAGGAACCGTGAGGTTCAAGACACACAAAGGGATGCTCAGGATTTTGTGGGAGCTCCTAGGAAGAGTACGAGATAGAAGAGAGAACCAACCAAGTTCAATGACTATGTGGCATTAGTCAGCCAGTTGGTAGATAGTGAACCTTCAATCTATCAAGAGGCTACACAACATCAGGTTATGGCGAGATGCTATGGTTGAGGAATATACTTCAATAATGCAGAATGATGTGTGGGAGGTAGTGCCTAGACCAACAGATAGGGTAGTAGTTGGATCGCGCTGGATCTTCAAGATAAAGCACGGTGTATATGGTAGCATTGAGAAATACAAGGCAAGGTTTGTGGCAAAGGGGTTCTCTTAGAAAGAGGGAATAGACTATGAAGAGACATTTGCTCCAGTGGCCAACTATACTTCTATACGAGTTGTAATCTCATTTGCAACGTAGATGGGATGGTAGATCCATCAAATGGATGTCAAGACAACATTCCTTAATGGTGAATTGAAGGAGGAGGTATGCATAGAACAACCAGAAGGATTTGTAGCACACAAAAAAGAGACCCACATGTACAGATTGAAGAAAGCCTTGTACAGACTCAAGCAGGCTCCTAGAGTGTGGTATGAGTGCATTAATACATACTTGTAAGAAATGGGCTTTGTGAAGAGTGAGGCAGATGCTAACCTCTACTACTTGGTGGTTGGGGGTGAGAATCTCATTATTTTTCTATATGTAGATGACTTGTTTCTTACAGGTGCACTAGGGCTCATAGAGGATTGTAAGAGGAACCTTGCAAAAGAGTTCGAGATGAAGCACTTGGGACTCATGCACTATTTTCTAGGCATGGAAGTGTGGTAGACATATGGAGATATTTTCCTTGGTCAAGGGAAATATTACATTGAAATGTTGAAGAGATTCGAGATGGAGGATTGCAAAGCCATGTCTACACATATGATCACTAATTGGAGGAAGGTAGATACATCTAAGGACAAAGATGTAGATCCCACCTTATACAGGTAGTTAATTGGTTCACTCATGTATCTGGTCAACACCAGGCTAGATATAGTATTTGCAGTAAAATCTCCTAGTCAGTTCATGGTTTAGCCAATGAGAGTGCATTAGACAACGACTAAGCATGTGTTGCGTTATTTGTGTGGTTCAGTTGAGTATGTGATTAGATATCTTTGAGGTGAAGCAATCAAGTTGATAGGCTATACTGACGTAGATTGGGCAGGAAGTACAACAAAAAAAAGGAGCACTCCAGCGTGTTGTTTCAGTTCAGGATCAGGAGTTGTTTCTTGGTTCAGCAGGAAGCAGAATTTTGTGGCTCTAAGTTCATCAGAAGTGAAATACATTGCAGCTAGCATGGCGACATGTGAATTTATATGGCTTCGGAAGTTTCTAGTGGCCTTGTTTGGTCAGAAGGTTGAGACTACTGTGATACACTGCAACAATCATAGTTGCATCAAGTTGTCTAAGAATCCAGTGTTTCATGATAGGTATAAACATATAGATATCATGTATCACTTCATCAGGGATTGTGTACAGCGTGGTATTGTTTAGCTACAATACGGACCTACAGAGGAGCAGGCAGCAAACATTTTGACTAAGGCATTGGGGAAGGAAAAATTTATCTTCTTTAGAGATAAGATGGGTGTCGTGCAAAACAACTTCCTCACTAAGAGGGAGTGTTAGTTTGTTAGCTTGGACAGTTGTTCGTCCATTTACTAAGATTACATAATAGTTATCTTATTGTTGAGAATGTATTCATTATTTTCTAATTATTAATTTCCTTTAGTGACACCTTACAACCAAATTTGTTATGTTTGTTAAGTTGTTATGTATCTCAGTCGTTGATTAAGAATCGATCTTGGCCGTTGGTGTTCTAATGAGAGTAGTATAAAAGGAGGTCATTGGGAATTTGGAGAGTACTACTTTTGGAGAAGCATTTGCAGTGCTAGCAAATGTGTTTGTAAGTTTGCGGTGATAACAAACAATCTTACAGTGTTAGAAAGGGCGCAGTGATAGTGTTGGGGATAATAGTGGGGAAATATTAGCGGGAGAAGTTGGGAGATTGTCGAAGTTCTACCAGTAAGAGGCAAGGAATCTTTGTATCTCTTAATTTGCGAAAGTTAATATAATTTCTCATCTGTAGAACTGTTTTCCCTTAGGGTTTTTCCAGGAACAATTTTTTTGAAAATATTATGTTCATTGTGTTACGCATTTCTTTTTATATTTTTATTAGTGAAGTTACAGTTGTGTTATTTTTCGATATTAGCTGTGAATTAGTTATTCGGCAGTTAAATAATCTTTTAAGACTAGAGATTAATAATCAGTGACTGCAATATAATTTTCACATAAAGATAAAGGAATGGTTGTTATGGTATGTACAACTATTTGAAATATAAAATAAATCTTAACACTTCCGTCAACTGTATTTTGATAGGTATATTATTTTTCACTGGTTTTATACTATTGACAGGTAATAAGCTTTTGGGGTAAGTGCACCAAACTAGGGGGCCAAAAAGTGGACACAAAAGTAAAAATGAGCAAAACACGTACACATTTTTCAATAACGCGACCAAGTTATGTTTTTTTTAGGATCAGCGATTCACGAACCTTAAATGCTTACTCATTTCTCGTGTTATGAAACACATACACGTTTTGAGATATTTGAAGTTTAGAAGGGCCTAAAGGAGACATATTTACTAAAATAAATGTTAAATAAATATAAGAAATTAGGGTCACTCTGCACTTGATGGAAGTAGTCCTGTAGCTCTGACACTTACTATAATCTAGAAGATAGTTTTTCAAAATCTAATCTAGTTAGTACTTACTCATTTTTAGAATTTCAGCAATACATTAAATATGAAAAAAATTGGTAATCTAGTTAGTACTTACTCATTTTTAGAATTTCAGCAATACATTAAATATGAAAAAAATATGGTAATTTGTATCTATAAAAAATATGATAATTTTAATATTGAAACACACAACTATACAACAAATTAAAAATCTATTGGAGTTACAAATATTTCCGGCTTAAACTTAAAACATATATGCATTAACTAAAATGATGGAAATAACATATTTTATGTCTGTAACTGCCTTTAATTAATATGGTATGGGCTATTACAAAAATAACAACTTCCAATCAGATTGGCTGGATTCTAGGTAGTTCCACCGTTTTTGGCTTTTGCTTTTTGGTGAACAGATTTGTTAAATTTGTAATTATTTACAGCTGCATTTTTCTTGAGCTTTCTCTGAATTTTTAACAATCAAATTCCGAAATTTTCGGAGTTCCATACGGTGAACTGGGGAAAACGCAAAAATACGGCAAATTTATAAAAAACGGCCGTATTTGGTAACTATGTATACTATTGTAAGCCAAGAGCTCATATGATATGGATCACGTTAGATTTTATTATTAAGAACAAGAAAATTATGTTTTACTCTACATAATTTTGTTTGCGCTCTATCTCATTTGTTATTTTCTTGTATTTTTGGCTTGTAAAAGGAGGAAATTTGGTTTTAAAAAACTTTACTTGCTTTTCCCAATTAAAATTAATTATATAGCCCTTCTATGGAAGAATTAGTGCTCTGGCATCTAAGATTGTTTTTTTACGGAGGGATTTTCACTTATATTAAAATTTTCCATGATTACAATTCAAATTTGTTTCAGGAAAAAATATATAATCGGATTCGGTTTTTTGCTTTGAAATGAGGGACGTTGAGGTTTTCCTACCCACCTGAAACTTAATATTCATTTCCACCATTAATTTGGAAGAAATTTTACAGTAAAATATCTCAGGAAATCTTGTTCAAAAAAGTATATTCATCACTTATAGTGTCCAAAACTTGAGCAAATTTTTTTATAATAGTTACGGACACACTCGAGAAATATTTATCTCAAAAAGTAATTAAACAAGTGATTAAGTGAAAAATAGTTTTAAACTTGGATTCTTTGGTGCAAATATATTCGAGTTGATGAAAACAATCCCATACGCTTTACAAGAATAGAAAATTGCAAAGACATGTAATTCAATACAGTTTACCAAAGGGATTGATATATTGAATTAAGCACAGAACAGGGTTCAAATGAACTAATCTTTTGTATTATCTAACAATGCAAATTGCAATCCATCTATCCATGTTTACGATATGGTAATGGTAGTGGTAGTAATTCTTCACCCATATTTTCCACAAATAGACTCCCTAATAATTACAGGATACAGCCATTATTTCCACTCATGACATCAGGAAAGAGATTCAATTTGTACACCATCTGACCATATCCTGGGACTTACATTCTATTAAAAAATATCATAATTTGCAGCCTTAACTTATGTCAAGATTATTATAAAAAAACATATCAATTGGCACCGTCTAGATAAAGAATGCAATTATGTTCTGGCAATATTTAGATTATTACTTGAATATTTAAAGAGGGGTTTGTCAAAATGTGTGAGCGAATAATTATCATGTTGCTGGAAGGCTACATTTATACACTGAAATTTCAATCCTTACCGTCGACAGTCTGAATTGTGTCAGAATGACCCACCCTCGATTCTAATATGGAACACAAATAATTCTTAACAACGCAAATATGGCCTTTACATTATGACACATTTTTCCTTTAAATTATTATATACATGATCTCCACAATTCCAAACAATGCGAATATGGTCTCACTATAAAATTATATGGTCTATTAAATAAATTGTTTTACTTTTGAAATGCCTAAATTTCCCTGATTTTCTTCACAAGAATCTTTGAAAAATGGATGATCCCTTCCTCGTGACTTTTTCTACTATCATTGCTAGAAATTATTTCAAGCAATCATTTAAACATGATTCCTTGAACTCGTGTTAATTTGAAAAATAACTTAATGGTATAATGTCCAGGCCATCTTCGACCAACTAAACTAGAAATACCAGGGCATACTAAGGCAAGTCACAAAAATCCATGAAAACAATGTATCAATAGCCCCACATAGAATAAGTTCAAATGCATGAATATGCTATTCATTTTATGCGCTACCATGATGGCCGCTTCAGTTCACACCCAAGATTTCGCTACTTCCTTCTAAACCTCATAAGGCAACACAGAAGCCAGTCCACAGCTGCAGTTTTCATGAAACAAAACATTGAATTTGGAATCCCTACAATAATTGGAGATCTGCGAAGACAACTATTGGAATGCCCCAAAGATAACCTCGTAGACAGTTTAATGTGGTTGGATCGAGCCTTTGAGGGATGCATTCATTCTGGGCAAAAATCAGAAGCGAGCTTTCAGATATGGTGGAACAAATGGGGACACCAACCTTATTCTTCACTCTAAGTGCTGCAAACACTAAATGGCCAAATCTCCATAGTATTATGTATGGTGAATGCCCTAATGATTCTCGAGCCGCACAATGTTGGAGAACACTTAACATTGTCTCAAACCCTCATCGAGTATCAGCATACCTGCATCATAGATTCACAATATTTCATGAAGAAATATTGTGGAAGGAACTTGGAGCAATAGACTATTGGTACATGTAATAAAGATCTACTATTTAATAAGTTTTTTCCAATACTAGATAGCTAATATTTATGTTCTCCTACGTCTCGCAAGTATGAATGACAACATAGAGGCTTCATACACGTCCACTGGTTTATTATGAACTCGAGAACATGCACCTAAAAGTTGACACAGATGGAATGGGAGGATAAAACAATTATTGAGGCAACAAAACAATACTTTGATAAGTTTTGTGTCTACCTAGAACCCCCATTCGACTTGCAACCGCTAGGATTTTGTTCTGCAGGTCAGTGCTAGATGACCCTTGTTTGCTAGATACAACACAAATACTATCCTCCTCCCCCACCACGAAAACCTTGAAGAACTGCTTAATTTTGTTTATCGCCACACAAAATGTTCAGAACAGACATGCCTACATAGAAATTAATCACAACTACAGTGCAAGTACAATGCACCATGGGCCATACGTAACCTAATTCATCTCTGCTCATTGAAAGTGATGGGAAAATTAAGTACTTCCCTTCAAGAAACAATGATAGACTGAACATAAACAATCAAAATATGATATCCATATGGAGATAAAATGTCGACTGCTAACCGATATTTTCCCGTCATGTAGTTCTGAAGTATATTGCAAAATATGCTTCAAAAGCAGAGCAACGTTCAGAAACCTATCACCAAATGCTATCCATATTTTCAAGAGATGTTGACGTGGATTCACCAGCACACATTGCGATTCAGAAAAATGCTCACAAAGAGCATTGTTGAACATGACATAAGCGCACAAGAAACATGCCACATGCTGCAAAAATTGCCACTTGTTATGTGCAGCCATTCATTTGTATCATTAAATGTTGGCAAAAAAATCTTGAGACATGTCGTTGAAAGTGACGTTAATGTACAAGAAACAACCACTTTCTTGGATGCATATAGAGTTCGCCCTGCAACCATGGAACACCTACCACTTATTCAGGTTGCTCGAGATTGGAGCTACAATCAGGAACCGTAAAGGAGATAAATGGAAATTGCGGTCGACTAAAGCAATTGTTCGGGTCCACCTAAGATTTTTGGATGTCCTAACTCAAGATTCAAATGTCATATGACCTTTTCTGTTGGTCAGAACTCCTTTTATACAAGTCCTTTCAGAAATATTTCCTCCGAATTTGGCTCAAGCCCACATGACATCAACGACACTTGGGACATGTTCAAACACAACTACAAACCATGGCATGTTTTATGCACTACCGCAGACATAGGACATGAAACAAATGTTAGTTCTAACTCTGAGGTCGAATGTAGTATTCAACACGAACCATTGCAAGAATGGCAAGGTCTTCGCACAACTTCGTCTAGGGAAACAACACGGGTCTTGACAGTCTTGAAATGTTGGGGAAATGAGATTTTGACATACACAATAATTGGAACATACATGGCGTTCTGCATGATTTACAGATAATTGGTTCATCATTCATCGAGAGAGAAAAGGCAAACACAAATAACACCAGCATGCAGGCCACACCACCATCTACCACACTACCTTTGTCTTCAGAACAACAACTAGCTCTTGATACCATACTGCACCATTCAGCAAACAAAACACTTCTACCTCCATTAAGATTGATAATTCAAGGAATAACTGGCACAAGAAAATCATTTTCTGATAAATAAAATCCAGAATTCATTTACAACAACATCAACCACATCTCCCTCGCCTCTCCTTTTTCTCGCCCCTACCGGTGTTTCAGCATTCAACATCTCCACACCCACAATCCATGCAGCCCTCTATATTCCAATCAAAGAATTAAAACCCCTTGAAGGCCAAGCATTATCGTCTTTTCAAGAGTCGCTAAAATATATAGAATATGTTCTTATTGATGAAATGAGTTTCATTAGCCCAAAGTTGCTAGGAAAAATTGACAGTAGGCTACGCGAGGCTTTCCCACACTCTAAAAACATCTGAATTTGGAAACAGATCAGTCATCCTCCTCGGCAACCTCGGGAAATTACCACCGGTTATGGACAATCCCTCTTTATGCAAGTAAATCCTATGGAGCCACCCTTTGGAAGGGATTTCATTCTTCCATTACATTGCAAACTATATTTCGGCAACAAGGAACAACCAATGCACAAGTTTCATTCCAGAATTTACTGCTCAACATGTGAGATTCAACCCCCTCTTATTGAGGATTGAGAACTCCTAATGTCTCGCACAGACACACACCTAACTCAACAAAAGCTAAAAATTTTTAAGGACGCGCCACATTTGTTTGTACAAAATGACCTCGTGGACTCCCACAACCTTCAGATGTTGAAGGCATTGAACGTTCCAATCGGCCCAATCCATTGTTGAAAGTAACAGGCAGGCTGGACCAAGAACATCTTGATGATGATCAGTTGGAGCACAAAGTTCTGTTGTGCAAACAACAAAAAATCATGCTTATTGCAAATTTATGGGTTGACACAGGCCTCATAAATGGTGCTATAGGAACAATCACCGACATTGTCTACGACGCATCAATGCCACCACCAACATTACCTTTATTTGTTGTTGTCAAATTTGATAAATACAACGGCCCATGTTGGGATCCCTCCAACCCGTTACATATTCTGATACCCCCTATTTCGAGAGGGAATCGAAGACAATTGCCACTTAAAATGGCCTTGGCATTAACTATCCACAAGTCCCAGGGACTTACTATGCATAGAGCAACTGTCGACATTGGAACCAATGAAAGGCAGGGTCTGACATTCACAACTTTCTCCAGAGTTGCCTCGCTTGCAAATCTGTGCATTTCACCTCCTTTTTCATTCGAAAGGTACTCAAAAATGGCACACGTAGCAACACTTGGAGCAAGAAGAAAGGAGGAAGCAAGACTACTATCACTCAACCCTTCGTAAATACTACACTCTGCTTTGATAGCACCTTCGCTACTACTTTACTCAACACTTCTTCTATCCTAGACGCCATTTCCGTTCAAGGGGTATCAAATGTACTCATGTTTACCGGAAATAAAATTACCCTCAAAAGGCTACCATTCATGATATAATTCTTCTCATGTTAAGTTCAAATAAAATAGTCTGCAAAACGATACCACTCATGATATGAGATTTGTAAATGTATATGTACGAATTTGTAACAACTTTGAAATGAAGAGATGAAACCTTTAAATGAAGTGGTTCATCTATATATCTACAATTACAAAATTACACGTTTTCAACATACATGTTCGATTTTTCCTTTTTATTGTTGCAGCATTTCTTTATGTTAACCAACAACAACACATTTTTAATGTCTTCATCTGCACACAAATACCTAGAAATTTAAAATGCCGAGAAAGGACCATGTAAATTATAGTTGTTTCCATCCAAAGCTTTGTACATTATATCACTTTTTTGCATTTTGAATAGTTTTAAGGGCAAGACCTCATGTTTGTGCTTTTTAAATGAAGTGACTCATCTATATTTCTACACATACAAAATCAATCACCCATAGTTTAAACAAACACAACTATAAAGTAAAAACTATCCCTATAACACAAATAACATATACCATTTTTTGTTTGCAAAATGCCTAAAAGAAATGTGGTCTCATGGAATGCTATGATTGTAAGATATGCACAAAATAGCTCTAACAATGATGCTCTCAAACTCGTTGAGGTAATAAAGAAATTTGGAATGTACCATAACCATTTTAGATTTGTTTATATATAATTGCATATTTTGTCTCATTTTAGTTTCATGGAGAAATAATATGTTAAAGCACTTAGTCATTCTTTCAATCTACTTTGACAACAACACTTCACATTCACTACATTCTTGAGAGTGAGTATTAGCAAACTTACATGTCTCACTTGCATTTGTATTCAATTATTACACAACTAACTGTTATCTAACATCCCTTTCTAATTTATTCCGCAACATTTTTTCTGGCTTTAATAGAAAATCAGTATTGTCAATCACACCCCTTATCAACATCAACTACAAAAGTAATAATTGTCTTTCTAAATCTGAATAACAAATACCATTCGGTGTTCACATTGCATTGTACACATGTGATTGCTAGTTTAATACTTTGTAATAAATATATAAAAAGTATTTGTATCTATATCCCAAGAAATCATTAAAATATATATTAAAAAATAGAATTTACAGTTACTCCAAAGAATTAATGTCTCAATAAATTTTGATTTCATAAGCATCTATAATTTGAAATTCTAGGTTTAATTGTACATAATTTTTAAAAGCTTTTGGATTAGACTAGGGCTGATTTTTTTTTAATTGATTTTTGGAATTACATTTTTGGATAAAAATTGAAGTTTGATTTTTATTTAAAAGTTTTTGTTGTTATTTTTGTTTTAAAAAGTCAATCAAAGAGTTATCATAAGAATTTTATTTGGATTATGAAATGTGATACCAAAAAATGATTAAAAAATAACTACATACAATTTATCCAAAAACTTTTTTATATATCATGAACTACAAAATATCAAATCCACATAATTGTTAGTGATATTCATCTATTACAACATAAGTTAATTGATTATTCAATGACTTGTTATTATATTAATAGAAGTCTTATAAGAGTAATTGGTAGTATTGGTGGGTTGTAATGTTCGTGAATAAATGATTAACGGCGATTATAAATTTGACATTTATTTAATTGTTATAGAATAATTTATATTATTTATTTTATGTTTATTTGACTCTCACATAGTGATTTCAACATTGAATTTAGCGTCTACTTAACAGTTACATTGTGATTTTAGCATTAAATTTGGTATCCATTTAACCATCACCTAGAAGTTTTTCTTTTTACTTTAAGAAGTCAATCAAAAAAATCATAACACCCTAGCCATTTGGTGGAGTTTGGAGTCCTTTTTAAAGAAAATTTTCTCTGATCCCAACACATTGGTGCTATTAGATTGATGTTGTTTGTTACCTCTCAATAGAAAAATTGTGAACAAGTTAATAGAGTTGTTAATCAATACAGTATGTATAAAATCCAAGATAAAAACTTTTGCTTTAGTACCAGTGGTTGTAAATTCCAGCGTAAACAATTAATAATGACATTAAATTTGGTGTCCATTTGACCATCACTAGTAATTTAAACTCTAAATTTGATAATCATTTGATCTTCAATTAGAAGTTTTGTTTTTTCGTTTGTTTTTTGTTTTTGTTTTGAGGAGTCACATCAAAAAATCATAATATCTCTGCCATATGATGGAGTCTGGAGCCTTTTTTTTAGCTAGATAGATTTTTTCGTGACCAACACATTGATGTAGTGAGATAATATCGTTTTTCATTAATTAAGGTAATAGAGTTATTAACAATATGATATACATAAAATTTAAAATAAGAGTATCTATTAATATGTTTCAAATAAATGTATTTAGGATATTTATACTAATATATAATTACACACTTCATTATCAATACAATTGGGGTTAATTTTTTTAAATTCTATTTTATTTTAGATTTAATTATGTTGATATATATAACTTACACTGAAAATTGAAGGGTTTGTGGATCATAATAATATCAATATCCTTTGAAAATAATCAAAGTTAAAGCTGTATTAGAAGACATCAATATGGTAATATATGATAATTCCAATATAAAAAAACTAGTTAGAAAAATTAAGGCCTTAGAGAAGTAAAATCCATATGAATAAAACACTATAGCACATCCATTTGATTGTTATATGAGAGTTTTTCTTTCCCTTCAGTAAAGGATAAAATTTTGTGATACCTATGTATAGACGTTAAAATTTTACACCTTTTTAGAAAAGATTGTTTGAACACTTAAAGAACAAGGTCATGAAATGACAAATCCTACCGAAGATATTATTTCGTGGCATTGTAGGAGTACATGTCTTACATAAGCTGCAATGATCACATTCCATGAGAAGCCGTCTCATTTATACATTTGATCAAACACTTGGCGAGCAACAACTAAACTTCTGCATTTGTCATACATGTGTATAAGGATGTTTTGTAAAAGTTTGTGTGCAACAAAATTACATTCCCTTGGTCTGCGATTTTCTATGACTATGATTTTAACTATTAAAAACAAAGGTAATAAAGGAGTTATTTTGGACGACTAAACTTATGAAGCATGTAGAAACTCTTATCCCCTGCAACATATTTACAAATTTTGTAGGAATTCATACAATCCACTATGTTTTTGGTCTGAGATGCAAAATTTCAAGTTATTGAGATATGTAGGTTGTTAACACAACAAAAGTTTTAGGGTAAATGTTATAGCAACATCAATTTTTGAAACTAAGTTGTAAAGCCTAAATTACCTTATGTTAGGTGCATTCACATATATTGACTTATCTATTATATTTTCAATGTGAAGTTTTACGCTGGGATAATATTTTTTGAATTGGAGTTTTATATCTATGTTGAATGGTTATTAGATGAAAAAACGAAATTTGATTATAATAATGTTAATAATGGAGAATGGTTGCCTTTAGTGGGACAACTGAGGAGTGGCCCTGTATTCCCATTAAAGGCATGATCATGTGAGGCGTTTGGCACTGCTTATGTCATCAGAACATGGTTAACTTTGGTGTTTTCATATATTCTCTTCCAATATATATTCACCTCTTAACAACGCTTTCACTCACAAAGGAAATAAAAATTGACTTTAAAAAATATAAAGTAATTATGTATTTGGATATAAAATTTTACATATCAGTTGGATATAGGTCGATTTTATCTTTGAATCTGTACACAAATGTACCTGGTCTACGAGTTTGGCTTGGGCAGATTGTAAAAATTTTACTCTAGCGGGCAAAAATGCATCCTAATTCTGGTTGCAGTGCAACATAGGATATTGACACAGATATTTAATAGTTAGTTGAAGAATTAGTATTGGAAAACTGCATAAAATTCTGAATACCTTTTCCTGAAAAA
This sequence comes from Taxus chinensis, assembly GCA_019776745.2. NCBI lineage: Eukaryota > Viridiplantae > Streptophyta > Pinopsida > Cupressales > Taxaceae > Taxus > Taxus chinensis. The sequence goes on along the minus strand of CM034156.1, from coordinate 586,791,131 downwards.
TATGACACCAAAAATTAGAATGCTCTTTAGCTCTAATAAAACCCTCAGTGTCTATTGCTATCGTATCCACACATATTCAAAAAAATTGCACCTCCACACAAACAATACTGGCAGCAACCCTATGGTTTATAATTATCATCAACAGAAGATTGGATCTTGAATTAGTTAGTGCCATAAAAATTATTTATATCAAAACCTGTAAACAAAAAAACACAGAAAAATTAACATCAACGAAATTGTTGAACTTAACGAAAATAACCCAGATGAAAGCACTCTTTAAATATTCAAAAACCGCCATGAAAATTCCACCGCCATGTCATTTTTAACAAGTAAAATAAAATAATAGCACATTTGTCTGGTTTATTTGTCACTGCAATTATGCCTTGAAGAAAAAGCCTTACGAAATCTTCTACAAACAATAATTCGGCGAAACTTTATGAAAAATAAATTTGAAAGAAGCTAAGCTTAAGTATTCATCGGTCCATATAAGGTTTGGATTAAAGTAACAAAATTCACAGATGAATTGCAAAAAAATTCAGGGCTTAAGATAGTTTGGCAACATCAAACAAAAATGCAAGCTCAACATGGATTGAGGGGAAAAATGCGCATAAATATTAAAGAGTACCTTTTGTTATTCAACGTTTTCTTGTGCCACTTCATGAACTTCTACAAATTTCAGTCATTTTTGGGCTTAAATACAAATCCAGCGAAGGAAAACGAAATCATCAGTATGGAGTGTAGCACATACAAGCAAACTGAACCCTGAGTTTACATGGAAGAGAAATTCGAGCAAAATGTTGAAAGCTCACAAACGATTTCCGAGAAGCGAGCCTTTGTCTCACACTCCTGATGGACATTAGAAAGTTTATGGCGTTGTCAGGACTTATAATCCAAATTGGTCTGCAGATACTTCTATACATTACTTCCAATGTGGTGTGTTAAATAGAGAATAAGCCCTAGACAAAATTTTTGTCTTCCAAGATGAAACAAAGTAAAATCATATAGTGTGTGCTCAAGTCACGGGCCGCCTTATTCGGTATGAATGCCCCCCATCACCATTATACTTCAATCCCTTAGGCATGGCAGATTGCATTCTTAACTTTTCTCTGTGATTTCATTTTTCCACGAGACTCCCTGCAAGTGCAATATTCAAGCAGCTCCACCTCCAAGACCGAAAACTGCTACATTGGAGCCCTCTTTGGGTTTGGCCACATTTAAGGTTGCGCCCATCCCTGATTCCATACACGAGATATAATTATTGATAAAAATTACCAACAATATTGAGAAATAGGAATAGATTTTTCATGTTAACATACATGTGGAGACACCGTAGCTAAGAATGCAGGGTTTGTTGAGAGGAGCTTCCGGGTTTAGAAAATGGGAGATAAATTTCACATTAGAAACCAAATAACAGAGCTTGCCTCAAGCCACACAAAATGGACCAAATGCACATCATAAACACAAAATTCATTAAATCCATTAAATGCATGGAAGGACATCCCCTTTTCCAGGCAAATAAAAGGGTTCACCAATAAAATGTTGCCAACATAAAAAAATTAAAGCTTTAGTTCAACCATTTTTCAATACACATGGAGCGATGTCATTGGAAATAATAAAATGACTAATAAATGTGGTGAAACCATATACAAACTACCTAGGTAAGTACCTAGGAAGAAAACACAAGATTTTTTCCCAACAAAGACATCATAGTACAATCAAAGTGAAACCACATGTCATCATTCAAAAGGCAAACCGTGCAGAGAGCAATAAAATCACTGATAGAATAGGACAAATATGGACACCTCAAATTTAATATCCTCGCCGTATAACTATTTATACACAATAGTTCTAAATTTACAATATTTTTATAGAATTAAATCTTAAAACATTTACAAACCATGAAAACTTTCCCTCTATATTAAATAAATTTTAATAATAAAATAAAAATTATAATAGAAAACTGTCATTCATGAAGGTAGCGCAGAATCCTGAAGGGATCTCTCCGGGCGAAAAGAACCCAACAACAAAATCATTAATTCCCAGAAAAAGCCATTTATTTATTTTATAAAACGTGAAATTACACATACTTCTTAGGTAGGTACTCCCACACGTCTAGAAGGGCTTCCTGGGCCCCACCAAACATAGACTCCACGCATACAACGTATATACCTGTATTTCTACGCCACCGGCCAATACACATACAGTAATAAAACGGAAAACCACAAACAGACTACATCTCTGTAGAACGCGAACACACACAGACACTACATTTCTGCAACAATTCGACACCACAACACACGCTTTTCCGGTTCAGTTATTTAGAGCGGGTCACTATTTTCAGATAGCAAGCACCAGGCCAGGCATCGATTCTCCGTCAGATTTGCCCAGCTCGCTCTCCCACAGCGGGCAGCAAATGGAAGATCTTCTTCCCACCGACGAAGACGAAGGTCTACCAGAAGAAGAAGATCGCGGATTGAATTGAGTGACGACCAGAGATGTATTGAAATACTCTCTCAATTGTGTAGCTATCCCATTCTCGACAGTCCAGACGTGAACCCAGTAGAGGGATTCGTCCTCGCGACCTTCCACAAACACCTTGTCGCCTACCGCGGTTAGGGTTTGCGGGAGAAAGGAGAGGCAGGTGTGGTCGGAGAGGCCGGTGAGCAAGCGCATCAAATAATCGCAGCCAGGGGGGCCGTGGAACCACCACTCCAAATCGGGAGCCAAAATGGTCTGCACCGTCTGTGCGTCGCCTGTGCCTAGCGCCTCATACAGCTGCCGTATCGCATCCTCGTTTTGGGCCTCCAGGATGGGGTTTGAACTAGCCAGATCTCTCGAGGGGATTCGAACTCGGGACGCTGTATAGAAAACAGAAAACAGTTCTGCGAGGGGAGAGTTACCAAAAGGGAAACGTAACCAAAAGGGCGAGCCGCGAAAGTAGAAATGTAGGTAGGCGAGGGGTGGACTATTTATAGAATGGATGGCGTGCTAACCGACGGTGGGATTTGTTCCGAGATGGTGGGAGTGCGGCATTGTCGTTGATGGGAAAAGCCGGTTAGTCGGCCAATTGGATAGCACTCGCGGAATCGTAGCGGTAGTTGCATGCGTGCGTGGCGTGGCCGGCAGCGACTTTTCCCATTGTTGGCGAACTTGACGAGTGTTCAAAGGCGATGGGATATATATATATATGCTTTGCTCGTCTCTTTCGTTGGGAGTATTCATCTTTTATTCGCCGCTAATTATTTAGAAGTGGTGGTGGCATCGTAAGAATCTCCTTTACATGGAAGTTATCACGCACTTTTTCCAACCATGCGCCTTAAAAACAATAATATTCCATTTAGAATCCATTTCTATAAGAGGGGCAAAATCACTCAATGCATAAATGGCCATTAGGGAAGCTACCCTTCTATCTTCCATCTTTTATCTTCTATCTTGATTATGTTAGTTTCAATTTATAAAACATAATAATCATTTTTAAAAAATTTAGTATTAACATAAAATATAAAAATTCAAAGTAGTCATATTGTCAATGATGTTTTTTAATCTGTAAGCAACGGTCGACGGATCCCTTTCCCGTTTATGATACTTGAAACTAAAAGGTTGTGCATATGTGGCGAATTGACACAAACCATAAAGGATTGCACCAATTTTCAATATTTAGATTGTTGATATCCTAGAAACTAGCCATAAAACTACCATACCGGAGGGCAAACATGCTCACCACTCCACAATACAATTTGAAATTATTTTTATACAAAAACATATACAGGTATATCTTCATCATAAGTTAAAACAAGGCTCAAGAGATAGATCTTTGAAATAAACCATGTAACTATCAACTATAAACCTGTAGACGCAAAATCATGCATTTTAGACACTATTTAGTCCCGGTCTCATACTACTATTTAGAAGGTTTTTGCGTGAAGAAAGTACTAATTAACCCTCGTCTTTTGGACATCTTACTTTATTTTCTTTCGTCATTCCCGACCTCTTACACTTGCATGCTCAGTCAGCTTTTGTCTATTCACATTATTTTAGTTTTGACTGGGGCACCAATGGGTGCCCTAGTCCCACCAGGGGCGCCCCGATCTTTTTTGAACTTTCCCGCCACTTTTTGGGCACTTTCTAGCCATTTTAACTTCTTATCTTTTTGGTGGTCGGCCATTTTGGGTTAATTACAAAATTAGATGAAGAGAACCCTATAAATAAAAATTTATGAGACCATAATGAGGAACCAAGCCCTAGTCACTATTATCATCCACCTAGGGTTGCATCTATTAAAGGCATTTGGATATCATTTGCATTCACTTAGCTCCATCACAAGGGACAAAACTAGTTAATATGTATCACACAAGCATAGGAGGGGATTCTATTCTATTCCATCCACCATTATACTACATTTTTACATCTATTTATTTCTCACTACTTCAAAAAGTGTGACTAGAACAAGAGCACCTAAGGCACATGACACACACACACACACACACAGAAACCAAAACTAAATTTGGGTTTGAAATGTAGTGTAACACTCAGTTAGTAAGCTTACGTATTGTGGCAGCTGAGGCCATTCTGACCTATTCATATGCATTCTTTTTTTTAGGGTTTTGATATTTCTTCTAGTATTTTACAGGTCTTCTATTCATCTTAGATTATTAGCGACACCTGACACAGTGCAACGAACCTAATGTGACAAACAACGAAGGTTTCATATCACTTACAGAACCTATGAAACTCAGTTCCGGACCTTTCACACAAACCAGGGTGCCCGTTCTACAAACCAGGGCACCCACAGGGGCCCCAGTCCCTCTCTAGGTGCTCCAATCCACTCATATATCTCTGACCCTTCCTTTTTGGGGCCTTTGCACAGTCCTTCATGCTTCTTGTTTCTCTAGTCACTTATGTGACATAGTCCAATGAGTTCCTCTAATCAAATGAGTTCATTTTGAATCTCTTAGTACTTTAGGGTTTAGCGTTTCCATTTTCATAGTTGTTTGGGTCGTTTTCTATAGTTTGTTATTGCATTCATTTATTATGTTTACATGTTGTTCTAGATTAGATTAACTATTATTATTCCACATTTTAGTTAATCATTTTGGTGAGCTCGGTGTCTTCCATGCTTAGTCTCCTCATTTTTCCTCTATTGTGGCTCTCAAATTTTCTCAAGTTTCTTTATCTTATTTACTCAAGAGATATCCCAATTGTCAGGATTCTTTACAAGGATCCCTAGACATGTTGTATCTTGATGAAAATACGCCGCCACACAAAATAAGTCCTAAATTCACTCATCTATTTGACGACCCTAGTGATCCTCTATCTAATCAACCCCTATTGGACTCAATCCATGCTCTACATGCTTTATTTTAATATAAATTTAAGGCCATGGAATCCATGATTATATCTCTAAAATCTGAAATTCAACAGCTTAAGGATGTTTCTCAATCGCATGTTTGTGCTCCTTCTACATCTTATATACAATCTATGTTCACTACATGTCATCTAGTTGAACCTCAAGACATGCCATTGCCTGAGCCTCTCATATTTGAGAATAATACTACACAACATGACATTCTTATTCAGCTCCTTAGTCATCATTTGATCACTCTACCGCCTACTCATTACTATTCTCCTTATTGGTTAGCAAAATATCAAGGCCATCCATATTGCAATTATCATTGAATCAATGGACATAATGACAATGATTGCCACACTTTGCCATGAATAATCAAACATCTTGAGCATCAAGGATTTATTTCCTTTTCTACACAACATTCTAATAAAAATGATAATTCCCATGGGGTTCCTAAATATGATTCATATATATCTAATGAGCATCAGGCCAACGTTACTCAAGCACCTCCTAAGTAAAAACCTCTCACACTTAGTTCACCATCTCCTCCTACTCAGCAATCTACAACATCACAAAGTCAATCACCTACCAAAATTAGTTCACAATCTCCTACTAATAAGTTGTCTATCATATCACCAAGTCAACCTAAGCATCCTCCCTTAAAAATCAATGCAGTGTGTCCTCCTCTCAAGTATAAGATCCAACCAATTACTTTCGTCAAAGAAACTAATACTCATAATAGTGATCATGACACATTGCACATTCCACCACAATCGCATGGTCCTATTATTACTTTTTTCTCGACCATGCTTCCACCACTAAATGCAAACTTGGTCTTTGGTAGGTGACTCTTGTCACTCTACCCTCCTAATGACACACTCATATTCTTATGGTTCTTATATGACTGTTGAGGGGTATGTTACGATTAAGAACCGTGTTTCCTCTTACATTCACATATCTATCCATTACACAACCACTCATACATACATACATGCATACATCTACAATCATCTATCACTTGTTACTCATACCATACGATATCTCATTATTTATCCCATCACTGAATCAATCTTACAAAATCTATGATACTTCACTACCTTCATACATCATTTATCGAACAAGTACATACATTACCAAAAACTTGGGGGGCATAGTATTTACACACCCCCATCATATTCATGCAAGTGCATCTATTATCTTCGTATTATCATACATCAATCTTCATAGCATAGGCATACTCATCACACATTTTAACTTCGATCATTACCCGATGACACACTCCTGTTCTTCGTTTCACACTTGACTATTGAGGGCTTACTACACATGAACCCCACATACTGCACTATAGGTATTAAAGAATACATCTTGCATCATACATCATACATACTATAGTTAATCTACATCATTTTGACCTTTGCACATCTATACATCTTACATCATACATCTTGCATTTAGACTACATCATTATGATTATTTGCACATTTGCATATCATACATACACATCATATTAGTCTTCAGCATACATATACAACACTTTCATGGTCTACAAGTGCCTGCATTTTACATACTACATCGCACACATCTTACATTCGTTAGTGCTACATCGTACATTACATCATACATATACATCTTATACATCATACATTGCATCTCACATTAAATCTTATATTACATATTATACTCATCACATGGTCATCTATTATAATCATGTATATTAGATTGTCTTCTACATGTTGAACTCACTACCCTATGGTGCACTTTATTCCTCGGTCCATACTTGACTACCGAGGTTTTACCAATCAAATGGACCTTATTCTCATTACACGTTCATCATTCATTCTTTCATCATGCGACATTTTTGGGATAGTGACACATGTTATAGGATAAATTGTCACTTACTCTGTCATCTTGTAGTGGCATACATTTTAGGCTACATCACCACTCCCTAATATTCATATTTTAGTGGTATACACTTTAGGATACATCACCAGTCCTTACTATTCATCTTGTAGTTACACACACTATAGGCTACATCGTCACTTCCTCTATCATCTTGTAATGATACACACTTCAACTAGGGATAAATCATCGCTCATACATCCATTTTGTTTTAATATACGCTTAGGTTATAAGGTTCATGCACATCTCTTCTATATGTCGCATATCATATGCATACATACTCATCACAATGCGCTAGACACAACACACACTATTTGACCATTTCCCGATGACACAATCTCGTTTAGGGTTCATTCTTGACTGTTGAAGGGTAAAATCAAATGAACCTCACTATATACATTTCCATTCACTCGAGGGGTACGTGGCTCCTACCATCCATCTTGAATTTCATTTTGTCCATCCACAACATAGTGCATATTATGTTTGCCTTTACTCTTGCTTACTTTTACTTGTTCATGGTCATTTTATTACACATGCTAGTTAGATTACTTGTATGTCATTTATCTATATCATCTACACATGTGTGTTCACATCTTTTTCTAGTTGCTGATCACAGATACATTTCTATTACATGCAACACGGATGCTCGCCTTCTACCCTTCCTGCACTAGTCACTGGGGGCATCCAAATTCGTCTCTTCTAGGTGCTATTGTTTCATTCTGTACTTAGCACTTTTCATTACTTGGTTATACACACTTTATGACATACTAGTTATCTTTCTAACATGCTAACTAGATGCTTCATGTGCAACATTTTTTATGCATGGATACTTGCTTCCATACTTGTTTGTTATATTGTTTGTACTATTGTTTGCTTTTATTTGCAGGTATTACCCTTTGTTTGGTGTGCACACTTCTTTGTTTGTATGCGTCCATGATGGCTTTGCGTGTCTTGCAACATTGTGAGTGATGTCCCATGTTTGTAGCCCACTTTTTGTGCAGCTTACTTTATCTTCTTGTGTGGTTACATTACCACTTTGCTTGGTAGTTTTTTATACTTTTTATGTAGATTACACATTACTTTATACATATATGCTTATTTGCACTAACATTTTTCTTTGGCTAGCCTTCGTTTTTTTGCATGCCTTGGTTTCTACCAAGCACATTCCCTTCCCCCTGCAGGGAAAGTTTCAGATTTCATGCAATTGGTCCTCCTTTGGGGTCGCATTCTCCTATAAGTGACATCACATGCGCCCCCAAAGAGGGGGGCATCACTTGGGGTTTTTTACATACTACAAATTATATCTACACCAGTTCAGTTTCAATGCACTTTCTACCCTTGACATTGTGGGTTACATACAATGAGTGGGTTCAGACCAGTCTATGAACCTTGTACACAATGGATTTTATGGGACATGGTAGTCTTTAACATTCTGAGGAAGTAGTTAAAGGTTGGAGGATATGACAACTGATTTCCTCTCTACACTTCTTTGGCCAATGGTGTCGGATCACACAAAAAACCAAGACATACAGAGATATATTCACACACATGTTCAGGGAAGCAGTTAAAGGTTGGAGGATACAATGAAATTACTCCCTACACTTCTTTGGCCTATGGCTGTCAGATCGCCCAAAAAACCCCAACAGTATAGGATATCCTTCTACACTCTCTTTCTCGACATGGATCAAGTGCATATGTTCCATTTACACTTTTTCATTTGTGTATTTTACATTGACATGATTTTTACACTACATATACATACATCTTCTAAATTGCATTTTTACACATACATACACACATATTTGACTACTTGATCATTTTCTCCTTGTAGGTCCAACCGTATGAGAAACAAGTAGTCAAATCGGGGCAAACAACAGTAGCAACAACGACATCAACAACAACATCAAAAAAAAAAAAATTGTGGTAACACACACCTTACTAACCATGCAAGTACATTACACACATCGGAAAAACTACACACGTGTTTTCCACCCTAGGTTTTCTCTCATAACAATTTTTTGTGCACTTTTTCATCTTTAGTTTCCGTGTTGCATTATATTTTTTATCACTCCACGCTTTATCTAGTCCTTCAACACGCCTTTCTATATCAATCTACATGGGTTATCAAGCATGCATATCTATCTACTTTATGTTACTAAGCCTTCCACTCACCAATATAAAGTGGGGGGAAAATGTAGACACTAACATTATGCACTTTGGGTAAATTATTTAGTCCTCGGTATTATACTACTATTTAGAAGGTTTTTGAGTAAAGAAAATAATAATCAACCCTCCAGCTTTTGGCCATCTTACTTTATTCTTCTTTCGTCATTCCTCGATCTTTTACACCCCGCATGCTCAATCAAATTTTTTCGTTTCACATTATTGTAGCTTTGACTGGGTGCACCCAAGCTAGTACTTGGGTGCCCATGGACACCCTGGTCCCACCAGAGGTGCCCCGGTCCTTTTTGAACTTTGTTGCCACTTTTTGGGCACTTTCTAGTCATTTCAACTTCTTATCAATTTGGTGGTCGATCCATTTCAGGGTGAATTAAAAAATTAGAGCAAGAGAACCATATAAATATAAAGTCATGAGACCATAATGAGGGACCAAACACTAGTCATTATTATCATCCACCTAGGGTTGCATCTATCTAAAGGAATTTAGAGATCATTTGTATTCACTTAGCTTCATCAAAAAGGACAAGGATGGTTAATTTGCATCACACAAGCATATGAGGGGATTCTATTCTATTCCATCCACCATTCTACTACATTTTTTACATCTAGTTATTACTCGTTACTTCACAAAGTGCGATTGACACAAGAGCAATTAGGGCACATGATTCACATACACACACCAGAACTACATTAGGGTCTGAAATTTAGTGCAACACTTAGTTAGTAAGCCCAATATTATGGAAACTAAGGTCAGTCTGATCCTATCCATATGCATTCTTCTTTTTTTACGATTTTGATACTTCTTATAATATTTTTACAGGTTATTCTATTCATCTTGGATCATTAGCAACCCCTGATGTAGCGCAACGAACCTGATGTGACAGACATCAAAGGAGGTTTCAAATCACTTACATGAACTTGTGAAACTTAGTTCTGGAGCTTTTTCACATACTAGGGCACCCATTTTGTAGACTAGGGTACTCATTTTGTAGACCAGAGCACCCATAGGTGCCCCAATCCCTCTCTCATGTGCATTCCAATCCGCTCAGCTAGATCTAGCTCAGATCCATTCCTTTTCGGTGGCCTCTACACAGTTGTTCATGCTTCCTATGTTTCTCCAGTCACTTTTGCGACATAACTCTACGAGTTCATCAAATTAGTTAAATTCAATTCCATGACTTCTCTTGCAGTACTCTAGGGTTTAGCGTTTCCATTTTTATAGTTGCTTGGGTCGCTTTCTATAGTTGTTTACTACATTCATTTACTATATTTACATGTTTTTCTAGATTAGATTAACTATCATATATCCACATCATTTTTAGTTAATCAAAACGAGATACTATGGGGGAGTAGTCGAACCCAACTCCATACTAATTTAATGAAATTTAAATATTAATCAGACGGTTGAGATCAAATGAATATAACAGTAATAACCAAGATCAAGCATGCAAAATACAAATAAGTGTGTAAGATAGGAGATAAGAGTGACTTAGCTTGTATCGGGAGATCTAGACTGATTCTGGACTAGAAAATAGGTTGAAACTAAGTTGTGTAAGCTTTTTTTGAGAAATTGGAATCTAGAACCTCTTCAAATAGAACCTCCCAAACAGGGACAGGACCGCCCTAGGTGCAAGTGTCCAATCTGGGTGCTAGTAACCTGATAGGTAATTTTTAATGCTCTTTTCAGGGTTTGAACTTAGCTTCTTCTTTTCATTATTCATCACTTCATATCATTCATAAGGTTCCATGGTCGTACGTATTCCTACAAAACAAACCCTAGCTACTTACGCAAGGCTCAAGAAAACATTATATTAAATAAATAATACATATGCTTGAGTCGGAGTGACCTCGACGGTCACCCCAATGTGATTGTCATTAAGCATTGTACTACATTTCAGACTCTATATAGTTCTAGTGTGCGCTTGATTGAATCATGTACCTTAAAGCTAGGTTTCCCTTGTATCATTTGCACCAAGATAGTGAGATACAACTACTTTGCCCACAAGATGAATGTGTGAGATGGAATTAAAAAATAACCCCTTTTATGTATTAAATAATGCAACTTAAATGTAGTCCTTAAATGTTGTTTTTTTCCCAAGTAGTAGATAGTAAGTGATAGCCCAAGTTGTCCTGTACCTAACACACACAAATGTGTGTGTGTGTGTGTGTGTGTGTGTGTGTGTGTGTGTGTGTGTGTGTGTGTAAAATCCTTGTTTGAATTTCATCATTAACAACAAAAAAATTCCAACCGAAAGTGATGAAATATACTTTAGAAAAAATAACAAATGATGTGGCATTTCAAACTTGAAAAAGAGAAGGAAAATGGTAAAAGTGCCCCAAGGGGATAATAGCACTTGACCACTCCTGTCCCTAATGGGCGTTATTGTCTAGGATGCTCAGAGGATATAATGAAAAATACAAATGCATGTCATGTTTTGTCCAATGTCCAAAAACAAAGTGACTATTTGAGAAAAGAAAATGTCAAGTGTATCAAAAGGGATAAAACTAAACAAGTGTTATTAATGTCTAGTTTTATTGCTTACGAATCATCTATATAACGACATACTTAGAGGCATGATGTAAATAGAAAGTGTATGATTTTGTGAATACATTCATGTGTGATTTGGAAATGTTGATGGTGTTGATAATGACTATAGAATCTTCCACAATGCTAATATGCTCAATACCACAATCAAGAGCCATTTGAAGGCCTTGAACCAAAGTTGAGGCTTTTTTGTGTTACATGAATCACCAAGTAAATGGAAGGAACATACTCTCATCAGGGACCTGAGAAATCCTTGATGACACAAAAAAAACCCCGAGGCACTTGGATTGCACTCGAGGCCCCGTCAAAATATAACATAAAAACCTGAGATAAGGGAATCCCCTTAGCATTAATCCTTCTTGTTTGGTTCACATATGAGGTCAATACGTTAAAATCATTAATAGGAATGATGCCAATGGTGTTATTTATATCATTACCCAAATTTGTATAATTTATTTATATCGCTATCCAAATTTGTAGACAATTATGTTAAAAAATGAGAAGAAAAAGTAGTTTAAGAGATTAAGATTTATTCCTTGGTCTTGATCCATACCTAAATTATCTAACATATCAACCACCTTGTTCTGAGTATGAGGAACATAATATAATATTGTAGACTCAAATTTTCAAATGAGAGCATTAATTTAAAAAACGATAATGCTAAGAAATTTTGGTTTACAAAAATAATGGAGTAACAAATTTAGCCTATGTTTAAATTTTTTTGAGTATGTGTGAGAAAACGAGAGTGGTGTCGCAAAACAAGATTGAGCCTTCTTTTTTTATTAAGTAAAATATTATGTTAATATCAAAGAATACTAATTACAAATTTTTACCACAAACAATATCTAACATTCCTAAGAAGCCTTCTAGTTAAGTGTCTTTCTTTTCAAGTCGCACATTTGCATGTTTAATAAAATGACATGCATTCAAAAAGTATGAACTAACATACAAGCTAAAAACAAATATGTGTACTTATAAATAATCATGATTTTTATAACTTTCCTAACAATCCATTTTTTAATTTACCTCTCTATCTATCCTAAATATGTTTACTTACATATAGATACATGTTGTTTTTTTTCATGATCGTTCTTTTTGCATGCATGAAATTGGATAGAATTTCTATACATGCATGTGACACTACTAACTGACATGCATCCATGATTTTTAATGTAGCAGGTATGCATGTTATTTTTATAGAAAATGCAAGCATGCGTTTTACAAATATATCCAATAGTAAACAAAAGATAAAATGAAACCATAAATTTAAAGATTCCATTTTTGTACCTAAAACTTATTGAAATGGGTTTAATTTGTATATTGTGCCCCTCTTCTAACATTGACGTCCATTGACCTTTATTTTGGAGAAGCACTTATTTGTTTTTATTTTCTCTTAGCTTTTATTTTGTGTCTCTCTTCATAAGGATTTTTTTTGTTTTCAAAAATCTTATTCGTGGGGATCTTTTTTTCATGCGTACTTAAAGATTCTTTCAAAAGTAGGTTTGATTGTTCTCCATCCTTAGTTTCCTACTTTGGTCCATTGAAGCTTCTTTCAACTAGCTAGCCTTTTATTTTTCACTTTCGTTAAACCACTTGAAAACCATTATCAGAAGAGATAGGATTTTTTTGTATGGATTCCAAAATGTAGCTTATAGACATGGAATTTAAGAAACCATCTAAAATCAATGCTTTCATAATCTACTTTTTGATTTCTTATTGAAACCCCCCAAACCAATGAAATTTATATGCAAGGAGACCTTTTCTTAGGTCCATTTTCATACAAATGTGGGCCGTGTAGTTTAGAATTTATTAGTCTTTTCACAATCTTGGAAAAGGAATAAAACAATAACATCTTTGATTTCTTTCAAGGTCAATAGAGTCTAAATATATAAAGGTAAATTTGGTAGCCCAGCCCAAATTGGAATAAAGGAAATGGTTTAAGTAAAAGGGTCAAATTTTTAAAAAATTCACTTCATGAATAGTCCTTTCCACTTAGAACACTACGGCCCCTCACATAACTTAGATCTCGATCCAAATATTCTTCAGAACCACGATGAAGAACCCAAAAGTGGATTAGCTACTTTAAAAATAGTAAAACCCTTCCAAAGATAAGGAAGGAAAATGTTAACAGATCCATGATGTTTTAGAGGACCAACCACAAATCCATATTTTCATAGCCTCATCTTCCTTTTTTTTGTAATATGATATAGATTCAAGATTGAGCCCTTATATTATAACCAAGATTGTTTTCATATTATTTGAGAAGATGCCAATAATCTAGGCATAATATAGTAAAATATGGCTAGAAATACCCTTCCTAACCCAACAGTAAAAGTATAAGCCTTTGTTTTATTCATATCAAAGATTGTAAAGTTCATCAATTGATAATATCTTGTTAGGAAAACATATTGAAGTTGATTCCTATAGTTCTTAGGTGGTACAAGATTCTAAAATTTAGGAATTATTTTTTGTAATAATATTTTTTCTATAGAAGGGAGGTTTTGGAGAAGAACATGCTTCAAGATAGCTAATATATATTTTTAAGGATTGTTTTAATCTTCTTCCATGTAACCTTAGGAATTGCCTTCAAATTATTGTCCAAATTTTGTGTGATTATGTTCAAGTCATAATAACCATATGATGAAGTAAGTAAATCGATGTAAATAGTATTAAGTGTATTTGATGAAAAGGGTAATTGAGGCCATTGAAAGCAAGTTTTATCAATTGTGTATGCATATAAATACACTCACCTTATATTATAAAACATGAAAAATAAAATTGAAAATAGCTAATCAATTACTCAATAAAAATGTAAATAGTTGGGGAACATAATGTTCTTCTCTTATTTATATAATTGCATACTACTATTCATATGATTCCTAAGTAAGAAATTTTTTAATTAAACCATGTCTTTGGCCATATTTTCTTTCTTTATATTGCTACTTTTTGTCTTACACCCTTCTTTGGCTCAGTGTGACCTTTTCATACCTCAACATTTCTCAGTCCTGGACACCAGCGCCCAACCAGGACACCATCGCTAGGCGCCCCCGTCCCCTTTGGGTGCCCCATAACCTCTTTATGCTTTGTTCACATCTTTTTGGTCATTTATAGCTGTTTGAGCATCTTATATTTTTGGTAGTTAAGCCATTTCAAGGTTAATTATGAAATTCAAGCAAGGGAATCATATAAATATAAAGTTATGTGATCATAATAAAGGACCAAACACTAAGCATTAGCTATCACCACCTAAGGTTGCATCCAAAGGCTATTCAAGAGCATTCAAGCATCCATTCTAGCATCCATTCAAGGGTAAGGGACTAGCATTATTCTGCATACACTTCATAGGAGGGAAGTTCATTCTATTCCATGCACACATCTATTACATTTATTTACATCTAGCTATTTTCTCGCTATCAAGTGTGACACACACAAGAGCCACCTAGGGCACAATTCACGCTGCACACACACACACACCTAGAACTACATTGGGTCTGAAATGTAGTGCATCACTCAGTCATAAGTTCACTTTTTTGACAACTGAGGACATTCCGAACCCCTCATTTGCATTCTTTTCATTTTTGGGATTTGATGTGCTTTTGAGGGTTTTGTGGGTCAATCTTTCATTGCAGGTTATCAGTGACATCGATGATCATTGTGTGACATACTAGTGACCAAAGGTGAAGGACACCGAACATATTGTGACCCTACTAAAGGATGGTTTTCTAAGGATTTTAGCAGTCACAGGTGCACCCCAGAGGTAGGTCTGGGCACCCGCAGGCACCCCTGCCCCTTTCTAGGAGCCCCAATCCAGGTAGATCATCAACTCACACATTTTTATGAGGCTTTGTGTGACGACTTCTCCCTCTTTGTTCATCTGGTTAGAACTTCGGCACAATTCATGATTTGGTTGTGAATCAACTAAGTCTTCTTATCCCTTCTTTACAACTAGGGTTCATAATTTTTAGCTTAATTTGCTTGGGTCAATTGTTGTATTTAATTGATTATTCATTTACTGCTACATTACAATCAGATTAGGCATCTATATATTATATATTTTCTTAATCATTTTGGTGAACCTGACCGTTTCAAACCCTTCTTTGTGAATATGTATTCACCTTATCGAGTCATGGATCAATCATCTTATCCTTCTTTTGCTCCCACTAGGGTTTTTGGCATGGTTACTATAGTGCTTACTAATTTCATGTAAGTTTGTACTCAACATCCTCCTCACTTTATTACACTATGGTTGATCCTTCTATCAATGTAGTAACTACTCACCACACTCGTCCTCCTACGGCTCCACCTATTTCTATCCCACCACCTATCATTTCTACGGCTCCTCCTGCTACTTCTAGGGGCTATGATATCATTGAGCAACTTAAGAATACACCGGCCAAAATATATCTCTATGACTTATTACGCAATGCACCTGATTTTTGTCATACATTAGAAGCCACCCTTCATTCTATTCACATTGAAAGTGATAATTCTTCGTGGAATTCACACACCTCATTCAGTCTCTCAAAAAAATTCCACGTGCTATATCATTTACTAATGAGGACATATCATCATTTTCTCTTGACAATCCATGTGCACCTTTTCTTATCACTGTTATTATTGGCACCACTTGTATTAAGCGCATACTCATTGACAATGGCTCGGTCCATTAATTTATGTGCTCATTCTCTTCTAAAACAACTTGGCATTACAGACAATCTAATTTCTAAGAATTATACTCTTATTCGTGGCTATGATTCAACTACTCGCACATGCTTAGGAACCATCACATTACATATCAAAGTCAGGCCTAAGATTGTCCCTATGGAATTTTTCATTATCGATACTTCATTTCAATTCAATATTTTACTAGGAAGACCTTGGATTCATGCAATGCAAGTAGTTCCATCCATTGTTCATCAATGCGTCAAATTCTTACATGATGGATATGAACATACCATTGTTGCAGACCCTGATCCATTCAAATTCTATCACATAGACCATTGTTACTGCTATGCCTATTCCTCCATCACAACCTATTCCATATAATAATATTGATACATATGAAATTGGTCAATCTAGTGCTTCACAATCTTCTTCTGCCACTCCAAACACTCTAGGATATTTCTACTCATACTACTACCATCATTTCACCCACACAGTGTCTACTCCTATAAACACTACTGCTCCACTTGTTGAGGCTCCTCTCGCTCCTACATCTAGTGCACCTCCTACAATATCCTTGACACTTCTATACAGCATGAAAATGCCAACACTGATTCTGATTATGATGATAAGGTCGATACTGTTGAACTTACTAATGACAAAATTGTGCAATCTTAATTTCACTCCTATTGATGTAGATGACTCATATTTCATTGAACACTTTCATTGTTGATGGCCCTGGTGAATACAAATTCAAAACCCCCCTTTTACTAATGTTATGGTACTTTATTGGGGGTCTGTCCATACTTTGGATGTTGTTTCACCTTCTCATGGGAAATCTACATCCATGCACCACTTCCTTTCACATGCACGCTTTTCATCAATAACTCTTATTGGCATCATATTTCATTGGATCATACTTGCTCTTGATACTATTTTCACATACGATGGCTTGACTAGGATTGGCTTGACACTCAATGATATCCTACCGCCACCTCACTCACCTCATCTCTATCATGGATATGTTCACATTACAGCTGCCTATGGTCTTCATGTTTTCCATTTAGCAGTCTTCATTGCACGTACCCCATGTGTTTTTCCACTGATGCTTGGGAAATCTTGGCTTGATTATATTGGGGGAACTTTAGACTCTAGTCACACTTCTAACTTTTCCTATGTCATTCGGTCATGTTTCTATTGGTAATGATTCATCTCCTGATATTCACAAAATCTCACTCATTGGTACACACATGGGTGTCTACCAAAACCTTTCACCGATGAAGAGTATGCAATGACCATGTACACCTTACGTCATAATGGCTCTTTATATGATCCACCTCATACTATTTCTTATCAAGTCTCCAACGCATCTCCAGTTGGCTTCGATCAGGACAATGATGATCTTTTAGAAAATGTCACTTGATCACTCTCATCATCACACACTTGGGGGGCATCACACTTATTTCTCCCCCCATTAGCATCAACATGTGTCTTATATTATCATCATTTCACATCCAATCTCTCACATACAACATACACATCTTGATACATTAGTATCGTCATTACCGATGACGTACTCTCATGCTATGGTTCACACTTGACTGTTGAGGGCATCCTATACACATGAACCTCACACACTACACACTATACATTACACACTACACATACACAATTTACACACATTCATCACATTCTTTCTTGCAACATCTACTCTACGCATTCATGACATATATTTTTGGCATATACTTCTACATGTTATGGTCATTACCCTATGACACACTCTAGTTCTGCACAGTCCATACTCGACTGCTTCTAGTGGTCTACATATCAAATGGACCTCATCCACACTCACATGTGTTCAATCATTCACCCATTACACACACTTGCTACACTTTGCTTTGATGATCACATCTTTTTAGTACACACAATTCAAACCATTTCCCGATGATGCACTCTTGTTCTATGGTTCATTCTTGACTACTTGAGGGGGCATGTATAAATGAACCTCATGCCTCACATGCATACACATCACACTCACTCCGGGGGGCACGCTTACTCCTATCATTCACTCTGCATTCCATTCCATCTCATCCACAACATACTGCATATCTTGGTCACATTTAGTCTTGCTTTACTTATTTACTTGTTACATGTACACTTTATTACACATGCTAGATAGATATCTTGTATGTCATTATCTTTATCCATACACACATGTGCGTTCACTTTCTTTCTAGTTGTGATAATAGATTCTACAGATCCACACATGCAACACGGATGCTTGGCAGTACCTATTACCAGTCCCACAGTGGCTCCTGGGGGCATCCACTTTCATACACTACAGGTGTTATTGTTTCATTTTTCATAGCACATTACTTTATCAAATTATACACACTTTGACATACTTTTTATCTTTCTAACATGCTAATGGGTGCTTCATGTGCAACATTTGTTTACAAGGTCTATTTGTTTCCATGGTTGTCTGTTACATTGTTTGTTCATTGCTTGTCATTGTTTGTCCATTATTTGCGGGATTTTCCCTTTGTCTTGTGTGCACACTTGTCTGTTTTTGGCCTATCTCGGCCTTGATTTTCTTGCGACATCGTGAGTGATGTCCCATGTTTGAAACCCACTTTTCACTGGTCTACATTGTCTTCTTGCATGTCTTACATTGTCTTCTTGCTTACACATTGTTTGCTTGTCTTTACAGCTTGTCTTCTACATGCATGTTTTTTTGCTTGTACTAACACTTGTCTCCTAGCCACTTTGTTTGTGTGTGCCTTGGTTTCTACCAAGCACACTCCCTCCCCCCTGCATAGGGCATCAATTTCAGCACAGTGGTCGGTCCTCCTTTGGGCCACATACTCCTCAATGATCGCATGCACCCCAAACAAGGGGGGCATCATTTGGGTGAATCAATCACCCCATACAATAGTCTATATTATCATTCAAACACAACAGTACCAGTACAACACAGTCATCAGTCTCAGACAGGGCTCAGAATCTGACTTGGGTCCTTACTACAACACAGACACTATTGCCCAGACCAAGACAATAGTTCATGGGTGCCCTGACCCTTCCTGGATGCCTGTGACCAGGGGGTAGTTACACAACATTCTTCAGTGTAACACAGTCTACAACACTTCACACAACATGGATTTTACAGGGCATACATAATCCTTAACACTCGACATACACTACACATAATTTTCTTTTCTTTCAACATTGGATCGAATTGGTCGAACTAGATCATATTTTTACACACCATCTGCAGTGGTGTTCTACATTCAGGAAGTAGGTTAAAGGTTAGAGGATGACACCAGACTTTTCTCCCTACACTTATTCTAGTTCTTGGCATGAGATCACCCCAAAAACTCACAGTCAGACACAACTTGGCATGAGATCGCCTTGAAAAACTCAGTTCTTCTACATCATCATAAGATCCTTTCTACACTCTTTTCTCATCATGGATCAGGTGCACATGTTCCTTTTTCACATTTTCACATTTTACATTTTACACATACTTTTACATATTTTGATCATATACATGTGTATTTGACTACTTGTTCATTCTTCTCTTTTGCAGGTCTGTCCTTATGGGAAGTGGTAGTCAACATCATCAACATCCTACATCAACAACATCAATCAATCGACAAGCATCGACATCAATAACATAGTACAATGGTGACATCTACACATGTATTTCCACCCTAGGGTCATCATTCATCATCACTTTTTGCACTTTCTCCTCTCTAGTTTCCACGCTTCACATTTTTATCACTCCATGCTTTTCCTTGTCTCTCGACACACTTTCGCCATCAATCTACATGGTTATCAGGTACACATCTCTTATCTACTTTATGTTATCGAGCTTCTACTCAACAACATAAAGTGGGGGAAAATGTAGACACAAAATCACACACTTTGGGTAATTATCTAGTCTTGATTGCATACTACTATTCATATGATTCCTAAGTAAGAAAAGTACTAATTAACCCATGTATTTGGCCATATTTTCTTTCTTTCTGTTGCCACTTTTGGTCTTACACTTATTTCTTGGCTCAGTATGTCTTTTCATACCTCAACATTTCTCATCTTGGACACCAGCACCCAGCTAGGATGCCAACGCCAGGTGCCCCCATCCCCTCTGGGTGCCCCTGACCTCTTTGTACTTTGTTCACATCTTTTGGGTCCTTTCTAGCCATTTGAGCATCTTATATTTTTGGTAGTCAACATTTTCGGGGTTAATTATGAAATTCAAGCAAGGGAATCATATAAATATAAATTTATGTGATCATAATAAGGGACCAAACACTAAGCATTAGCTATCACCACCTAAGGTTGCATCCAAAGGCTATTCAAGAGCATTCAAGCATCCATTCTAGCATCCATTCAAGGGAAAGGGACTGCATTATTCTGCATACACTTCATAGGAGGGGAAGTTCATTCTATTCCATGCACACATCTATTACATTTTCTTACATCTAGCTATTTTATCGCTATCAAGTGTGACATGCACAAGAGCCACCTAGGGCACGATTACGTGCACACACACACACCTAGAACTACATTGGGTTTGAAATGTAGTGTAGTGTTCAGTCGTAAGTTCACTTGTTTGAAAGCTAAGGAATAGTCTGACCCCTCATTTGCATTCTTTTCTTTTTGGGATTTGATGCACTCTTGAGGGTTTTACAGGTCATTATTTCATAGTAGATTATCAATGACCTCAAAGAACATTGTGCGACATACTATTAGATTTAGGCATCTATTTTTTAAATATTTTCTTCATCACTTTCATGTTCTTCGACTCATCCTATTGTGATGAACTAAATCTACAAATATGAAATTAACTTAAAAAACCTGCCAAATTGGAACAACGATATCAATAAATAGAAATTTCATGAAATAAATGATTATATCAAGTGCTCCACAATAGAATGATGGCTAGGAAATTAGATGTGCTTGACTGTTGATGATGATTGAATGGACCTAATCACTTTTCTATTTATAGGGTACTCAAGTGTTCAAACTTTGGCAAAATTCTCACACATGTTGACTTCTAAAGGTTAGAAATGGAAAAGAAAAAGGGGTGCATATGGTCTCATCTATTCAAAAGGGGGACAACAAGCAAAAGTCTTAGGATTGTACTAAAGATTCCGATATGTGTTAATACCTCATGTAAAGAGTCCTTGCATAGTTATTATCCCTAGACAACCAATCTAGACAAGGAACATAGAAATAACAATATAATTTAGGAAGATAGTATACGAATAAGTGAACTAAACTTATAAGCTATAAAAATCAACATAAAAATTAACTAATTATACATATAAGCATTCTACAATGGAAACAAAGGGGTGAGATCTAATGGTGTGACTGTGTAATTTTTATTCTCTACACTAAATTTGACGTCCATTTTCTATTCACATAATTTTTTTTAAAACTTTGAGAAGTCAATCAATAAATAATAACAAGTTGACCATATGATAGAGTTTGGGGCCCATTTTTCGAAAATTTATTTTTGTCGCCAACAAGTGGGAAATATAAAGAGAATGCAATCAAATTATTAATCAATGTGATATGAGTAAAATCCAAGGTAAAATGATTGATATTGATATCTATTGGCATTTTTCAAATAGATGTATTTAAGATATACATGTACTAGTATATAATTTAGACTAATCATCTTTATATAAAACAAGAGCCACATGGTGACCACTTCTTATCGTATGTATTGTTAGATGTTGGATTTGTTTTTAGTTTAATTTAAATTGTTGTAACTCATTATGCATAGTCTATTTAGTTCTCGGCTAGATAGAAGTGGAGTTGTAACACTTGAAAGGTTAGATTAGATACTCCTATTTGTTGCATGTAAAAAGTAGGACTTGAATAAGGTAGATAATGAAAATAAATAATTTAAATTTACAACTCAATTTTTTTTTTGTTGAATTATTCTAAGTGTGAATAATTGGTTGGATTATGAGGAATACCAATATGTGAATGTGAAATGACGGTTGCCAATATGTGGATATGTTAATTAATGAGATTATTAATTTGTTGTCACATCAATTTTAGATGAGGACATGTGTTAGGTTTACATTTTTTTCTCAAAAAAGTAAAATAAAATTGTAATAGAGGGAGACTTTGAAAATGTTACACCATTATAAATCAATCCAATTTTAAAGTAAAGTTGTCACATTTGATATAAATTCCAATATATATGTGTCACATTCATAATTTATGATTTAAACAAATATATAGAAATTTGTGCTTAAAAAGACCCCAAAATTGTCTAATCAATAAAAAGTAACCAATAGAAAACCAAATAAACCGTTTATTTTTATATCAATTATTAAAACATTGTTACAAGTATTTTTGTAATCACCAACCCAAGTTCCATTCCCATTGAGTCCATTGGACACTTTTAATAAGTGGTCGCGGGGACACCTTGAGGTAGGGGTCGAACTTATCTATGTGGACCAAACACTCTGAATGTAGAAACTATCTATAATAAATATATAAAATAAAACTAAATAAATAATGCCATTGAAATTGTAACTCTTATTAATATAGTCCAAGCTTATGAGAGAAGGGATATATATATATATACGAGAAATAGGTATATATGAATATATGACTCTCCTTGTTATAATGACAATTAATAATGAAACCAGTAATAACTTGAGATTCATCTCGTAGTTAGATAAATACATTATTATTTTCAGGATATAGTACGACAATTTGAGAAGGACTTTGCAAAACCATACAAAATTGTATTAAGATAGACAATTACATTTTAGACTCTTCGATATATTTAAGGCACTTTAACCTAATTCTAAAATGGATTTACTTGACGCAACTCTCATACTTTTTATTTTAAAACTAAGATAAGCATCAACACTATGAAAGAGTAAGCATTAATTCTCTCCTATTCTCGTAGTTAGAAATTACATTGGATAGAGATCACAACCTTTTATTATTATTTTTAAATGATCGTCTCATCAAGAAAATATGGTGTTGAGAGGTAGGTAAGTAGACCATTGATTTTTAAAACGGAAAACATGGACTTGACTGGGAAGGCGTGGCGGTGGGTCTAACTAACGTAAGCACATCGCGATTATGTGGGCCTAACTTGGAAAACGGTGTCAAAGACGCGGAAATTTGAATGCCTTGCCGTTCTCCATGGGAAACGTTGAATTCACACGTTGTTGGATTATTTATTTTGTCATGTAAATAAAGGTTTGTGGGGTCTCTTTTTCAGTTTATATTAATAAAATTAAAAAAAAAGTATATGTATTGATTTGTAAGAGTTTATGAAAGACTTCTACTATTACCGATACACTATCACTCGAGATCATAAAAACTAATCTAAGAAGTTACTATAGGAAAGCTAATTTTTGGGAGGGAAAACATGTTCACCACTCCATATTACAATTTGAAAGTTTTGATACAAGAAAACCTAACTATTAGGGATATGTAAAATGTATACCAAAAACAAGGCCCAAAGAGATAGATCTAAAATAAGTGCCCAATCAAAAAACCACCAGAGACCACAAACTATGGGGGAGCAATCGAGCCTGACCCCATATCCTTTATGCAAATGGATAAACCGTCCACCTCCCAAGGGTGAGCAGTAACTAGAGGCTCCATGCGACCACCCACTAAAACGTCTCTCTTAGCTAATCCAACCATCAATGCCAATAATTTGTAGGCCCTTGGCACATGTTTTTTCAGAGTGAAAATTCTAGGAGCAATTGGAAGAATGGAGACCTGAAGTTCATCCAAATCTAAACGTGGAAGGATGCAACCAGAAGATGACCCACTTCTGCAATGGGTCACCACCTGCTCCGCAAATCCAACCACATTAAACTTGTTTTCCAATTCGCCAAAGACCCCACGCACCACAACACCATCTATATGAATACACCCCGAAAGAAGCCTAGGAGAGAAAAGATTGAGATCCTCCACCACATCTCCAAACCCAACACAACGAGGCGACCAAATGAAATGGATAGCAATACACATAACCACTTGCTTGTTTGGCAAAATATGTAACAAATTATCCATGAAAACAAAGGTTATCTTTGAATTAACCCAAGGATGGGTTCGAAGCTCAAGGTATTCAGGGGCTAATACCATTTTAATGACAAAAATAACCTAACCATATTGAGCAATGAAAATTCATAGCAAGATTTTTCCAGATAAAGGAGAGAAAAAGGCCATCTCATGTTTAGCTCTAGATGGTTAGCCATTGAGGGAGAAAAGTATGGTTGGCTATTGATGGAGAAAAGCAAAAAGGGCAAATTCGGGCTAGGGAAAACAGGTGAAATATAAATAGGTAGACAATCAAGATATAAGGTGGCAGGCACATGTGGAAGAAACTAGAAGTTCCCCACCAACAAAGCGAATGATGTCACCCAAGGAGAGCTCAATCATGGAAAAGTAATGTTCTTAGCCCATGGCAATCAATGATCACCAACAAATTGGGAGGGGGATTAGGAAGGTCTTTCAATATTAACTCCCAAAGACCATGCCAAGGGTCAACAATATTAATAAACATTGCATCAATATTTTGAGGGACCCCAAAATAAGCCATGTAATCTATCATCAAGTTAGCCTT
Organism: Taxus chinensis; assembly: GCA_019776745.2. NCBI lineage: Eukaryota > Viridiplantae > Streptophyta > Pinopsida > Cupressales > Taxaceae > Taxus > Taxus chinensis. The sequence continues at coordinate 586,765,877 of CM034156.1, read as the reverse complement.
TTAATAACAATGTTAAATATCCCACTCAGAAAAGTTGAGAAGAAGATGGCGAGTTTGGCACAAAATGTTATGAATCTACCAAACCTTAGAGGTGTCAGACTTGATGACATTGAAGATAACCACAAAATCCCCCACAATGTTAACCAACTCAATACTACATTTAAGAGCCATTTGAAGGCCCCAAACTAAAGCTAAAGATTCCACAACATTACATGAATCATTGGGTAAATGGAAGGAGCTTTCCCTAAGCAAGGAACCCAAGCAATCTATGATAGAACAACCAATCCCTGAGGCACCAAAATGACCCTTAGAAGCCCCATCAAAATTTAACTTTAAAACACAAGAAGCAAGGGGAGTCCATTTGGCCTTAAGCCTTCTCAATTTATTCTGTGACTAAGCATATATGCCAAACCCATTAACAGGTGAACTCTTTATTGAATTGTCCACAATAACATTTCTAACTTATTATAGGATCTAGGGTATTTAAAAATATATAGGTGAATTCAACAACTTACTATATTAAGATTAATAAAGGGTTTCAATCAAAGGTTCAAACACTAAACTAAACAATTGATTTTCTAAAGTTTTTATCAAAACTCCTCATTTTTTGTTCCAATGTAAGACCTCATCTCCCAAATGAGTTTCGGCCATAAACACTTCACTTTAAATTCTATAGTTTAATCACAAATTGATTTTGAAGGTTTTTTCTTTCTCGGAAACTACTGATGGGAGTGACATGTTCCTCTTGTGCCCAAAGACTAAGAGGCCCATATGATGCGAGAGTGTTAGGTAAGGAATACACTCAAGTGTGTGCTTGTTGATGACATTGGAAATGTAAAAATATCATCAAATTTTCTTGATGAAGCTTAAGATTTTAGTGGTTATGGAAGAAACACCAGATAAGGAGATGTTGAAAATGGTAGCAAGGACGACAGGTAGAAAACATCTTTATGAAGATCTTGCGGATTAACTTACCGACATGATTGTAAATGTAAAGCTTTGCATTTAAACAAAAAGGAGAGTCACTAAAAGTGGCATGCCTCTTGTACATAATGTGTTTAAAAGATACGAGGTGTATGATGGGCCGAGAATACTAGTTTTATTAAACAAAGATTTTACAGTAAGCCGAAGGAGGTATTGAATCCATTTCCAGGCTTGTGTTAAGGTGGAGATGATGCGTTGAGTGTCTAAGGCATCAGAGAGAGAGAGAGAGAGAGAGAGAGAGAGAGAGAGAGAGAGAGAGAGAGAGAGAGAGAGAGAGAGAGAGAGAGAGAGAGAGAGAGCCGAGTGTCGAGAGGCTTAATTACAAACATTCCTAAAGGATTATGAGGGCCTAACTTGACTGTGAAGGTGTACGTCCAAAATAAACATATCACGATTATGTGGGTCTAACTTGAAAAATGGTGCCAACGAGGTGTAAATTTGAATGGTTTAATAGTTACACCTTGGCATTCTCTATGAGAAACATTGAATTTACCCTTCATTGAATTTTCCATAGAAATGAATTTCTTCATAACATTCCCAATTTGTTATAGGATTTAGGGTATTAAAAATATATGTGTGTAAATTTTAACAACTTAATATATTTAGATTAAAGAAACTCATATCTCATTCACAAGTGGTGAACTCATAGTTTGGGTTGGGCATTTTAAAGCATGTGTTGGTCTTTAGAAATCTAACCAACAATAATTTCATGAGGTACAAGAAAATTTAGAAGGTTTGGTGGCTCGGTGGATAGGGCATAAACTTGAGAGAATCAAACATACAAAAACTTCCTTATCTACATGTGGTGGCGAAAAACCCTGAGTGAATGCATCCACTAGATCTACTCTTATCATGTGCTTAACTCTCCACCCAAGAGACTATGGATGATGGAATGTTCTTGGTCTCTCTAGTGTTTGACTTTGGGTGCTGCATCATTTACATTGGCTTCCCCATCCGTATATCGTGGATATGTATTAGACCCTCCTACTATCTTGTGAGAAGGTATCTCTACTTTATGTTGTTCCATCACTATCATTTTTTAATTAGATATATATCCTTTAGTTATTGTCTCAAACATTAATTATGTAAGTTCTTGGGAAAGTGAATAACTCTACACATATTTTGTCTTCTAGATCTTTGAGAAACGCTAAAGATTCAAGTTTGTAAATATGCTGGAAATATGTTGTATAGTTTCCATGAGTTGCACTCGCATAGATTGTATAGTCCGACGTGGTCATGGGGGTTTAGGGCGTCACCCCTACTGGGTGGTTTGGGGGGCTGCATCTTCCTAATTGGGGGTTGGCCCCGATAGTTTTTGGGGTCCCCCATTTTTCCATGACACGTATAAGTATTTTTAGCCTATGTTAATTATGAGTGGTTAAATAATTCATGTTTATGGGGAGTCGTTATAGGTTGTATTCTTGGCCAATGGTTTTAGTACCCATTGTTTTGTAATACCGTTGTGCTAATTTCCTATTGATGTGCTTACATATAGTTAGACATGTAGTGGGATTGAGCATAACTGAGAGTGCATTATTGTATGGTAAAATAGTTGAGTTAATACAATAAAGAGATAAGTTAGTGCGCTGGGTTTTTTCCTGAAAGGGGCTCCCAAGATATATCTTGTGTAATGTGTTGTCTTGTGTATTTCATTTGTCTATTTTTGTTAATATTTAAGATTTTGTGAAATATTTCTTCTCTCGTATTTGTTTATCATATCAAATTATCTTCATTTGGTATCAAAGCTAGGTTCTAGCTTTGTGCGAAGAATTAGGGCTTTTCGACCATGTTGATAGGATTTTATTCAAGTGGGAGTTTTACATGTGTAAGTTTGTTCAAGTAGAGGAAAATGACTAGAAGTGCAAGGATTGAGATTGAAAATTTTAATGACCAACATTTTGAGTTATGGAAGATCTTATTGTGGATAAAGATTAGTGGATTGTTATGTTTGGAATAATGCTTGTGGGTATGAAGGTAAAGGAATGGGAAAATATCGATAAGAAGGAAAGAAGTTCAATTAGATTGTGTATGTTAAATTCATTTTTACTGAATGTGTCAAATCAGCGATCCGATTAGGCGATATGGGAGAAGTTAGGGACTCTATATTAGACAAATTCTTTAGTGAACAAATTATTTCTTGGAAAGTAGCTACATTCGTTGATAATGAACAACATTGTCTCTGTTGTAAAACATTTGAAAATATTTAATAGTTTGGTAATTAAGTTTATTTATGTTGATATTAAAATGGAAGAAGAGGATAAACATCTTACTCTGTTGTGGGGTAAGTGCACGAAGTTGGGGGGCCAAAAAGTAGATAAAAACCTGAAAAAAGTAAAACGTGTATGATGTTCTATTATAACATGATCATGTTTTAAATTGTTCATGTTTGGGATTTACTAAAGCATAACGTGTACGTGTTATAATGTGTACGTAGTACATAACGCATACCTGTTACATAAAGAGTATGCGTTATGCCTACTATAAAGACATAAAGAGGCCCGAGCCTCTATCATTTTATCTCCATCAAACGTGAGTTTCAAAGCTTAACCGTGCCCTCCCATTTTTTTTCGTTCAGTTGGATATCAAGCTCAATGGATCTTTTTCTGGATCACCGGGAAGATCTAAATCAATGATGGTGCCATGGAGAAGAGGTAAGCATTATTCTTTTCTCAAAATTGCATTGAAATATGATAATTATAGATTAAAATTTGAATTGAATACATATTTTTTATTGTTACAGTTAGAGGTTGAGGGAATAAACCACAACCAAACCCTATTATTCCTGTCATCCCTCCCAAAACTCCCATAATTTCTCAACATCCCCTAGGTAGTCAAAAATATTTATCAGCCCACATAGTTGACAAAAAAAATTGAAATTGAGGATTTAGTTAAAAATAAATGAGGGATTCACAATCTATAAACCCCCACCATGCGCCTCTCTTGCAAATACATTGGAGGTATTACTCGTTTAAGTGGATGTGGCAACGAGGGAAAAATTGATCCTTGGAAAAATTACAGAGAGGGTTGTAGGCTTTATTATTCCAACAAATTGTCATATGTCGATGTAAAGAAAAAATAAATTTTAAAATACCTCATATGTGCCTTATTCATGAACGCCCACACTTATTTTCCTATTTCGTTATCTTGTAAATGGTTTCGCATCCATTGGTGCAATAATAATTTGATTCAAAATAATTTTTGGGATTGATGGTTGATGGTGTTTTATTTTCCACCTTGTAATAACAACGAGGTGCCACTATACTTTCTGAGGAAACACTATTGCAAGTTTATCCTCAACAAGATCTCGAATTATTTTGATTTACTGAGATTTCCAGGGCTAAGGAAAAGGATCTACACAAAATCGACTAGGTGTAGAACATGCACCTATTCAGCAGGTTAGATTCCCCACAAATAAGCCCCCTCACCCTTAGATTGTCCCTTAAGCAAGTGAAGGAAACAATAGAGATTGATATTGATACACTCCACACACTTCAGGGGCTATCTATGACCCTTGATTCAACATACAAGGGAGATTTATGAGCCAGATGCTTGTGGAGGTACGTAGAGTATTCCCTCATGGAGTACTAGTATGAGGCCACATCTCTTCTTGCATCATGTGGTAGCATATGTTTGGGGCCCAAGGAGGATCTATACTCTCATGCGTACTAATTTTGGTGCACCTGGTGCTAGCAGTGCACATGATAATGTCACTATGTCATATGTCCTTTTGAGTGAGACATTTGCATTACATTCATTGGTGTCACCTTCATAGGTAAATTTGTTATGTTTTGTTATGTGTGCAAAAAAAAGTTGGAAGTACTATGATTTACTGATATATGTTAAATTTTTGAAATAAATGTATTTGTACATATATATGCATTGATATTACAACATGAAGGAGGCGCATTTTCATCTCGACCACAGGCGGTGAGCACCATGCTTACACATACATTCACAGAGGTAATTTAGAATGTTAATTATCTAAAACTTTCACATACATATGTGTGTATACATACATACATACATACATACATACATACATACATACATACATACATACATACATATATATATATACATACACATATGTATGTATGTATACACACACATGTATACATAGATACATATATATATATATATATATACATATATATATGTGTGTGTGCGTGGGCGCGCATATATATATGCATACACATACATGTCTGTGTGCGTGGGCACGCATACATATATATATATATGTATATATATATATATATATATATATATATATATATATATATATATATATATATATATATATATATACGCCCACGCGCACACACATGTATAATATACAATTACACATATATATATACATACATATATACATGTGTGTGTGCGTGGGTGCGCATACATATATATATGTATGCGCGCCCATGCATGCGCACGACTGCTGCGCGTACGCACATACACACACACGTGTGTGTGTGTGTGTGCGTGCCTACGCACACACACATGTATGTATGTATACACACACATGTATGTGTATACATACATACATACATACATATACATACATATACATACATACATACATACATATATATATACATATACATATATATATATATATATATTAGTTTTCAAGTCAAATATATGCATGTTCTTGTATGTCCATCTAACTCACGCGATATGCATGTTTAATAAAGATTTTGACTTCACTAGACACCCCCATCATCTCTACAACATAGTAGATAAAAATGTTTTCATTGCAATTTCATCTGCGCATGACAACTCACTGAGGTATTCAAACAACACGTAAATTTGGTTAAATTTCTCGTGTAATTCATATTATGTTAAATTACATGTTAGTAATATCTTTCATTGTAGAATTATTAAATTATGTTAATAATGTCCTTCATTGTGTATATGCAGGAGTTACCTGCGACAGGTAGCAACCCTGTTCATTTAATTCACAGGTGTGGCGGGGTAAAAATAATAGTTCTATATTGATAAAATTAGTTAAAATATTGTCATTATGTAAATACATGTACTTAGTACTATTTTCGCTAATTATGATGTTAGATTTTCTGATCTTATGTGTATGTAGGGAACTTCAACCCCCTCCAAAACGTGTATGCTTTCTACTATAACGCGACCACGTTTTAAATTGTTAGGTTTGGGATTTACCAAGGCATAACGTGTACGTGTTATAATGTGTATGTAGTACATAACGCATACCTGTTACATAAAGAGTACGCGTTATGCCTACTATAAAGAAAAAAGAGGCCCGAGCCTCTATCATTTTATCTCCCTCAAACATGAGTTTCAGAGCTTAACCGTGCCCTCATTTTTTTTCATTCCGCTGGATCTCAAGCTTAAAGGATTGTTTCTGGATCGCCGAGAAGATCTGAATCGACGATGGTGGCATGGAGAAGAGGTAAGCACAATTATTTTCTCAAAATTGCATTGAAATATGATAATTATAGATTAAAATTTGAATTGAATACATATTTTTATTGTTACAGTTAGAGGTTGAGGGAATCAACCACAACCAAACCCTATTATTCCTGTCATCCCTCCCGACACTCCCACAATTGCTCAACATCCCCCGGGTAGTCAAGAAGATTTAACAGCCCACATAGCTACAAAAAAAATCAAAATTGAGGATTTAATAAAAAAAATGAGGGATTCACAATCTATAAACCCCCAATGTGCCTCTCTTGCAAACACATTGGATGGCATTACTTGTTCAAGTTGACGTGGTTACGAGGAAAATTGATCGTTGGACAACTTACAGAGAGGGTTGTAGGGTTTATTATTCCAACAAATTGTCATATGTGGATGTAAAGAAAAAAGAAATTTCAAAAGACCTCATATGTGCCTTATTCACGGACGCCCCACACTAATTTTCCTGTTCCGTTGTCATGTAAATGGTTTCCCATCCATTGGTGCAATAATAATTTGATTAAAAATAATTTTTGGGACCGATGGTGGATGGTGTTTGATTTTCCACCTTGTAATAACAACGAGGTGCCACTATACTTTATGAGGAAACTCTATTGCGAGTTTATCCTCAACAAGATCCCAAATTATTTTGATTTCTGAGATTTCCAAGGCCGAGTAAAAGGATCTGCACAAGATCGACCAGGTGCACAACGTGCACCTATTCAATAGGTTAGATTCCCCACACAGAATCCCCCTCATCATGAGATTGTCCCTCAAGCAATGAAGGAGACAGTAGAGATTGATACACTCCACACGCTTCAGTGGCTATCTGACGACCCCTTGATCAACATACGAGGGAGATTTCTGAGCCAGATGCTTGTGGAGGTACATAGAGTATTCCCTCATGGAGTACTAGCACAAGGCCACATCTTTTCTTGCCATGTGGTAGCATATGTTTGGGGCCCGAGGAGATCGATAATCTCATGCGTATTGATTTTTGGTGCACCTGGTGTTAGGGGTGCACATGATAATGTCACTATGTTAGATGTCCTTTTGAGTGAGACATTTGGATTACATTCATCAGCGTCACCTTCGCAGGTAAATTTGTTATGTTTTGTTATGTGTGTTACAAAAAGTTTGAAGTACTTGATTTACTTATATATGTTAAATTTTTGAAATAATTGTATTTGTACATGTATATGCATTGATATTACAGCGCGCGGGAGGCACATTTTCATCTCGACCACAGGCGGTGAGCACCATGCTTACACATACATTCACAGAGGTAATTTAGAATGTTAATTATCTAAAACTTTCACATACATATGTGTGTATACATACATACATGTACATACATACATACATACATACATACATACATACATACATACATACACACATATATATATATATAATATATATACATACATACACATATGTATGTATGTATACACACACATGTATGTATACATACATACATACATACATACATACATATATATATATATACACACACATACACACACACACACACACACACACACATACATACATACATACATATATATATATATATATATATATATACACACACATACATACATACATACATACATATTTGCATGTATATATATATACATACATGTGTGTGACACATGTATGTATGTATACACACACATGTATGTGTATACATACATACATACATACATACATACATACATACATACATATACATATACATACATACATACATATATATATATATATATATATATATATATATATTATATATATATACTAGTTTTGAAGTCAAATATATGCATGTTCTTGTATGTCCATCTAACTCACGCGATATACATGTTTGATAAAGATGGTGACTTCACCAGACACCCCACCATCTTTGTGACAAGTAGATAAAGGTGTTGTCGTTGCAATTTCGTTTGCGCAACAACTCACTGAGGTATTCAAACAACACGTAAATTTGGTTAAATTTCTCGTGTAATTCATATTATGTTAAATTACATGTTAGTAATATCTTTCATTGTAGAATTATTAAATTATGTTAATAATGTCCTTCATTGTGTATATGCAGGAGTTACCTGCGACAGGTAGCAACCCTGTTCATTTAATTCACAGGTGTGGCAGGGTAAAAATAATAGTTCTATATTGATAAAATTAGTTAAAATATTGTCATTATGTAAATCCATGTACTTAGTTCTATTTTCGCTAATTATGATGTTAGATTTTCTGATCTTATGTGTATGTAGGAACTTCAACCCCCTCCATTTTGACTGCGAGGGCATGAGCTCCTTCATCTCATTGTCTTCGTACCCCTGTTCGTATTGCAAGAGCTCCCGATGCCTCATCTGAGTGTGAGATGCAAATTCGTTGTGATCGATAACTTGCGGCAAGTTTTTGTATTTATGTAAATACTTTCATTCTAGCATGGTCTTAAATACATGTTGAAAACATATATAAATTAAGTTTTGACAAAAAACATTGTTTATATTTACAGGCTCATCTACAGGCGAGTATTCAGTGGAAGAGGACTTGAAGCATGGGCTCAGACGATCCAAAGTCATCTTATAGATCTCCATCTTCGTCTAAGGGAGGGCCTTCTTCGAGCAAGGCCAAGAGAGGGTAGATTTTGATGAGTAGGAAATAATTGTGGTCTTACATGACATTATTTTTGTATGCCTGTGTGCATGGAATTGTATGTACGCCTATATGGCATTTGAACTTGATGGTATATGACCTATTTGGGCATTTTTGTATTTATTATGCACATTAAAATACTATTTGGAACTTGATAATTTTGTATGAGACCTTACATTTCTGAGATTATTTTCGCATGAAACTAATATGATGTGCACTTGACAATATTTAAGACATTATGGATTATTTTTTCATTTATTGGTGATGTACATGTATTAGCATTTTCAATGTATAATATGCATCGAACTTTGGAAATTAATATTTATATAATGTATGTATATAAAGAGTTACCTAATCTGAGTAACTATTCATTCAATTTATCAATGTGTATATGTGTATTTACCTTACTTACGCTTCTTATTGCTCATGGTCTCTTTGTACTAGTTCCTATCTTATCATGCACTTACTACATTCTTTTATGATTCTTAGTCTTCTCCCTTTTTAAAACACCCAAGAGTCGTCACAATTTGATGCCTTTCATCTATTGATATTTTGAGAATGTCTCTCCATATACATTACTCCAATGCTTGAGAATGTCTGCAGATGCAATGCCATTCTGATTCAGAAACTCAATGATTCTTGATTGTCTAATCCTATCCAATTCATATTATTACCATTAAATTTGTAGGCATTTCAAGTTATTTAGAAATCACATTACACCCTTCACTAGGCTTGATGACTACCCCTATCCTTTTGAAGGCAATTTTGAAAGCATACATGGGTTTATCATAGCACACATTATCAATGAATGGAAGGTCACTAAGCCATAGGCCAACTAACTCCCATCTAGAACTAAACAAGAAATATTTACTAGGCGATTGATAACTCATGTGTGTTCTTAGACATACCCCTATCAAATTTATTCTAAAGCCAATCTAGTCATTCAAGGCTCTAAAGGGACTACGCCCGGACGAGGTAGCCCAAAAGCATGGGTGGCATAGGGAACCAAAAAAATCCTCCACTAGCATTCACCTAGCCACCCGGACGTGTTGACATAGTTGGTTCGGTCCCACAAGCTTCCGTTTGCAAACTACAGCGTCTGGGAGCCCTACACTGACTCAGACTTTAGGATTTCACATGTTTTCAAACAATAGGAAAATGAGAGAACCGAATGGGGATGGAGAAAACTAGGAGAGGATTTTTAGATGGATTCAACATGGAGGTTTTAGATCTAACAAGACGTCTCTAGGTGCCACGGGGTTCGAGAAATCACATGTCGAAGATATAACGTGTTTTGGTCTTAGGGCTCTTAAGAGACTACGCCCGAATGAGGTAGCCCGAAAGCACAGGGAGTGTAGGGAACCAAAAAAAATCCTCCAATAGCATTCACCTAACCACCCCGACTTGTTGGCATAATTGGTTCGGTCCCACATGCTACCATTTGCAAAATACAACATCTAGCAGCCTTACACTGACTCAAACTACACTATTTAATGCGTTTACAAACAATAAGACAACGAGAGAACTAAATGGAGATGGATAAAACCATGATATGGTTTCGTAAAGAGCCCTAACATGGAGGTCTAAGATCTAACGAGACATTTCTAGGTGCCATGGAGTCCGAGAGAAATCACCTGTCGAAGATATAACGTGTTTTGGCCTCAGGGCTCTTAAGGGACTACGCCCGGACAAGGTAGCCCAAAAGTAGGGGGAGTGTAGGGAACCAAAACAAATCCTCCACTAGATTTCACCTGGTCACCCTGACATGTTGGTGTACTTGGTTCGGTCCCACGAGCTTTTGTTTGCAAACTATAACGTCTGGCAACCGTACACTGACTTAGACTGCAATATTTCACGCATTTGCAAACAATAGGACAACGAGAGAACCAAAAGGAGATAGAGAAAATTGTGAGAGGATTTCATAAAGGGATTCAACATGGAGGTTTTGGATCTAACGAGATGTCTCCGGGTGCCACGGAGTCCCAGAAATCACATGTCGAAGATATAACATGTTTTGGTCTCAGGGCTCTTATGAGACTACGCCCGAACGAGGTAGCCCAAAAGCACAAGGAGCATAGGGAACAAAAAAAAAGCTTCCACTAGCATTCACCAAGACACCCCAATGTGTTGGTGTAGTTGGTTTGGTCCCACGAGATTCCATTTGTAAACTATAGCGTATAGAAGCCCTACACTAACTCAGACTGCAGTATTTCGTGTCTTTGCAAACAATAGGACAACGAGAGAACTGAATGGAGATGGATAAAACTACGAGAGGCTTTCGTAGAGGGCCCTAACACGGAGGTCTTAGATTTGATGAGACGTCTTTAGGTTCCACAGAGTTCGAGAAATCACTCGTCGAAGATATAGCTTGTTTGGGCCTTAGTGCTCTTAAGGGACTACACCCGGTCGAGGTAGCCCGAAAGCATGGGGAGCGTAGGGAAGCCGAAATGAAGACTCCACTAGTATTCACCAAGAAATTTGGATGTGTTGGCCTAGATGGTTTGGCCCCACGAGCTACCATTTGCAAAATATATCGTCTGACAGCCTTACACTGACTTAGACTGCACTATTTTGTGCATTTGCAAACAATAGGACAACGAGAGAACCAGATGGATATGGATAAAACCGCGAGAGGCTTTCATAGGGACCTTAAATTTTTTCATGTTAGTACTGAAGAGATTCAAACTTTTATTGAATGACTACAAAAATCTAACCTAAATAGTTAGAGTAATAAACTAAATCAGCATTCTATTTCTCATATATAAAATGAATTTCTTCTGTAAAAAATAAACTATGGTTGAATGCTCAATCAAAAAATAAATTACAATTCTGAACGAGTTTCAGGCTCAATTATCAATAATTCATTGCAGTTTTTCTTACCAATATGTTGCTTTTGGAACTACCTGGTTTGATTTGTGAAGTTGAAGCAGCTGAGATTAATAAAAATAATCAACTTGGCATGTTGTCCTTAAGATTATCCATGATTATATCGACAACATCACATATATCTTCCATTCTAGTTAAGTCATGATCCTTCCACGCTTCCCATTTTTCCTTTTCTTTTGCTCGTATCTTGTCTTTAAGTTATTCCAGATTTTTTGGGTAATCAAATTGACTCTTTATGACTTTCAGGAGGCATTTCTTCTTGAATCATAGTGACATCTTCACCTTTTTTTTTTTCTTCACGATGTTCATTGTCATCTAAAGTTGAAGAATGAAAATTTATATGGCCTTCGGCTTCTTTTTAGGCACAAACAACCTTTTGTAATGTCCAAAAAAATTTAGGCTCTTCATTATTTGTTTGATTGAAGATATTCATTCTTTCAAAATGAACAGTTGAAACATTGGTGGTCTCCCCAAAAAAACTAAGTTCATAGTCTACATAGTTGCATCATGTGGCAAAATCATTGAACATTGGTGGTTTCCTCCACCCGTGTTTTCGGGCTACCTCGTTCGGGCGTAGTCCCTTAAGAGCCCTAAGGCCAAAACACGTTATATCTTCGACGGGTGATTTCTCAGAATCTATGGCACCTAGAGACGTCTCGTCACATCTGAGACCTCCACATCGGGGCCCTCTATGAAAGTATCTCTTGGTTTTCTCCATCTCCATTTGGTTCTCTCGTTGTCCTATTGTTTGTAAACGCGCGAAATAATGTAGTTTGAGTTAGTGTAAGGCTGCTAGATGCTGTATTTTGCAAACCGTAGCTTATGGGACAAAACCATCTAGGCCAACATGTCCAAGATGGCTTGATGAACACAATTGGAGGCTTTTTTTAGGTTCCCTATGCTCCCCATGCTTTTAGGCTACCTCGTTTAGGCGTAGTCTCTTAAGAGCTCCTGAGACCAAAACAAGCTTTATATCTTCGACATGTGATATCTCATACTTCGTGGCACCTACAAACAGTATCATAAGATCAAAAACCTCCATGTTGGGATCCCTCTACAAAATCCTCTCGTGGTTTTCTCCATCTCCATTCAGTTCTCTTGCAGTCCTATTGTTTGTAAACACTCAAAATAGTGTAGTTTGAGTCAATGTAAGACTGCTAGATGCTGTATTTTACAAACGGTAGCTTATGAGACCAAACCATCTTGGCCAACATGTTTGGATGGCCTAGAGAATTCTAGTGGAGGCTTTGTTTTGGTTCCCTATGCTACTTGTGCTTTCAAGCTACCTCGTCCGGACGTAGTCCCTTAAGAGCCCTGATGCCAAAACACGCTATATCTTTGACGGGTGATTTCTTGGACTCCATGACACCTAGAGATGTCTTGTCAAATCTAAGACCTCTATGTCAGGGTCCTCTACGAAATCCTATTGTGGTTTTATCCATATCCATTTGGTTCTCTCGCTATCCTATTGTTCGCAAACATGCGAAATAGTGTAGTATGAGTCAGTGTAAGGCTGCTAGATGCTGTATTTTTCAAACAGTAGCTTGTGGGACCGAACCAACTACGCCAACATGTTAGGATGACTAGGTGAACAATAGTGGAGGATTTGTTTTGGTTCCCTATGCTCCCCGTGCTTTCAGGCTACCTCGTTCAGGCGTAGTTTCTTAAGAGCCATGAGACCAAAACACGTTATATCTTCGACGTGTGATTTCTCAAACTTCATCACACCTAAAGACATCTCGTCAAATCCAAAACCTCCATGTTGAATCCCTATACAAAATACTCTCCCAGTTTTCTCCATCTCCATTCGGTCCTCTCGCTGTCTTATTGTTTGAAAATGCAAGAAATCCTACAGTCTGAGTCAGTGTAGGGCTCCTAGACATTGTAGTTTGCAAACAGAAGCTCGTGGGATCGAACCAACTACGGTAAAATGTCAGGGTGGCTAGGTGAACGCTAGTGGATGTTTTTTTTTTGTTCCCTATGCTACCCATGCTTTCGGGCTACCTCGTCTGGGCGTAGTCCCTTAAGAGCCATGAGGCCAAAACACACTATATCTTCGATGAATGATTTCTCAGACTCTGTGGCACCTAGAGATGTCTCATCAGATCAAAAACCTCCACATCAAGGCCCTCTATGAAATCCTCTTGAAGTTTTCTCCATCTCCATTTGGTTATCTCGTTGTCCTATTTTTTGCAAACACGTGAAATACTGTAGTCTGAGTCAATGTATGACTGTCAAACGCTATAGTTTACAAATGGAAGATCATGGGACCAAACCAACTATGCCAATATGTTGGGATGGCTAGGTGAACACTATTAGAGGATTTATTTTGGCTCCCTACACTACCCGTGCTTTCGGGCTACCTCGTCTGAGCGTAGTCTCTTAAGAGCCCTGAGGCCAAAAATGCTATATCTTTGACGGGTGATTTCTCGGAATCCGTGGCACCTATAGATGTCTCATTAGATCCAAGACCTCAATGTTGGGGCCCTCTATGAAATTATCTCACGGTTTTATCCATCTCCATTTGGTTCTCTCGGTGTTCTACTATTTGAAAACGTGTGAAATACTGCAGCCTGAGTCAGTGTAGGGCTGCCAGACGCTATAGTTTGTAAAGGGAAGCTTGTGGGACCGAACCAACTGCGCAAACCCATCGGGGTGGCCATGTGAATGCTAGTGGAGAATTTATTTTGGTTCCCTACACTACCCGTGCTTTCGTGTTACCTCGTCTGGGCGTAGTCCCTTAAGAGCCCTGAGGCCAAAACATGCTATATCTTCGGTGGGTGATTTCTCAGATTCCATGAAACCTAGTGATGTATCATCAGAATATGATACCTCGATGTTTGGGCCCTCTATGAAATTCTCTCACAGTTTTCTCTATCTCCATTCGGTTCTCTCACTGTCCTACTATTTGCAAACATGCGAAATACTGCAGTTTGAGTCAGTGTAATGTTGTCCATTGCCAATCATCTGAATAATCTAGGTAGTTCATAAAATATAGGTGGTGAAATAAGAATTTTAATAAGATATTTTTACAATATAAGCGGTGAAATGATAATTTTTGTTTGTTGTTCCTTTCTAATATTTAATTTCTCTTCGCTTCACTTGGCTTCAAGAATAATAAATTCTCTACTGATAGTGCCAACCAATTGAAGGTGGAAGCGTTTTTGGAACCACTAACCTACACAAACATGTTAGTAAGAAATTAAATAGAATTTCAAATCATACAAAATTTAAACAAAATCATTTAAGTAAATATTCAAATTATATTCATGAAGAACATGCCTTTGCAAATTCAATCTAATGAACCACAAGGATCAACTCTATTCTTGACAGTAGCAAGAATTACTTCATGATCTGATTCATGAACCTTCCACAAATTCTTGTTTGATGGCCGATCTCGATATTTGATCAATTTAATATTTGTTGCAAGGACCAAATGTGAATAGTGAAGTATCTTCCGATGTACTTCATAGTCTTCAAACAACCAAATGTTTGATTTTTTGATAGGATATCATCAAAGCCAAGTTCTAGTGACTACCACTGACCCATTGGGATACTCAAGGTCTTCACCATTGATGACTTTGGAAGTCAAAATTTTTTTCCCTCTACACAATGAGATAAGAAGTATTCTGTTCCCTCTTCTTTAAATTCCGTCGCAATAACTGCAAAAATGTGCCCTATGTATCACAAAGTAAAAACTGTTTAGTCAATTTAAAAATACATTAAGAGTTGACCATTTAATAATTTATAAATATAAAACATGACATGTACATATATGTATGTACCTTGTTGCACTAAATCAGAGACTTGGTCAAAGTTAGGTGATGTTGTCATTTGATCTTAAGACCCTACAAGTTGTAATGCTCGTGTAACTTGATGTGTGTCTTGTGGAATTAGAGGTATACAAGTCCATTTATCCACCCATTGCTGTGACTCAAATTCATTCCATGAAAAATCAATGCATGTTATACAAAAACATGTCATGTACCTAGTATAAATAGTCCAAACATTTAAATCTGAACTATGGAATGAGTGCATATAACTTGATCCTATTACTGTCATACAATCTTCAAAGTTTTCCAAATTTTGTTCCTCTATCAACCAAAAATATCTACGAACCATTGATCTCTCTTGAGATTCATGGACCAAATTCTTGACACACCAATCAATAATGTTTTTTACATCTATAAATTTAGCACCATCCTTGAACTTTAAATCTCTCTTACAAGTGCTCTTTTCACACATGCTCCTACACCATCATGCTCTCCTTTTCCATGCCCTGACTCAATAAAACTCTAGATATGTTGTACATTTGTTTCTTTTTGCATCCTGCTTAGCCAATAAAACATCCGTGCATTCTTGAATTATGATGTGCAGTTGTCTGACCAAATGTAATGTCGATCGAAACTAATGTTCGTCTCATTCAAGTTCACATAAAACACCTAGAAACACCCTTGTACATATTCTATAGAATGTGTCTGATCATTACTGATGTAGAAATTATACTCTCTTAATATTTTTCGATCTTTCTCTGTGCTTTCAGAAGAGTGCATGAATGTTATATGCATGAAAATAGAAATTTGCATTGATTTATAATATTGAGACTGAACCTCCATTTATGGTTGTAATGTGTAATTCTCTACGAAGTAAACTACTGAAACAATAGTACCAAGTGGGAATGTGTCCTTGCTTAACTTGAATTGTTCATTCCAACCATCGACCTCTATGTGTGTGCCTTGCATACTCATAAAAAATTTCCTCTCTGAATTTGACCATATATTCTGATACATGTAATTGTTTTCTAATAAGCTCACACCTCTTAGATTCTTCTCCATATTTTAATTGATATGCCACTGATTTATATTTGGTGAAATCAACCAATTATTTTCCTATTGAATATGTACTCTCCTCATGGATACAACTTTTCAAATTTGACAAGCCACCGCATACATTACACATTCCATCCAAACATTCTTTGTTATAAAAAAATTATCTTGTTGATTTTTCACAAAATATTGTCACAATAAATTCCCTTGAAGATTTTTTGTGGGATATTTAATCCACACTCATACAACATGATTAGTCAGTATGCCAAAACACTATGTATTTGACAAAAAACATCATAATGCATTGAAAATTAAACATGATGCCTATAACAAGAAGTGGTACGTGAGTGATTGATTTTCACATAAAAGGGTTTTACTCATTTCAAAGAATCTTTGGCTAATGTTAATTTGTGGATTTTCGTTCTTAAACCTAGAGAACAATTTTATTTGAGTCATATCTAAAAAATGTTTTACACACGATTCACGATTATGAGAACCTATTCTTATTTTTATCGTATATCTTCTATTTGGTGACACCCTTATGTTCTCGTTCCAAAATTTTACAATTAATTATTTTAGAATATTAGATGTATTCTTGTCTTTTCGTGAAAGTTTGCTAGGAGAAATCCCAACAGTCAGTGTTATTGATTGACTCAAGATGTTTACGTCTCTCTATTGCTTTCATTAGTGTTTTTCTGATTAGCTTTAAAGCACTTATTGTTTTTCTAATCAAGCATTTATTAACTATTTTATCACTTACTATATAATTAGTAAGTGCACCACCATGTAGCATTACTGTCTTTGGTGCATCTTTTGCCACCTACAGTGTTGGTATGCTTTATGTATGTTTTTAACAATTGACACATTTTGATCAACAACATTATATGTTCTTAACCCTAGGGTCTTCATTATAAGTCTCATGTTAATTAATTTCGATCAATGTAACAAATAATTGACATCTTTGTGTGTCATTTAAATTCTCAAAGTAATTATCCCAAAATCCACTAGCTTTTCTTCTCGCATTTCTTTCAAAAATTTTGTTAGGCATTGGTTTTATAATGTTTTCATCAATTTCAATTAAGTGAATTGGTTTTCTTCACATAATGGAAGGAGGTGTTCTTAGAGGTGTATATTCATTTATAAGGTTACTTTCTTCGTTTAGTGTTTTCATACAAATTTCACGGTTAACATTTGGATTCTCAGGTAAGGGTTCAACAATTGGATTTATATTAGTTTCTTCATCCATACCAACATTATCATTCAATTCAATATCATTATTCATTGCAAAATTATTATTCTCTACATTTTCATTATGTATTTCATCCCCATTTTCTAATACATTAACTATCATTTGATATAGTGGATGTACCTTGCCCTGCTCGAAGTTTTTGCTTTCTCTTCAATTTATTTATTCTCTTCTCTTCCAATTGATCTGGTGTCTTGTTCTTGAGTTTCCTCTTGTCCTTAGTTTGAGGTTTATTGACCATGATTAGAAAAAAACTAGTCGGGTATGGGAGAAAATGAACTAATAAAAAATCGTGTATGAATGTAGAGAAAATTGTAGACAAAACAAAATGTTTGTAGAATTCCCGTAAAAGAGATGAAAGAGATGTTGGGGGGCCACAATATATAAAAAAATAAAAACACATACGCATTAAAACATCTACGCGCTTCTTTATTTTCTTTTTTTTCAAGCCATGCCTCAAGGCTTGGGATCCGGTTTAGATCCCCAAGCTTGAGGCCATGGACCTATACAAACACAAAAAATAACGTGTTTTTGCAAGAAAATGTAAAAATGCTACTTCCTCTATGATAAATCAAAATAAAACAATCGATCCATTTTTAAAAAAATTATACCAAGATGTAGAGCAGAGTTTCTTCTTTCTAAAAATATAAATTTTCAAAATTTTTTAACTAATATAAGGTTTCCATATTATTTATTTTCTAACTATGCCTTTTTATAGCTATTTTTTGAAGTGTAAATATGTCTATCTTTCCTGGTGTGTCTTTTTTTTTGGTGATCAAATTTTTTAAAAAATTATACTAGCCCAAAGTAGGCATAATTCTATACATGTTCAAAAAAAAAAATTCTAATTTTTGATAATTTTTGAGGTAGTTTGGGGAGGGGGGGGGGGAGGGCACGGTCGGGAGCTCTATTATTTTTTAAAACATAAAATTTCTATACTAGAAAAATCATAAATAAAAAATATTCGCTATAAAAATCTAAAAAAAAATGGAGCCCAAAATAGATGCTCCAAGCTATCTTTTTACCAAAGGGTTTTCAAAAATACTAAATGGTGCCTAAAAAAATGGTGGGGGGCACGCAAGTCACTCCTATTATGTTTTTTTAACAAAAACAAGAGCATCTATTGGTATTTTAGTTATTTGACCCACTTAAACTTATCCGTTTTCAATAAAATTTAGTAGCTTAGAAACTAGACTCAAAATTCTAAGATTCATATTTCTACAACATCTTCCAATTTTGAGTGTAACTATTTTGAAAAAATCGTACAAGTTGAAGTTTTTTTTTTTTTTTTTTTTCAGAAAAATGCGTCCACTTAAGACCCCCGTTTTGGCCCCCCAACTTGGTGCACTTACCCTTGTGTTCTTTACCCAAATCTTGGGGATAATCTAGTTATGGATTTTACTAGAGTATTATGAAAAAAATATTAGTTGAGGATGTAGTTGTGGATTTACTATAAAAAAATGTGGAAATACATTGAGGATCATTAATTCAAATATGCCTTATATGTGAGAGGTCATATTTAAGATAAAATCAAGAAGAAACTTGGACAATCAAGGTCTAGAAGTACATCAAAGACTATAGAAAAAGATAAGAGGAAACGTTGTAATTTTGGTGAAACGAGGCATTTCAAGAAATATTGTAGATCTAAGAAGGTGGAAAATGGTAAGTCATATGATGATGTTGGATCTTGAGATAGGAAACCCTCTAATGAAGACTCAAAAGCTTTGTTTTTGCTGGTATCCATCTCACATGCATGTGATGGTGCATGTTTGATTAACTCTGGTGAAGTTTTTCATATGAAACCTAATTGGAAGTGGTTCAATAATTATAAAAATATCAATGGAGCTGAAGTATTCTTGGGAGACAAATCAAACTACAAGATCATAGGTCATGCGAGAGTCATGTTGAGATTCAAATATAGAAGGGTAAAAACCCTCCCTGGTGCTTTGTAGATTCTAGGTTTGACCAGAAACCTAATATCGGTAAGTAAGATGAATGATATGAGTGTGTAGGTAGTATTTACTAAGGAAAATTTCAATATGGTTTGAGGATCAATGGTACTAGAAAGGGGAGTCCATACGATGAACATTGTTCAAGCATGAGGTAAGAACTTTGAGTGATGATTCCCATAGATCTGTGGTTTTGGAGGATAATAAAAGTTGCATGTATAACTCCTTCATCTCTTGGAAAAAAGATGATGTATATGGCATCAAAGGATGAGACATATTGGAGAGAAAGGAATTCATGCGTTAAAAACCAAAGGTATGGTTAAAATAATTTTTGATTGTCCATTAGATTTTGATTTTTTTGAGCATTATGTGTTTAGAAAGCAAACTAGGGGTAAAAGTTTCCTAGCAATGCTACAAGATTAGAAAGGATTATACATTTAATACATATTGATGTGTTTAGACCTGTGAAATATCCATCACTAGGAAAATATTTGTATTATGTAATGTTTATAGATGATTACTTAAGGAAGACATTGGTATATTTTATGCAGAATAAGTATGGGGTTTTCAATAAGATTAAAGAGTTTAAGGTTCTTATGGAAAATCAGATAGAAAATAAAATAAATATTTTTGAGAAGTGATAATGGTTGGTAATATTTCTCTAATTCCTTTGAGAATTTATGTAAATAATGTGGAATAGAAGGTGGAAGATAACTTTATATATACCACAACAAAATGTAGTTGCAGAAAGAATGAACATAACTTTGTTAGATAAGTGTAGGAGTATGCTCAGTGGTGCAGGTTTGGATAACAAATTCTTAGAAGAAGCAATGATAACTACTTGTTACCTAATTAATAGATCACCCATATCCACCTTTGAAGATAAAACTCCATAGGAATCATGGAATGGTAAGAAATTGTATAGTCAACATTTAAAGGTAATTAGTTGTATTGCTTAGATGTATATCCTAAAAGAGAAAAGAATGAAGTTAGATGATAAATATGCTAAATGCATATTTATTGGATACTCTAATGGTGTAAAAGGATACAAGCTATGGAATCTAGAAACACAATAGGTTAAAGTGCTAGATGTAGGACACACATATTGGCACACACTTATACAAGTACTCATGTCTCCTTGTAATTCTCATTATTTCAGGGCAATCCCTCTACTTCCTATAGGTTTATTGTTCTATTATAGATCATTTTCACTTCCTCATTTACGCTCAATAATATACATTGTGTAATTATTTTAAAAATAACAAAACTAACACATGATGTCTTATGTATCGTTGACATCTCTTGTTTCATATATTTCACCCATGTTGGTTTTGATCATATTATCATGTTTTGACATATATACATGCTTGTGTGTGTTACTGCTTGATTGTTTCCTTTCTTGTGGTATATGTTCCTTGATTATCTTGTGACATTGTGGGTGTCCCATGTTTGTGGCATCAATACTATTTTGTTTATAATTGTTTTCTCTTGTTTGTAGCCTACCAACCTTGATTATCTTGTGACACCATGAGTGTCCCATGTTTTCCAGACTAAAAATCCTTTTGGATGCTCTTATATGTCATTATGTGCCAATTGAATACATTGATTTTGTTTGTGTTTTTCTACACGTGCTATTTATAGTAATTTATTTCATTACTTAAATATTTGTTTGTTTCTAGCATTGTTTTTTTTGCACGCCATAGTTTCCACCATGTGTAAACACCTTTCCTTTTACAAGTATAGGATCTCCAAGGTGGTTGTATTTTTAGCACTCCATACATATTTTTAGACATATCCTTCACCAGTATACGCCTATTTATTTTGAGCCACATACTCAAACATGATTTTCAACACATGTCTCAAAAGAGGGGGCATCTATTTGGATTTATTCTACATTTTCAGAAGATACATATAGAATTATGGGAGAAAATGTAGGTATAGATAGGGTACATGCACCCAACAAACGTAATTACACATAGAAATCTAGAAAAACAACATAGGGTCAAAACCATACACTTTTTAAAGACATTACGGTATGGTCCTGACCCCCATATGTTTTTGACCAGGGGAAACTTTAGAAGTTTTTTTCAACATTTTCATATTTTTCAACTACATACATAGGTTTTTTGCAATATTTCACATTCATATTACTCATTTCAGATATGTATAGGGGCATGCAAGTTTTCATTCCTTCTTCTCTCAGTTTCAATTTTAGGAACCTTAGGGGAATGGGTCTCCTTCCTAGTTCAACATTTTTAGCACATTTTTCAACATATTTTAGTGTTTATTTCAATTCAAACTCAGTTTTGGGAATATGGGGAGATTTTGAGGAAACCTATTCTCTTTTGTATTATATGTCATTATTTACAAAATTGTGTTTAGATCAGTTTGTAGTGGTGTGATCAACGGGGTTATGAAAGGAAGTGAAACAACTAACATCTTTGTGGGTAGGGTTTCCTTTCCCATTACACTCTAAGAGGAAGATATCTAAGTTTTTGAATAAATTTGATATATGGTATTACTCATTTTACAGGGGTGCATTTGTAGCTCTTTATTCTTCTTTTGCTTGCACATTTTTGTGTTGGGTTGTGTTATCCAAAATAAGCCCATGCTTGTTTTGGTGAACTTGCCTTCATTCTCCCTTACTTTTGCTGCAGGTATATTTTTGAAACTTTAAAGCACTCAAAAGTTCCTAGAGATGGCTTCATCAGATAGGATTTTTCTTCCCCTTTCCAGAAAGGTAAAGAAGTCCTCCTAACTCCTTGTAATTTTTGAGTTATGGCTCGGTGGAGTTTATAGGGAAATTTTTCCCTAGGCAGGCCCGCAGCCAATTAGAAAGTGCCACATGTCAAGGCGGAGCGAAGGCGCGGCTAGAGAAATTTGGCACTTAACCCTTTTGGCTAAAAGGTGCAAATTCACAAGCCGGCCCACAGGCCCGCAGAGGGGAAGGAAGCAAGTTGGCGGAGGCGAGGAAAAATTGTTGACACTTAGCCTCTTTGGCTAAAAAACTCAAAAGTCCAAATCAGCCCGCGAGCCTATGAAGGAGAAGGGAAAAATTTGGGCCGCACCTCTGCACCGAACCAGAAGCCAACACATGTCTCAGGAGAGTGGGGCACAGATGTTTTTTGGGAAATTTTCCCAATTTGAAATCAAAGGGAAAAAGGTGAAGTTTGAGCCCGTGATCCCATCAGCGAATTGGGAAGCACCACGTGTCTTCGGAGTGGTGGACCCGGATCTGAGGAGCCGGAGATTTTTGGGAAATTTTTCCAAAAGTGAAAAAAGTAAAGTTTGACCCCGTGGACCCATTTTCAAATCTGATTTGCCGCCATTTTTGACCTAATTCGTGCCTCAAAATTTGTGCCCAAATTTATGCCCTGATTT
Organism: Taxus chinensis; assembly: GCA_019776745.2. Lineage (NCBI taxonomy): Eukaryota > Viridiplantae > Streptophyta > Pinopsida > Cupressales > Taxaceae > Taxus > Taxus chinensis. The sequence goes on along the minus strand of CM034156.1, from coordinate 586,742,523 downwards.
TTCCCTAAATCTTCAGATGGGCATATCTTTCGATCCAGAGATCAGATTTGGGAAAAATTAGACTCGTTGGAAAGATGTTGATCTCCTCTATGCATTAGAGGCATAAAAACATCATTTTTTACATGGTTTTGAGGAAGAAAAATCTAGAAACATCTTTCATGCCTTTAATGCGAACCAGATTGCTTCGAATGGGTCATTTTTTGCTCAATCCACCATGGTTGCCTTCTCCCACATGCCAAGGATGAAGAATCAACTCGATTTGATGAGGGAAAAACCCTAAAATGTCTTCTCACACCATTAATCTAAGATCAAATTGTTTTGAGAGCTATGTTTCACCAAATTTATCGTTTTTTCTCCAACACGCAAAAATAGAAGCAGAGGAGTTGATTCGATGGGTTTGTAGGCCGATTTGAAAGGAATTAATGGTGGATTGTTGAATTAGAAGATCTGATTTACTTCCTCCTCTATTTTCTCTCTCCTTGCTTCAACTATAAATGGAAAGGATTCGATCATTTGTTTTGTTGGACGTTTTTCTCTTACAGGCTCCCCTTTCCTCCTTAGCAAGTGGATTCGTGGAGTTTCAAACCTCTCATACAGGTTGCAACACATATTTTTACCTCCTTGCCATTGTAATGCATCGTATTAAAAATTGGGAATGATAATACATGCTTTGTGAATGATTTTTCAATCCTTTCATGTGTTATTATTGTCTTATGATCCTTCATTATATCTTGGCAATATGTGCATGTTCTTTGTTACATTCTTATGATCTTGTGTTATTTGAAAAACAAAAGTTCATCACTCCTTTGGTGTATCACCGTTTTAGCTTAGTTTTGTTTCCCCTTTTTGCATCTTTTAACTCTGTCTCCTTGGAATCTAGAGTAGGATTTAGCATTGAACCTCTGTAAAATTCATGCATACACCTAAACAGAGGAGTAAGAACCAACTTTCTCTGGAGAGTTTTCTCACCTTGCAAGGTCCCACACCTTGGAGAAAACTCAATGTTGTGCAATCACACTAAATGACCCAATTCTAGACTGCAGATCTGAAGGTCATTTAGGGGGTGCTGTAGATTTGCACTAACAGTTTTGGCATGCCCAGTGGGACCTTAGAGGTCTTCATCTTCATTGCAACAAAGTTGATGTGTAATTTTTGTAAGTTTCTTGCTTGAAAGAGCCTTGATTTGCACATCTGGCGACTCCAAAAGGATAGAATCAACTGGTTTCTTCAATCCAAGCTTGAAGATTCATGAGAAGGATCCAAACAAGGTCAAGGACCAGAGAAGAGTGATTTTTTAACTATCTACAATTATCCCCAGAAAGAGGAGAAAGAGGAAGAAGGATTCAAAGGTCTCCATCTCCACCAAACAGAACTCTATCAACTCCTCCACTTGGTAGATATTTCATCCAATCAACAAGGGTTCTCAGGCCAATCAGAATGGTACAACCCAATCCTTATGTCAACTTTACTGGCAGCATCCCACTTGCTCTCAATGCACAAAACCCAGTTCCAATTGCAGCATTGAAGAACATCCCATAATTTACTGGAGAAAATCAGACCACTCCTGGTGATCATGTGAAAGACATTGCTAATGTTTGTGCAATCCATGAGATTGTTGAGATGGAAATTGTTGTCAAATTGCTGACATCTTCATTCAAAGGGAAAGCCTTGCAATGGTTCAGGAGCCTTGATGATGACTCTATCCAAAATTGGAACCAGTTGTGTATAGCCCTTTATAACGAATTTGGAGAGAAAGGGGACAACTTGTCTCTATTGGAGCAACTGACAACTATCAAGAGATCTCCTAATGAGCAGCTAACAAACTTCAATTTCAGATTTCAAAGAACATGGGTTAGAATCCCATTGGCAGTGAGGCCAACAACTCAAGGTGCTTTCTTATACTTTCTTAAGGCTTTAAATTCTAACATTTCTATGTTGATCCAATCTATGGGAGGTGCAACTCTACATGCAGCTTACAACATCGCCATTAGGGCTAAGAATTGTTTGATCCAAGCTGGTAAACTTGCACCTAGGCATCCTGTGCCCTTATGTCAAAATTTGGGAAGCCCAAGTACTAGTCAAGCACCTACTTAATCTCCTATTCCCACCCCTAGAAACTATAGTTCAAATAAAACTTCTAATTCATCCTCTAGTGCCTCAAATGAGCTTCAAGAAGTTATGAAAAAATTGCAAAATTTGGGCAATGAGATTGTTACGCTCAAGAGACAACAAGCTCAAAGTTTTAGGCCTTCTTATTAGCCTCAAACTCAGCCTAATAGACAACCATATCAGCCTAATAGGCCACCCAACCCAACTGCAAATCAAAATCAAGTAAGGCCTCCTGCCAATAGACCATTTCAGCCCTATAACCCCAATGTTGCATCTACCTCTAAAGCCTTAGTGCCAGTGCAAAATAATGTAGCTCAAGAGTATGACTGGTGTTTCCCATGCAATGAACCTCACATCCAATCTATGTGCTTCAATGGTGATTTGAACCAAGCCTTGATGGTGACAAAAACTGGTGTAGAGAGTGAAGCGAGTTCGAGAAACAAACCAACAACAAGGGACATCTCAACAAGATACAACTCCAAATGAGACTACACTTGTGAATTGGTAGGCTGAAGATTTTTGTGGTATGAATCAAACACCTTCTCAGAGTGTAGTAGCTAACACATGGTCAAAGAAGAGGAATATTGGTGAAGGGTAGTCATTAGGCCCAAGTGATTCACAACCTCCCATCACTCCACAAGGTGTTGGCAAGCAAAATGTAGTTCCAAATGTGTAAGGACAGCCCAAGCCGCCTTCTAGACCAGCTCAAATGCCAGTTGTTGTAGCCCATGTACAAGAAAAGAATGTGTCGACTAAAGGGCAGAAAAGATATGGTTCATCCCCATTTAACATCATTGAACAAATGAAGAAGACCAATGTGAACATATCTATGTGGGAGTCACTATCCATCCCAGGACAAAGGGATCTATTACAAGCTGCCATGAAGAATTGGTCAACCTCAAATCAGCTAGCTCATATGCAAGATAAGGTACTCACAAATGCTACTTAGCCTGAGGGGAATCATGGAGGACAGCAAGGTAAAATTTTGAAGCCCCCTCCATTCTATGTTTCATTGATCATTGGGGATAAACTAGTACATAATTGTATGATTGATTCTGGGGCAAGTAGTTCCGTGATGCCCAAGCAAATAGCTAATCAGTTGGGCCTTCAATATGAAGTAATATCCAAGGGGGTGGTGCAATTAGATGGGACAATAGTAGCAATAGTTGGGGTAATTAAATATTTGAGCCTTACTTTGCATGCATGCCCCAATGTCACTGTTTTGCAAGATGTGTCGGTGATAGATTTGCCACCACTCTTTGCCATATGTTTGTCAAGGGATTTCACAGCTAGAATTGGAGGCTACCTAATCTACTGATTGGTCACACATGCTGTTTAGGACAAGGTATGGAGCCAAGGCCACAATCAGGTCCGAACCTATTGTAAACTTTCACATTGAGCCTCATACTCCAAGCCCAATCAATGCCAACTATTCAGCATTTGATCAAGAGGATTATCCAAGCACACATGAAGATGACACCAAAGTTGGAAGCATTCTATATTTGACTCTTGAAGAATGGGAAAGCAAGGTACATGCTTTTGATCCCTACAAGGAAATGGAGGAGTCTGAACTAGGAGTCTATTACATGCATAAAGAAAATCAACCTCTTCCTAGCATCACCAAGCCATACCATAGAGATGACAATGAGGTATGGCAGTTGTTCTTTGATGGATCAAGAAGTAGAAAAGGTGTAGGAGGAGGAGCTATGCTTGTTTCACCTCAAGGCATTAAGTATTATTCAACTTTTAGATTTCAGTTTGCATGTTCTAACAACACTGTTGAATATGAAACTTTGGTACATGAATTGCATTGGTCAAGGAAGAGCGGCATCAAAAACTTACAAGTCTTTGGTGATAGTGAGCTGATTGTTAATCAAGTTAAAGGACAACATGCTGCCAAGAATGACCTGCTCAAGAGTTATAAGAATAGGGTGTGGGATCTCATTGAGGATTTTGAGGGCTTTGGCATCAACTCCATCCCTAGGAAAGAGAACCAAGCTACTGATAGGCTTGCAGCAGTTGGAGCAACTTTTGATGTTGTGGAGAGTATCAAAAGAGATAAAATGCAGCCAAACATCCATGTGATTGTGAGGCCATCAGTGCCAGACAATAATGTAAGTTGGAAAGTTTTTGAGAGTGACCAACAAATCATCAATTTCTTATGAGAGGAAGCTGAGTTCTCAGCCAAAAATCAGGAAAATTTGAACAGTACAGTATGGTGATCAAGTGGTACAGCTAAGAACTAATAAACTACCAAAAGAACTTGTGACTTTAGAGTCTATATTCAATCCTAATGATCAATTTAGGAAGGAGAAAGAAAACATCCAAGTCAAGGGAGAGGATTCAGAGCCCATCTCAGTTGGAGAAGGAAAGTCACTTCAAATTGGTAAAGTGGCAACCAAGCAAGAAAGGTATGAATTCATGCAACTTTTCCAAGAGTTCCCGGATGTATTTACTTGGAGCTATGAATACTTGAGAGGTTTCAATCCCAAGCTAGCTCAACACACAATTGAACTAGATCCAAGTGCTAAGCCCATCAGGTAAAAATAGAGACCGGTCAATCCACACATTGAGCCTCTCATGAAGAAGGAATTGAATAAGTTAATAGAGGCAAGTATCATATTCCCCATCAAGCATTCAAGCTGGGTTGCAAACTTGGTTCCAGTTAGAAAGAAGAGTGGAGAAATCAGGTTGTGTGTAGACTTTAGAGATTTGAACAGAGCATCCCTCAAGGATCACTACCCACTTCCTTCTATGGAGCAGATTTTGCAAGTTGTTGCTGGCTCTGAGAGGTTTTCATTGCTAGATGGTTATTCAGGGTATAATCAAATCATGGTAAAGGAAGATGATCAGTTCAAAACAGCCTTCACACCAAATGGGGAACCTATGCATATAGAAAAATGCCATTTGGGCTGTCTAACGCCGGAGCTACTTTCCAAAGGGAAATGGATATGGAATTCAAGGGATTGATCAACAAAATAGTGTTGATATACCTAGATGATATTACTGTATTTTCTAAAAGTGCAGCAGACCATCTCTTTCATTTGAGACAAGTGTTCCAAAGATGTAGAAGATTTGGAGTATCCTTGAATCCCAAAAAATGCATATTCCTAGCTCATGAAGGAAAGCTCCTAGGCCACATTGTTTCCAAAGAAGGGTTAGCAATTGATCTAGAGAGGGTTGAAGTAATAAGAGCACTGCCATTTCCAAGTCATAAGAAGGCTCTTCAAAGTTTCTTGGGAAGAATCAATTTTGTTTGAAGGTTTGTTCCAAACTTTGCAGCCCTTGTCAAGCCAATAACTATGATGTTGAAGAAAAGTATGGCATTCAAATGGACAGCTGAAGGTAAGGAAAGTTTTGAGGCAATCAAAGAAGCTATCTCACAGGCTCCAACTCTCATTAACCTAGATATTTCTCCAAAGACTTCATCCTTTATGCATTTGGCAGGTGGTGATACAATTTCTACAATTTTAGTACAACAGAACGAAGAAAATGCAGAGCAACCAATTGCCTTCTTTAGCCAAAGCTTGGAGGACTATGAAGTAAGGTATTCCTTCATTGAGAAGCATGTTCTTGCAGTGATTAGGAGCTTAAAGAAATTTAAGCATCTAGTTTCAAACAACAAGGTTCAACTGTTGGTTTCTCATGTGGGAGTTAAAGACTTCCTCCTCAACAAAGATCTAAATGAAAAACATGTGCAGGGTGGATTACTCATGTCATGGAGTATGACATTGAGATCAAAGTCACCAAGATGGTCCGAGGAAAGGGATTGTGTGAGAAATTGGCCTTGAGTCAACCAATTGAAGTAAGCAAAGAGAAGAATGTTGTTTTGGTGCTGCAAGACAACCAAGAACAAAGAGATGTTCAAGAAGAAAATGGTGGTGTGCTCACTCCTTGCTAGACCCAAGACATAATGCACTTCTTACAAATAGGCATATGCCCTCCAGAGATGAACAAAGACAAAAGAAGACACTTCAGATTGCAGGCTATTCCATATGTACTTGTTGATGGTGTCTTGTTCAAAAAAGATATCAATGGAGTGTTACTGAGGTGCATTGGGACAAATCAGATTGAGAAAATGTTAGAAGAGTTCCATAATGGATCAGCTGGGGGTCATTTTGCTCCAAGAGTGATAGCTCTCAAGATCATGAAGGCTGGTTATTATTGGCCCAAAGTGTTTAGTGATTGTTATGCATGGATCAAGAGGTGCAAGAATTGTGCATTCTTCATAGGAAAAGAGAGTTTAGCTAGCACTTCCATTGCACCCAATCTCAGTTGACCAGCCATTCATGCAATGGGGTTTGGACTTCGTTGGATTCATTAATCCAAACTCAAGCCAAGGGTACAAATGGATTCTAACAGCAACAGACTACTTCACCAAATGGACTGAGGCGGTGGCACTCAAAGAGGCAAATGAATCTAGCATTCTAGACTTCTATGAGGGGATAACAACCAGATTTGGTATACCTGCCACTATAATATCAGATAATGCATTGGCATTCATAGGATCAAAGGTAACTGAATGGGCTATTAGAAATGGGATCTATTTGAGCACTTCATCAAATTATTACCCTCAAGGTAATGGCCAAGCTGAGTCCACAAACAAGAATCTATTAAGGATCATCAAGAGGAATCTTGATGAAAATCAGAGGACTTGGCACACTAAACTCAAATCAGCTCTATGGGATGATAGGATAACTCCCAAGAGATCCACAGGTAACTCTCCATTCAGACTTGTTTATGGGAAAGAGGCAGTCTTGCCTATGTCACTTGAGTTGCCAACATTGGAACTCATGAAGCAATTGGAATTGTTGGAGTTTGAGCCCATGGAGGTTAGATATGTAGAATTGATGGAACTCCAAGAAATCAGAGAGCATGCAGCCCAAACAATGGAAAAGGACCAAGCATTGATCAAGAGAAGCTTTGATAGGAAAGCTAAGGCTAGAACTTTCCAAGTTAGAGATTTAGTGTTGAAATGGGATGCAGACCGAGTAAAGCTAGGAAGGCATTCAAAATTTGATGCCATTTGGAGTGGCCCCTACATGGTCACAAAATGCAAAAACAACAATGCCTTCCAATTGTCTACATTGGATGGTGAGGAACTATAGATTCCAGTTAATGGAATCCATCTAAAGCATTGCTACTAGAAGGGAAACTCTCACCTTGTACATATTAGCTTAGATTCTTCTTTCATTCCTCCAAGTGCTTATGCACATTGTTTTGTTGTAGCTTAGATTTACTATTTTCCCTAAGTTCTTTGGCACAGGTTTTGTTGCCCCAAGGATGCATCTTTTGCAGATCATGTTCCAGGTCAAAGTAATTTTCTACTCTCACAATCTTCATCTTAGAGATTTTCTAATGAATTGAGAGTAACAAGCAGTTAAGTTCATGACTCCATTGCCCAATGGATTGCTTCAGGAAGCTGGTCACTTCATCCAGCAGGTAGATGACCCCTCTGAGTCGCCAAAATTGTTATCCAAAATAAGCCCATGCTTGTTTTGGTTAACTTGCCTTCATTCTTCCTTCCTTTTGCTGCAGGAATATTTTTTGCAACTTTAAAGGCACTCAAAAGTTTATAGAGATGGCTTTCATCAGATAGAGATTTTTCTTCCCCTTTCCAGAAAGGTAAAGAAGTCCTCCTAACTCCTTGTAATTTTTGAGTTATGGCTTGGCAGAGTTTTGGGGAAAATTTTCCCTAGGAGGCCTGCGCAACCAATTAGAAAGTGCCACATGTCAAGGTGGAGTGAGGCGTGTCGAGAGAATTTGGCACTTATCCCTTTTGGTAAAAGGTGCAAAGTCACAAGGTTTGGCCCTGTGGGCCCACAGAGGGGAAGGAAGCAAGTTGGTGGAGGTTGTTGCTTAGCCAATGGGAAACACATGTCTAGGGGGCCACACTTTGGCCAAAATCGAATCGATGGCAAAGAAGTTGGAAATCGGGAAATTTTTCCCGCGGCCCACAGAAGGAGAAAATGGAGAAAAAAATCTTGAGCCCGTGGCCTCCAGCACCGAACCAGAAGATGCCACATGTCTCGTAGAGTGGGTGCAAGGCAGAGGTTTTTGGGAAATTTTTCCAATTTTCCCAAATGTGACAAAGGGCAAAAGGTGAAGTTTGAGCCCGCGATCCCATAGAGCATGCCATTGTCCAAGCACCAAAAAATCGTGTCTCGGAGTGGCGGACCGCAGAGGAAATTTTTGGGAAATTTTTCCAAAAGTGCAAAAAGTAAATTTGACCCCATGGACCCATTTTCAAATCTGATTTGAGTGCCATTTTTTGACCTAATTTGTGCCTTGAAATTTGTGCCTAATTTATGCCCTGATTTTGACCCTAAATCTTGGAGATGGGCATATCTTTCAGATCCAGAGATCAGATTTGGGAAAAATCAGACTCATTGGAAAGATCTTGATCTCCTCTATGCATTAGGAGGCATAAAAACATCATTTTTTTTTCCAAGGTTTAAAGGAAGAAAACTTTCATCTAGAAACGTATTTCATGCCTTTAATGTGAACCAGATTGCTTTGAATGAGGTCATTTTTGCTCAATCCACCATGGTTGCCTTCTCCCACATGATCAAGGATGAAGAATCAACTCGATTTGATGGAGGGAAAAACCCTAAAATGTCTTCTCATGCCATTAATCCAAGATGAGATTGACTTTCAGACCAGACAAATTTAACGAAATTCATTTTTTTTCTATAACACGCAAAAACATAAGCATGAGGAGTCAATTCACCCACAGGTTTGCAGGACTGAATTTGAAAGGAATTAATGGTTTGATGGTTGAATTAGAAGATCTAATTTTTTCCTCGTCTTTTTTCTCTTTCTCTTTCTGCTTGAGTTATAAATGGAAAGGATTTGATCCTTTTGTACAAGTTGGACATGTTTTTCTCTTGTAAGCTCCCTTTTCTCCTTAGCAGGTGGATTCGTGGAGTTTCAGACCTCTCATATAGGCCACAACACATATTTTTCCTCCTTGGCCATTGTAATGCATCATATTAAAAATTGGGAATGATAATGCATGCTCTGTGAATGATTTTTTCAATCCTTTCATGTGTTATTATTGTCTTCTGATCCTTCATTATATCTTGGCAATCTGTGCATGTTCTGTGTTACATTCTTATGATCTGTGTTTATTTGCAAAACAAAAGTTCATCACTCCTTTGGTGTATCACCAGTTTTAGCTTAGTTTTGTTTCCCCTTTTTTTGCATATTTTATCTCTGTCTCCTTGGAATTTAGAGTAGGATTTAGCATTAAACCTCTACAAAAATTCATGCATACACCTAAACAGAGGAGTAAGAACTAGCTTTCTCTAGAGAGTTTTCTCCTACCTTGCAAGGTCCCACACTTGGGGAAAACTTTAATGTTGTGCAATCACACTAAATGACCCAATTCTAGGACTGAAGATCTGAAGGTCATTTAGGGGGTGCTGCTGATTTGCACTAATAGATACTTCAACATCTCTATGATTTCTTACTTGGTAATTAGGATAGGCTCATGCTTGGTCACAAAGCTAAATGGGGAGGAGAGATGGACACAAATCAACAATTCTTGGTGAATGTTTTCCATAATATCTTGGAGGGGACCATATATAACCTATTAGATTTCATAGCAGAAGAAATTATCAATTTCGTGCACGATGGAGAAAAGATTATGTTTGGTAATGTCTTCCTTATAATTGAATTTTCATAGATTAGAGTGCCAAATGGGCCAAATAAATTTTTGTGGGAGTACCGAGATGAGAACCCTTCCCCCACCAAAATATATGAGAAACACACTTGTGAAACCATGATGGTTCCCCATAAGGCACACCTATAAAAATGGTATAAGTAGATTCGTGACGCATTCGACGCTGAGTGGAGAATACCCAAACAATTACCTATTTTATTATAAAGTGAGGATGAATTTTCCATGTGCCAACATTTTATTATTTATAGGTTTACTCTAGAAAATGGCGCTAAGGGTCCCTAGTGTAAATTTCCATTCTCCTCCATAGCACAATACTTCCAGGCCAGGGTCAATCGATTCAAAGAGTCAAAGAATCTAAGGTTTGACCTCATCATGGTAGACTAGGATTTCTACAAGATGTGCAAAACATTGATATATCCAAAAAAATCGTGCCTATGTGGATTTGTATGTCTCCCATTATGAACTTATGTTGAAGCTAGTGACATAACCTATTTCTTGGAGGACCACAACAAGGGTATACTTACACATAAGACCTACATATGAGAAGGGTGCTTACATTTAAAATTATGTCTCTATTTGAGAATACCCCACCATAAGGAAGAAGGCTAAACCAAGGAAAATGGAGAGAGAGGAGGCCCTGTACAAAAATCCACCAAGTATAGATTCGGGCAAAAAATGAAGCACCTATGCATGGAGGAAAAATTCCCCCGCATAAGAGAAAGAAAAGACACATGAGGAAGATACGTAAGAGAAAGTGAAGCCTCCTTCGAAAGAAGAATCACTAGTGAGAAAGGAGTCACCTAGGGAAGAAGAAAAAGAAGAGTCTTCTATATTGGAATCACCAATTAAGAAGAAGAAAAGAGTGACAAAAAAAGGAGGACTTAGAAGAAACAGAGAGCGTGGATGCCAACAAGGGCAATAAGGATGATGAAAAGAATAATGATGAGGCTCAGAACCATCATGAAGTATGATGTACAAGATTCATAGGAGGAGGGAAATTAAAAGAAGGATGAGGATGAAGGAGGCACTCACGACAAGGGAGGAAGTGAAGAAGTTAACATGAAGGATCAGAATACTCTAATCTTGACTAAGGAGTAGATACAAGATGTCATAAAGATGTAGGTAACAATAATTATAAAGGACTTGGTGGATCAAGAGGTGGAGTGCAACACCGAAGGAATACTAAAGGATATAGAGGAAAGTGAAAGTTTGGGAAAGGACTATAGAAGCATGGGAAAATATCCCATTCAAGAAGTAAGCTTCCCAAAGGTAGAATGTATAGGTGGAAAGGGTATGGTTGTGATGAAAGAACAAGAAATGAATTACGTTAATGATCCAAACAAACTACAACATGTGCATTTCCAAAGTACCATGCCTTCAAACCAAATCCTTACATGGTCTTCTTTCAATGAAGAGGGTACATACCCACGCATGAGGAAGATGTTGTCTTGGGATTTTAAGTCCCATGTTGATGATCCTGAATTCAAGGTCAACTATGAGGCATTGATAAAGATACAAAATTAAAATGGGAGTAAACCCTTTGGATAATTCCTAAAAACTATATGATGAGAAATTTTGCAGTGCACTAAAAAAAGTATTAGTAGAAGTTGAGGTGAGGCTCTTTGAATGAAATGATAGAATAAAGGTCTTGGAGGAAGAGCTTGAAGAGAAAAATGAAGAGATCTTTGAAAAATATAGGGAGTTAAAGTAGGAGGAGCTGATCAACACATAATTAAGGTGTGAATTAAGGGGGGAAAAGGTAAAGGTATGTGAGATCCATAATAAAATAGAGATTATTTTATATTCCATAATATTGAATCACCTAGACTTGGCCTTTCATGAGAAAAAAATATGAGTCAACTATGCAATGCTTGGAAGACTTGACCCGCATCCTCACTATGGAGAGGTGGCCAATCGCATTGGAATCAATAGAAGAGGAAATGATGCACCAGAAAGAGGAAGAAAAAATGAATATTGGGGAGATAGTTAATTGGTATTCTAAGCTCCTTTCTGTTGTAAAGACCGTCGCGTAAATGGCTGAGGCTATTTCTGAAAATTGTGCTGATAAAGACAGGGTAGCGACCGTATTGGTTATTACGCATGAGGTGGATCTAAAGGAATTTTAATAAAAAATAAAATGCAACAGGACAGATCATGATAAGATCCTAACCGATCTTGAGAAAAATTTAGAATGAATCAAAACCTTGAGGGGTTCAATTAAGAATCAGCTTAAGGAGATATATCCCTAGGTCACTTGTAAAATAGATGCATTGGATGATCTTAGCAAGCAGCTAGAAGGCATTGTAGATACAGCGAATTGCAGTGAAAAATTTATTTTTAATGAGGTGAGCACTCTAGTAAGTGACCTAATTCAGTAGGCATAGGGTGAGGTAGATGCCTCATAAAATATTGAGGAGATAATGAAGAATTAATTCCCACTCATCCTACAGCAGTAGTAGATTCTTTTTTTTTTTTCATTCTTTATTCAGATTATCCTGATTCCACTATTCTTTATTCTTTGAAGAAGTAGGATGTTTCCAAGGATGGATAACATGATTAGTGTGTGGTGATGTTAGGCCCAGAAATATTGACCAAGTACCAAAGGGTTCTCTTGTAGTACAAGTAAGAATAAGGGAGCTCAAGGGAAAGCACATAGGACAAAGGCATTTAAGAAGGGTTTAAGTTAAACCAAGGCACATGTGGAAGATAGAACACGAGTTTAAATGACTTAGCCATATTTATCATTCTAGGGGCACTTGACGAAAAGCGTGAGGACCCAAGTAGGTGTGATGAGTGGATAAGGTGCCATCCTGGAACCTTAGAGGTCCAGAAAAGGATATTCCTTGCAGGGATTATTCCCAGAAGACATCTTTATAGAGAGAGGAGGGTTTGCAAAGGGATAAAAATTCACCAATGAAGGCACCACATCGACACTTAGCATGTAATATTCACTTAGAGAAGGAATCAAGGTGGGTGTCGATCTTATATAAAGTAATACTCGGGCTAGAGACATAGAGAAATAGAGATATATAGAAGATAGAGACAAACATAAAGAAAATACATAGAGAATGAGAAAGAGAGTAACGAAGTGTTACAGTAATACTAGGGTTTATAGAAATTAGTGCTAAAGGGTTGTAAGGGATTTCATAAGCCTATATATGGAAGTGGGATCTGTAATAAGGGTTAAAATGGGAAAATTATAGTTAGGATCTTATATCAGAGAAGCTTACAGGAGTTAAGTCTCTATCATTTATCATTTATGGTCTGAGATGACCCATTTGATTGTAAACTGGCTAACAGAACTCCTTTAAATCAATATATGTATGTGGGTTTGTTTTTTATAACTTGTTTATGGGTGTAAAACCTCATGTTATATGAATTTTCATGGCTCAGATCTAGTTTATTAGACTTTTTACAATGTTACTTAGCTTCTGTGATGCATTAATATATAGATCTATTAGTTTCATCTTCTACCTTTTCAAGTAAGTAAACGTACTTATGTTTATACAAATAATCCTTTATTAATGGCAAAACCTTCTCACAAAGATCACATAAAGGAGGGGCTCAGTGCCTATGTATTCCTTGGAAAAGCATCCAATTCCTATTAGGTAATATGCTAGCATGCTTGGGGTTAGAAAATAGTTAAAAGGAACAATAACCAGATCATACCAAGCCAAGAACACAAATGATAATCAAACACCATGATCAATAAGATGAAAGAAATTTGCTAGAATAGCTTTACATAAAACCTTTGCAAACAAATGAGTAGAAATATCATATATTATTATGGAACTCAAATGCAATACATTGAGAATGGGCCTTGCTTAAATAGGCAAGGAATAACAATCGAAGAACCAGTCAAGGTCGTAGATCAAGTCATGAATCAACGAAATAACTAGTCATCAAAGAACTAGTCAAGACCGTATATTTAGGAGAGAACTAGACATCAAGGATCTATTCAATACCATACATCAAGGAAAGAACTATACTGAACATCTAGATAATATCTCCTAATATCTAAATAAGATAAAAGAAATATACACACACATAAGTGGGTCAGGATAAATACAATAAAGGTAAATAAAGTACCTAGGTGAACATGAGCTAAGGTAAATACCTACTCTAACACCCCCCCTCAAGTGAAACTAGGGGAAAAAATAGATGTGGCAGGTCCACAGTATGAGTCCAAGTAACTAGGCCTAATGAGGTGCTCATGTACAATAACTGGGAAAAAAAGGTCACTGCAAGGTACCGAAAACTAGTAACAACAAAGTAAAGAGAGTAAAAACCTACTCCAAGGCATCCCAAGAAGATCGGCTCAAAAAACTCATACAATTCTAAAGAATTTTGGTGTGCACTGTGGTCTAAATCCATTTCTCGATCACAAAACTCGAAAAAAAATGACACTGGGTTTCACCAGAATAGCTCCATACAAGGAGACTATCAACGGAGTGATGTCGAAAGTGCAAAAAAAAACACCAAACATAATTTGATCAACTACTGCAAGTAGGTGTGCCACAATACAAGAACAAAAACCAAAGCAACAAGGCAAGGACACAAAATATAGGGTGTCGCGATCCAAGAAAAGCCAAGGTAACAAGGTAAGGACACGAAACCTAAAGAAACAGGATCAGCACCACACCCTTCCATATTGCTGAATAGGTAGAGTGATGCTAAAAATTTGTATGAGTTGCCCAAAATCAACTACTCAAACACTGACAAAATAACACTAGAATTCACCAGAATAGATCCCCCACAAGAGATACTGTCAACATGCCAAAGGTGTCAAAAATACAGATACAAAATCTCTCAACATACAAGAGAGATACACTACACATGCTAAAGAAAAATGCTCAAAACAAGAAGCATCACAATGCAGAAGGTATAGAAAGTGGAGCAAGAGGCTGAATGGTGGAAAATCCATGCCTGTAGAGTCCTCTCAATGAATGCCTATGTTGCCTCCATGAGTGATCAGATATCCACCCAAAATCAACACGAATGGATGAAGAAGATGCCTACATATGACTTGGTGCATGTAAAAGAACATCAGAATGTGTGTCAGGCTGATCATGTCTGACAACTGAAATCTCAAGTTTCTCAAGCCTAAGTGAAGATGTAGAACTCATGTGTTTCTCAGGATCCTCAGAAAGAGTTGAGAAAACAAATAAAGGAGCTATGTCAATGTGTGATCCCAATGAAGTATTTTCTTGAAAACCAATGTCATGAGGAGAATTCCACTTAACATGTGGAATAGAGGAAACAATACCTTGTGAATGTCTGCCAATGACTCCTCTAGTGAGACCCATAGAACAGAGCATGCGAGAACTGAATGCAGTAGTATGATTCTCAAAAAATCTATGTAACTGAGCAGAAATAGGATACACAACATGTGGTATTGTAATAGGCACAGATGTGGAAGAGCATGTAGTAAGAAGCTTCATAGGTGTATGAGCATCAAGAGTAGGAACTAAATAAAAGATTAACAGATCAATGTCAGTGGGTTCAGGAGCAATAGCTTCAAGTGGACTAGGAGGATGGTTGTGGTTGTCGACAATATGATGGTGATGTTGTAGGCTAGCAAGTTTGTTCTGCAAGGAGTGTATTATTCCTTATCATGAATGAGTGATTGTATAAGAGAATTTCACTTCTTGAGTGATTTATTTTCTTCCACAAATTTTACAATATCCTCTTGAAGTCCACATACTTTAGAGAAAAGCATATCATTCTCAGAATCAATGATAAGTACAAACTACAACTCCTAACAGTTTAGGACGTCGGGCTCAGTCGAAATTGCCTCCACAATTGATTACAACACTCCTCCATATTTGGCACTTGATAATTATAGTGCAAGTCTCAAAATAAATATTTCTAATGAAAAGAGCATGAAAAAAGAAGCACTTTTAGAAAAAAAAATGGCACTCAAAACCAAGTTACTGATCAAAAGTTACAAGCTTTTAATATTTTTCTCTGTTATTTATTATAGTTTTCACTAAAACAAAATAAATTATTGTTGCCTTCACCACATAAATCAAATTAAAGGGGGCTTAAGGTAAGCACCTACTAGTAGAAATCACAAGCTTTAAGCCCTCATATGACCAAGGGCTAAGGATTTTAATGGGTATTTTCCATACTAGAAAACAACCTAATGTAGATCTCATGAAATCCAAAAAACCCAGTAATAAGTTTCCTCGGTTTCTTAACCGTGTAGTGCAAATCCCGAGGCAAACTTGTGTATTTCACTGTAACCACAAAAAAACCACAAAAAATGACTGCCCCCAGAAATGGCTGAGTTTACAGTCAGTCTTAGGGTTTTCACACCTTTCGGATCCAATGGAAGCCTCTATTTTGCATAAAAATTCATGTAGCAACAAAATACAACCAAATCCCAAATATATGAATACACAGATTTTATTTGTAAATTAAAACTTACAGACGGATGTCAACAACAATCTCCAGCTCTGATACCATGAAATGAACGATAACCAGATCATGCCAAGCCAAGAAAACAGATGCTAATCAAACATCATGATCAATAAGATGAAAGTAATTCACCAGAATAACTTTACATAAACCTTTACAAACAAATGAGCAGCAATATCATATATTATTATGGAACTCAATGTAATATATTGAGAATGGGCCTTGCTTAAATAGGCAAGGAATAACAATCTAAGAACCAGTTAAGGTCGTAGATCAAGCCATAAATCAAGGAAATAACTAGTCAAGACCATAGATTTAGGAGAGAACTAGACATCAAGGATCTAGTCAATACTATAGATCAAGGAAAGAACTATATCTAACAACTAGATAATAACTCCTAATATCTAAATAAGATAAAATAAATATCCACACACATAAGTGGGTGAGGATAAATACAATCAAGGTAAATAAAGTACCTAGGTGAACATGAGCTAAGGTAAATACCTACTCTAACAGCTATATCATTCACTAATGAGGATATATCACCATTTGCTAATGACAATCTATGTGTGCCTTTGCTTGTCACCACTATTATCAGCACCACTTGCCTTAAAATTGTACTTATTGATAATGGATTGACTATCAACCTATGTGCTCATTCACTTCTCCAACAATTGAGCATTAATGATAATATACTTTCTAAGAATTCTAGTCTTATACGGGGATATGATTCAACTACTCATACATGCCTAGGAACTATTTCATTACATATTCGAGTTGGGGTTAAAAATATCCTCACAAATTTATTTGTTATAGATTCTTGATTTCAATTCAATTTGTTACTAGGTAGACCTTGGATTCATGCAATGCAAGTGGTCCCATATACTGTACACCAATGCGTCAAATTCTTACATGATGAATATGAATGTACTATTGCTGCAGATCCTGAACCCTTCAAATTTTGTCGCATGGACCCTATTATTGCTATGCATATTCCTCCTACGAACCTTATTCCATATATTAGTATCGATACATATGATGTTGGTTAATTTAGTGCTTCAAAATATTCTTCTACTACTCCAAGAAATCCAGTTATTTCTACTCATTCTACTGCCATCATTTCACCCACAATTCCTTCTCCTATACACACTAGTAATATGCTCGTCGATGCCCCTATTACATCTAATGCACCACCCACCAACATACTTGATACATCAATACAACATGACAATGTAAACACTGGAGATTTTGACGACAAAGTTGATCATATTGAACTTACTGATGAAGCATTCAGAAAACTAAACTTCACTCCTATTGATATAGATGACTCCTATTTCAATGACACTTTCATGGCCGATGGCCCTAGTGAATACAAATTTAAGACTGCTCTTTCCACTAATGCTATGGTACTTACCAAGTGTTTTTCCATACTTTAAACATTGTGTCACCCTCTCATGAGAAGTATGCATCAATACCACCTCCTTATACATGCATGTTATTAATCAAAAAATCATATTGACATCATATTCCCATGGATCACACTTATTATGATACTATTTGTAAGTATGACAGATTAACAAGACTTGGATTGACGCTTAATGATATTTTACCACTGCCTCACTCATCTCATCTTTATGATGTTTATTTTCACATTACGACCACTTATGATCTTCGTGTTTTTCATCTAGCAGCCTTCGTTTCACGTAGTCCCCACTATTAGAGTAGGTATTTACCTTAGCTCATGTTCACCTAGGTAATTTATTTACCTTTATTGTATTTATCCTCACCCACTTATGTGTGTGGATATTTATTTTATCTTATTTAGATATTAGGAAGATATTATCTAGTTGTTAGGTATAGTTCTTTCCTTGATCTATGATATTGACTAGATATTTGATGACTAGTTATTTCCTTGATCTATGGTATTGACTAGATATTTGATGATTAGTTCTTTCCTAAAACTATGGCCTTGACTAGTTCTTTGATGACTATTTCTTTCCTTGATTTATGGCTTGATCTATGGCCTTGATCGGTTCTTAGATTGATCTTCCTTGCCTATATAATCAAGGCCCATTCTCATTGTACTCATATATAAGAGAGTTTCATAATAATATATGATCCATTATTGCTCTTTGTTTGAAATTTCTTTTGTAAAGTTATTCTGGTGAATTTATTTTAGTTTATCAAATGTGGTGTGCTATGATCATCTGAGATCTTCACAGTTTGGAATGATCTTCTTATAATTCCTTTTATGGTATCAGAGTGATAGATGATGTAGACATCCATCTGTAAGCTTTTTTTGTAAGCAAGGGTTTATTATTTTCATATCTTCGGAATTTGTTAGCACTTTTCTACAACATGCATTTGTATGCAAAAAGGAGTGTGCCATTGGATTTGGAAGGTGCCAAAACCCTAGAATTGATTGTAAACTCAACCATGTTTTGAGATAATTAAATTTGGATATTTTTTAAGGGGTTTTGGCACATTTCTCAAATAATTCGTATAATTATGTACAAAAATTTTTTGACATAAAAATTATATCAACTTTTTGGGGGTTTAAAGAAACTTTATGGGTTTCTCTCTATTTTTTTATACAGGTGCCAGAAAAAGAAATATTTGGGGTCTAATTTTGTATTAACAATTGTACTTTTTGGGTGCATTCTTTTATCCACTGGACGCAGTGTTTCACCATTTTCTTTAATTTTTTCGACAAAACAAATAAGGGTGTGGGCCGAGGAGGAATACCTGTTATGACGGTTGGTTTGAAGGTTGTGTGTGCACATTCTGACTTCTTAATCTAATACCAACTGTGAGAGCTTCCTTTTGGCTTGGAGGAACTACCTAAAATACACAACAAGACCACAAGAAAGAGGATTAAATAATATATGCCAGTGGGCTGCTGTAGCATGTGCTAGATCAAAGGAAGTGTGATACTTTCTCAGTGGCATTCAACCCACTATTTAATACAAATTAATGTAATAAATAATGTAAGTGAATAGAATTCTACTGTAGTTGATATAATTTAGGTATCTCATCCGAATATAATAAGCAAATCTAACATATCAGAGCTAGGATATGATTAAATCTTGAAATGACGGTAAATAATCTAAGGTCCTAAGAACATGTCAGGGTCAGATTCTAGGTCACTTGAATCACTTGGAAAAGGGGTTATTGGGATCTGGTATTAGCTGGGACTGGTAAATATAGAGACCGACATCGGTTTGGTAAGACCGATGACGGTTTAGTAAGAACCAACAATAGTTACTGCGGGATGGTAATAACTCAATAGTTCATGGTTTTAGGGGTTTGTTTGAGATTGAATCAAAGATGGTGAGGAGTTGGTTCAGGTCTGGGGAGATGTTGGGAACATTCAGAGGTACTCAAGAGTAGACAAAGGTGATTAAAAGGGTTATGAGTGATGGGAATGGTCGGGTTCATAGGAAGGCGATAGTGGTGGTGTGAAAATATAAATTGTGGTTGATAAACAAAGGTGAAGAACTCTTATAAACTGAATGGAAATGAAATGTTGCAGGTTAGAGACACACTTACTACTGTGCAGGTTCAATGGCTAGGTGGTGGTGATGGTTGATTGGTGAAATGGCAATCAATGTCATGGTAATGCTTCTCGAAATGCTCCTATGAATGAAAAAACCTTATGATAAATGGATGTGTTGGCTATGGCTTCCTAGATGTGAGAAAGAGCTATGGTTCTTGTCATGCTTGCAGATCTCCTTTACTACAAAACTCTAGAATGTGTCTAATCTCTCAAACAAGGTTACCAAAATGGTTACATGGTAATCAAAGATGGTTTAGGGTTACTGGCATTAGTTTTAGGATGGCTGGCGTCGATTAAGGTGAGATATCCTAGGTTTCCTAAAATAGCATATCTTCGCAATCTTTTTCCATCTTTTGCTCAATTTGTGTCCTGAGTCTAAATGGAATGTTGTGCACTTAGGTATGCGCAAGAATGTGGTTAGAGGGAAGAATAGGCATGTGCTTTTATGGTTGTAGTAAGTCTTAGTTCATTAAGGTAAGTAGGGCTAGGTGTTAGTTAGTTATGGAAACATGTTATAAATATGTCTATGGTGAGGTGTCTAGGTGAGGTGGTGGGGTGAGGTGGAAATTGGTTTTAATTAAGGTAATTAAATAATGAATGAAGTGAGGATGAGTATTAATTTAATTGTAAATAATTAAATTAATATCAATGTGGGTTATAAAGGTCGTGGTTAGGTGATTGTGTTTAAGTTGGTTATTCGTAAGGGGACCAAGGGAAGTGTGACCCAATTTTGGTGTCTACACAAAACAACTTAAAATTCAATTTAAAGCACAAATAGATGTGTATAGGCACTTAGCTGATTACAGATGACGTCTGGTAAGAGATCGCTGGACTAGAAACTACTAGGAAGTGATTTAACAAAAATAAACTAAATGGATGAAGGTAATTACTTATGTCAAATTCTAAGATGTGTTACAACAAGCTGAAGATGGTAGTAAGGTACAATAGATGACTCAAGTGAATAAGAAAAATAAGAAAAACCCTAAGGTGTGCAATGATAGAGTGGGGACACTTAGTTGATTTTGTAAATATTCGAGAGGTATGTGAAGTTGGAAGATCGACCAAACTAGAACACAAGAGGTCACGACTGAGTCCAAAAAAATGCAGAAGTGCATAAGGAGCAAGAACCAAGGTCACTTGGAGTAGTACTGGGGTGCCTGGATGCTAATATCCCTTCGCTAGGTGCCAAGGTATGTGCAGGAGGTGCATAGATGAATTTTACCAGGTCGCTGAATGAGCTTGCAAACTCTACATCTTCCAAGGTCACATAGGTTTATCTCTGAAACAAGGGTGAAGTAGATTCAAGTATCCATCAGGTATAGACATATGGTCCTAAGAAACACAACATGAGGTCAGGTGCCTGGAACGTTTAGGTATGTTTACGGTACACCAAAGGTTTAATGTTGGGAAATCAAATGGCAAGACAAATAGGAAAGGTATGGTTATTAGGCTAAAACAACATAGGTAATAACATCACAAGGTATAGCGAGTACATAAGGTCAATGGTCACACCAAGTAGGTCAAGTTCAGGCAAATAGGTCATGGCACGGGTAAGGCCAAGGTATAGGTAAAATAACAACTCCTAAGACGCAACAAAGGAAATGTAGGGTAGGTTGTGCTTGTAGGTATTGTTTCAATGGGTGACCAAAATGATAAAAAGTGGGTGAGCATGAGTGGTGACAGGTGAAAAGGGAGTCAGGGTAAGGGAAACTAGTTTGAAGTGTGACTGACGCTGGTTATATGTTGACCGACGCTAGTTCACTAGGGCACAAATATGACTGACGTCAGATCATGAGCGGATTGGGATTAAAAAAGGAAAATTCCACTTTTTACAGAATCATTTTTCATTTTCCAATAGAGTAGAAAATGACAAAGGAGCAGTGGAAAAGTGGAAAGTGACAAAGCGAGATGGAGAGTTGAGTTGGCGAGCCTTGGAGTGGGTGATCAGTCATTTGATAGGTGGGTCCACGAGATCAGTGTGAGCAATTCGGTTGGTTGGAGGTGAGGAGGGCATTTGGTGATGGTATAGGAAGGAGAGGGGTCAGGTGGACCACCAGTGCAGTGGCCTGACATGCCCCCATGGAGACGACATCACAATGAGGTAGGATTCAGTCCCATTCTACGTTTGTTAGATGAATTTGTTTTGTATAGATTCAGGTTTGGGTAAAAATGGGTTTGGGGGAATCAAATTTTGAATTTGGAAGGAGGATTGATGAAATAGGACTTGTAGGAAGTGGTATGTAGGTTAAAGAGGGGTGGGGATGAGTTGGGGTGAGATTTGGGTAGGGAAGGGTAGGTCAGTAGGGTAGAATGTGGAATGTTTAGAGAAAAAAGGGCAGGGTTTGGCTAGATTTGACACCATGGGACAATGACCAAAGTTGGTCAAGGGTTTGATCAACATTGGTGGGAGTTAGCTGGCATCGGTCAAGGAGTGAGGTGACCGATGCTGGTTTTGGGAGACCATTATTGGTTAATAAGAACTGATGATGGTCGGCATTTAGGGAAAAATGGGCCAGAAAATGAGAGGGGGTGGGTGGGGGGAGATAGGTCATGAGATAGGAAGACATTGTGAAAGGAAAATAGGGATGGGTAATGGGTAAAAATAGGGATGATTCGAGGGATGGGGTGATGGAGATAGGTCATGAGTAGGAAGGATCTTGGGAATAGGTGGGGAAAGTCTAGGGTGAATGTGGGTATGGTCAAGGTTTAATCATGTTATGGTTTGTTGGATGCAGGTGAGGGATCAGTTGCGGATGCGAGATAGGGTACCGCCCCTATTAGTATCGGTATGAGGGAGTGCGATAACTGAGGAGTGGTGCCATGTTGTAGATGTCAGACTTGATTGGGATCAGATGTTACTAGCATGTAGTTTGGGAGCCAAGCCTGATGGTCACCCTCATCGATAGATGGGATTCGGCGACCAACACCTTTCATCTACCGACAAGTGAGATCACTATCACCTTGGAGGGTGTTTATAGGATCATGTGACTACCGATAGTAGGGATGCAGGTGTATTCCATTACCTCATAGGCATCTGAGGAGTTGATGTTGACAGTTTTCGGTGAGGGGTTGGTGGAGTTACGGTTTCATAGCACCAGCCTGAGTTATGGAGACATGTACAGGGCCCATCCCGAGGAGATGAGGTTAGTGGTTCTGATTATGGAGGTAATTTTTTGTTTTGCACTACCAGATGTGGAGGGTGGTAGATTCCCATGGGCATTGATGGGGGTTCTTTCATGACATGATGGAGGATAGGACCTATTTTGACATGGGCACCAACATTCTTGGTGCAGTTATACAGAGAGTTATGGGCATATGGGAGATTACGATAGGTTTAGCTATGTGCTGCACATTTCTACTACATTGTTGGGCATACGAGCACATCTTGTGTGTGTGTCTAGTTGGTATGCCCCATCTAGATGCATTTGAGGCGGGCTTGGTTTGAGTAGGCTATAGATGATGGGTACCTGTTGTTGGAGAAGCATCAGGATGCTAGAGCTACACACGATGTAGCATATTACAGGCATGTACTAGAGGGGTTGTCTTGGTGTGGACATTATTTGGAGGCTATATGTGGGCTTCCCATCATATAGGAAGATGGCCATGGAGCTAGATGAGCTACAATTTCTCTGATGGATAGAGGGACGTCATGCTGGGGAGCACAAGATGATACCTATAGATAGGGTCAGACAGTAGTTTGGGTTTCCGCAAGATGTGCCTCCACCCTTCCCATAGTATAGGAGGGATGACGTGGAGAGGCCTATGCCTCTACCAAAACCGACGGTGCTCGATAGGGTACAGGAGGAGCAGGCAAGTAGACCGGTGGATTGATGATGCCAGAGTGACAGATAGATATAGACAGTGGTGGGCAACACAGCTATGGGTAGTACCACTAAGGCGAGGGCAGCCTGACTTAGCCACTATCACAGTTCAGAGGGATGCCCTACAGGGGCAGGTGACTACCCTGGTGACACAGTTGGGGATAGTGTAAGGGCAGCTGGCATAGGGTCAGAGGCACAGGTTACTACTCTACAGGAATAGGTAGTAGCCCTTCAGGCCCAGGTTGCATAGGGACAGGCACCTGCACACAGGGTGGAGATGGAGATAGGGGTACAGGTGGCTTCCCTACATAGCGTAGGTTGTAGGTTTATAGGGCCATCTGGCCACTACATAGGCATAGATTTTGGCCCTTCAGGCCCAGGTACAAGCATATGCACCCACAAAGGCTCAAGGAAAGGGTCCCATTTTACATGTAGGGGCATGGGATAGGGTCCCACGGTACAAGTACAAGGTCAAAGACCGATGACACCTCCACAGAAAGTATCAATGGTCATGTTCAGGGATGCCCTAGGTAAGGTGAGATACTATCAGGATCACCTTGATGGCCACTAGGGATAGATGTCCCTACCTATGTAGAGTATAGAGAACAGTAGGCCTCGAGTGAGAGGACCAGGTCTCACACTCATAGTGTGGAGAGTACAAGGGGCCGACGAGATCCCCGAGATAGGGTCAGGGTAAGGCCACTAGTTCACAGAGGCTAGCTCCAGGTGAGGTACCTACAGAGGTCAGACCAAGGCCCATGGAGGGTGGTGAGATGTTAGCGGGATGTAATAGACAGGTAGAGAGGAGGAGGAGACATGTGAGAATAGCCCAGAGGATATCAAGTGGGGTGACGATTAGTCATTGGAGATGATCATTGTATTGATTTTTTGATATATATACTGGCCTACGTGCCGATAGAGAGCAAGGATGTATATGTGATTTTTGAGATTTTGTGTATTGTTATATCAGCCTGCGTGTTGAAGATAGTGAGGCTGTATCTGAGTGATTTGAGATATTTGTATTTATTTGTATCTGTGTACATATGTATGGATACACAGAATTTCTCATTTATATAGATGATGATATTTATGGTATGGATGGTGTACTTGTTTTAATTTCCATTATTATTTGTGTATGTGATGGAAACTAGGTGAATTAGGCATGATTGAGTCGAGGTCTTGTAGGCATGGTTGAGTTAGGTCAGTTAGGCATGTTGGAGTCAGGTTATAGGCATGATGGAGTCAAGGTCATAGGCATGATGGAGTCAAGTTATAGGCATGATAGAGTCTGTGTTATAATGGTTTGATTTTAATTTCCAAGTCATTGGTGACATGGGAGAATAAATGAGTGATGTATATGCATGTTATGGTTTAAGTTTCCAAATATTTGCTAGAGTGGAAATGTGAAAATGATAAATGAACAATGTGATGTATGTGGTAAAAATGTTTATTAATTGTTGCTTGTTTGGTTTAATTTTCAATTGTTGATATAAAATAGAAATGAACTAAGGTAGGATGTGAATAGGGAAATGAAGGGGAAAATAGGTTAGGGTAAAGAGTGGCCAAGGTAACCTTCAAGGGCCCCATGCCCTCGAAGTGCTGCCTACATAGCCCCAGTGGAAAAAGGGGCCTCAGGCTGATGTAGTTCTCCCATAAGCTAGGGAATAATATGAGGAATGGGTTGGTAGATTTTAGGCATGATTGAATGTAGGTCATAGGCATGATTGAGTTTAGGTCATATGCAGGTCAGTCTAGGCATGGTTGGTCATGGGTTTAGATTAGTCATAGATCATGGTGATGGTGAAAGAGTCATTCTTAAAGTGTAGGTGTTGATGGCCTTGTCATGTATAGGATAATCAATAAGTAATGAGGAAGGTGAATGGTAAGAGGTGGTAAAAGAGACCACTTAATTAGATAAGAACCCTAATGATTCTACCATACCCAAGATGGGCTTATGAACGTAAGACCCTAAAGGCATTGCATAATGGACTATTCTAAAGGTGAAGAAAGTCACATGATCATGAAATATTGTATTTGTGGCAAGTCCATTCAGCAAAGATAAAACTAAGGCACAAAAGGCAATGAGGTGAAAGTGGATGATGTAGCGTGACCTAGGGTACAACAGCATGTTTACTTAAAAAGAAAACCAAGGATCAAAAATAGGCAAGTCCATGATGATTTTTTTTATCATTGTCTTCATTTGTTTGCTTGTTAATAGATTGGTTGATGTGGGAATTCTATATGGAACGATTATATTATCTCATTGAGGTATTCGTGAAGTTGATCGATGCAAGAAGCTTCTGGATATTTTTATTCTATTTTTGAAATGACCTTATAAAGTTGTCCTTTAAGGGAACAGTAGTATATTTATAGCGACGAAATAGAGAGAAGAGATGTCCCTTTTTTAGGGAGTCACCTTTTGCAAGAAGTTTGACTTAATGAGTCGAATTCCTTTTTGTTTGTTTGGACGTTTAAGTCATGGATAAGACTATAGAGGAAGGTTAGGTTTTTGTTTAGAAGACAAAACCATAGTACACAGGGGTTAATTATGAAAGAGATGGTGTCAAGTGATGAATGACCATAGGATTCCATCCTTAAAAGGACTGAAAAGTATCAATGAGAATCCTATGTTGTGAGTAGAGTCATGGTAATCATTTTGAAGATAAGCCTGAAAGGTGACTAATAATCACAAAATTCTTATTTAGTCATTGATCCTCAAAAACAGGTAATATGGAGGGTGAACAACACTTAAGGGATGAGCGATTAATTGCCAAAAAGGGATATAGAACTTGATGTCAACAATAAAATGGTTGAAGATGTAAGGAATTGAGGGGCTCAAGTTTGGGTTTACCTTTGAGTGAAAACAAATGATAAGCACCTGATGCATATGTATGGATAACGATATAAGGTCCAAGCTAATTAGGAGCAAATTTTCCCCGCTTACTTTTCTCTTCTTTGGTTACATGTTGATTTTCTTTCATGAAGAGGTTGTCAACTTAAAAGGTTCATTTATGGAACACATTTTTCATAGGCATGTTTGATATTTTTTTGGTAGATTTTGGAGATGGTCAAGAGCGTTGAGACAGCGTACATCTAATAACTCAAGTTGCACCAAATGATCCTAGTGCAAAAGTCATCATCGTTGAGCATGACTTGTAGTGAGATATAGAGAGATGTAATATGGAATTCGAGAGGCAACACAACCTTGGTACTATAGACCAGAGAAAAAGGTGTGGCAACAGTCGAAGTGTGAATACTAGTGCGATAATCCCACAAGGTGAAAGGAATATGTGAATGCCAATCCTTGCCAATATCGTCAACTACTTTCATAAGAATTTTGTTCAAGGTTTTATTGGTCGATTTTTCTTGGCCATTCATTTGCGGGTAATAAGGTGACGAGAAACTGAGTTGGATGCCAAAAGCATTGTACAACTTACATAGCTATTTATTTTTGAATTGCTTTGCATTATCACTGATGAGACGGTGAGGAACACCAAAGCCACAAATGATGTGATGGTTGATAAATTCACATATTTTCTCAACTTTATTAGAAATGAGGGGGATGGCTTCTACCCATTTAGTGTAATATTTAGTAGCGGTTATGATTAATTGATGGCATTGTGAAGAATGGGGATTGATCTCACTGAAAATATCTAAGCCCCATTGAGAAAAGGGCCAAAGGTCTCGTGCTACCTGTAAAGCATGACTAGGTGTGTGATGAAGATTAGCATGTTGCTGGCATTTTAAACAACGTTTGACATAGTCACAATAGTCATAGTTTAGGGTTGGCCAATAATAGCCAAGGAAAAGAATGCATTTAGTGATAGCTAAACCACTAAAGTGACCTCCACAAATTCCGTCGTTAACTTCCTTGATGGTGTAAGGAATTTCATAACTTGTAAGGCATCGTTAGAGAATACCATCGAATCTGCACTTATAAAGGAGACCACTCATGATAACATAACAAGTGACACTTTTAAGAAAGGCACATTGTCAATTCAGAGTGAGATCAATAGGTAGAATGGAAAGTGAAAGATAGTCTACAAACTACTTTTACAAAAGGTCACATGGGTCAGGTACAACGGTTCCAATGGAGTAGACCTCATGCAGTAAATAAGAGGGTGATTGTAACCTTTGTATTGTGACAAAGATTTTAGAGTCAGTGGGCGAAGTGGGTATCTGAGAATCCAATCAGGCCATGGTATCCACCAACTTATTGGTAGAATAAGGGGTGGTTTGAAGTTCGAAACGGTCAAAGGTAGTCAAAAGTATGTCTACGTGACGTTTACACTTTTTAAGTATCTCATTATGACACTGGTATATAACATTGACTTGGTTTATGACTAGCTGGGAATCACCTAAGATATTGATTGACTTAACATCTAAGGCATAAGTAGCATGGAGACCTAATATGAGTGCTTCATATTCAGTGATATTGTTTATACAATCAAAATATAGTTTGAAAGATAAAGACATAAGTTCACCATAAAGAGGAATGGGGATAACACCAGCCCTACCTCCACGCTGACACTTGGATCCATCAAAGAATAGGGTCATTTGGTAAGCAATATCATCTAAGGAGAGGGTAGCTATGGATTCGTATGGGAAATCAAAGTTAGAGGGTTGATTCCCAGAAAGAGGTGCATCTGCTAGTTGGTTAGCGATATCTTGGACCTTTATGGAATTTTGATGATTGAATTAGAGGTCGAGGTCGGAAAGAAGCATAAGCTGACATGTGGCATGTTGATGTTGATAGGGCTTGGCGTACATATACTGTAGGGGGTCAGTATTGGTAACAAGGAAGGTTTTGTGGTTGAGTAGGTAATGAAGAAGTTTTTTGGTGACAAAAACTAAGGCTAAGAAAAGTTTTTTGGCGTGGGTGTATCTAGTTTCATAGTCTAGAAGGGTACAACTTATGTAATAAAATTCTCTCTCTCTCTATGTTGCTTGTCACAATGAGCGAGCATGACACCTAAAAAATGGTCAGTAGCGGAAATGTATAGGTAAAAGGGTTGGTCATCCTTAGGAGGAATGAATACTGGTGGTTGAAGAAGGTATTGTTTTAAGGCTTTGAAGGCTTTAAGGAATTCATCATTCTAGTCAAATGCCACATCTTTCTTGGGAAGATCATGAAATGGTTGACAACGGTCGAAAAACTACAAGATAAAATGACGAATGGATCGTAACTTTCCTTGTAGGCTTCAAAGTTGAAAGAGATTAGTAAGAGGAGGAATTTCCAGAATAGCCTTGAATTTAACAGGATTGACTTTTATGCCATGCAAATAAATGAAGAAACCCAGGAGTTTTCCTAAAAGTACCGCAAAGACCCACTTTTTTGGTTAAAGACAAACACAATACTTGATGAGGCAGTCAAAGATAACCTTAAGGACAGTCAGGTGTTTGGCCCGATGTTTTTATTTGGTAAGAAGATCATCTACGTAATCTTACAATATGTGACAAATGATGTCATGGAAGATGTAAGTCATGGCTTGGTGATATGTAGCACAACCATTTTTAAGGCCAAAAGGCATGACTCGATAGCAGAATGTCCCCTAAGGAGTGATGAAGGCAGTTTTGTGCCGATCTTCTAGAGTGAGTAATATTTGATTATAACCTGAGAAACCATCCATCAGTGATAGCATTTCATGGCCGATGGTGAGATCAACTAATTGGTCAATGCCTAGTAGGGGAAAATATTCTTTGGGAAAATCTAGGTTGAGGTCACGGAAGTCTGTACAAATGTTGATTCCCCTGTCACCTTTGTGAAAGGAATGATGTTAGAAATCCATTGGGATAGTCAATGGGTAGGATGAAGGAAACTGAGAGAAGGCGTTGAAGTTCTTATTTAACCAGAAGAGCAATGTGAGGATGCATTTTCCATAGCTTTTGTTTGATGGGTTTGGCATTAGGAATGGTTATGATATTGTGGACCACAATTTTAGGGTCAATACCGGGTATATTGGCATAGGACTAAGTAAAAGTGTTACTATGGTCCCAGAGGAAAGAGGTAAAAGCTTCTTGTTCAGCAACATCTAAAGAGTGACCTATCTTTAGGATGTGCGGGTCATCCGGAGTATTAATGTTGATTTTGATAGTCGATTTGTTCAACATGGTTTGCATCTCAGAGGGTAACGACTGGTGAATAGAAGAGTCTTTTGCACCAAAGTAGGTGAGGATGGACTCATCATCCTGACATTGAATGACATTAATAGAAGGTGTATCTTCATCGACCATGTCAAGATATAGGAAGGGGAGAGAAGATGTAGCCTCACCATTACGTTGATAGGTTAGAGGTCCCATGGAAATTGTGTTTACGAATTTTTTTTTAGGAGGAATAAATTTGGGATCTATGGACTTCATGGGAGAAGATGGTGACATTGGTGAATGAGGTAGAGAAGGGTTATCTTCCTCAATGAGGTCGATGTGGGCATTCTTGGGAGGTGGTGCAACAAAGACAATGCCATTACGGTTATTGTGTTTATGGGTAGTGTAGGAAATGATAGTATGCCGGCCTTGTTTGTAAAAAATGAAGCCAAAGCCTTTCCATGCACAACGGTCAAGGAAAGAGTGGGCAAAGCGGTGGTTAGTAAGGAATTGTAGGTCATATGAAAATGGTCGTGTTTGGGATGGAGGTTCGGGTTAATAAGTGGCCATATCAATTCCCCCATACATTATATTAGTGTGAAGGTGGGGAGGACCATAAGGAAAAACCTTTCCTACATGGTAGTCATAACTAGGGTGCTAGCGTAGGTTCCCATACTCTTGTGGAGTTAGGAATGTGTCGATATTGTACAGGTAGTACTCCCCTTGAGTGAGGAATTGAAAACACCTTCTAAGGGATTGGTAGTCAATATGTGGGTAGCAGGGATAAATGACTTGCTAGATCATTGGGAAGTAGATGAGTCAACTGTAGAGGCTGTGGTGGCAGTAGGAATAGTAGGGTTAGATGTGGGAGAGGTGGCGGCAACATTTGTGGATGGGCTTGTGGGTGAAGGTGAAGTGGTGGTAGTGACATATGCCTTGACTGGTACAAGTACATCGTTGGGCTGATACAACATGTTATAGGTCTTTAATGGTGATAGGTCGGTGGGGATGGTAATTTTGGGAGTGAGTGCAGATGGTATATTGGCTACAAGGTTAGTTGATAGGCTAGTTGCTTTCTCTTTGCCCTTGTCTTTCTCAGTGCATGTATTGACATGAACCATGTTAATCTGAGGGGAGGGGGAAATGGAGAAGGTGTAGGATGAGTGTTATAACTACATGATGGGCAGAAACCTACCGGGGGAGAAAATCCTTGTGAATTAAGATGGGAACAATGACATTTGGGTGATGATTTGGCTAATTCTCTAATACAGACCATGTTGAGCTCAAATTCTGGAAGTGGGTAAAATGATTGTGGGGGTGCAGATATTGTTTGTTGAGTCATTAATGGACGATGATGTGTGGTGATAAGTGAAAGTGGAGCATGGTCCTCATTAATAAGTTTGTCATCGTCAAAATTTTGTTTAGGAGGAAAAATTTGGAGAAGAACGGTCTTTAGAGCCTTACAATTTTCAACATCATGCCTTGGTACACGATGATAGGCACAAATATTGGTTTCATCAAACCCATTTGTTTTGGGTTTGAGAGGATCATAAGGTTGAAGGTGTATCTAGTTTCGTAGTCTAGAAGTGTACGGATTATGTAATAAACTGCTTGCTCTCTGTGTTTCTCATTGTGATGAGCGAGCATGGCACCTAAAGAATGGTGAGTAGCGGAAATGTATTGGTAAAAGGGTTGGTCATCCTTAGGAGGAATGAGCACTGGTGGATGAAGAAGGTATTGTTTTAAGGCATCAAATGCTTTATGGATTTCATCATCCCATTTAAATGAAACATCCTTCTTGAGAAGATAATGAAATGATTGACAATGGTTGGAAAGCTGCGAGATAAAATGGTGAATGGATTGCAACTAACCTTGCAGGATTCAAAGTTGATGGAGATTAGTAGGCGGAGGTATTTCTAGAATATCCTTAAATTTAACATGATCAAATTATATTCCACACAAAGAAACGATGAAACCAAGGAGTTTTCTTGAAATTACCGCAGAGACACACTTTTTGGTTGAAGACGAGCACAATACTTGATGAGGCAACCAAATATGACCTTAAGGACAGTCAGGTGTTCGGCCTGATGTTTGGATTTGGAAAGAAGATCATCTACGTAATCTTCCAATATGTGATGCATGATGTCATAGAATATGTAAGTCATGGCTTGCTGATATGTAGCACCAACATTTTTAAGGCCAAAAGGCATGACTTGATAGTAGAAGGTCCCCTAAGGAGTGATGAAGGAATTTTTTTGCTGATCTTCTAGAGCGAGTAATATTTGATTATAACATGAGAAATGATCCATGAGTGATAGCATTTCATGGCTGGCGGTGAGATCAAATAGTTGGTCAATTCCTGGTAGGGGAAAATCATCTTTAGGACAAGCTAGGTTGAGGTCACAGAAGTCCGTGTAAATGCTGAGTCCCCCTATTTCCTTTGTGACAGGAACGATGTTAGAAATCCATTAGGGATAGTCAATGGGTAGGATGAAGGAAATTGATAGAAGGTGATGAAGTTCTTCTTTAACTAGAAAAGCAATGTGGGGATGCATTTTCTGCAGCTTTTGTTTGATGGGTTTGGCATTAGGAATGGTTACGATATTGTGGACCATGATTTTAGGGTCAATATTGGGCATATCGACATAAGACCAAGAAAAAGCATTGCTATGGTCCTAGAGGAAAGAGGTAAAAACTTCCTGTTCAACAATATCTAGAGACTGACCTATCTTTAGGATGTTTGGGTCATCTGGAGTATTAATGTTGATTTTGATAGTCAATTCATTCAACATGGTTTGCGTTTTAGAGGATAATGACCGGTGAATAGAAGAGTCTTCCGCACCAAGGTAGGTGAGGATGGACTCATCATCCTGACAGTGAATGACATTAATAAAATGCATATCGTCATCGATCATATCAGGATACAAGAATGGGAGAGAAGAGGGAGCCTCACCATCATGTTGATAGGTCAGAGATCCTAGGGAAATTGTGTTTATGGAAAACAAAAGTTAGGAGGAATAGATTCAGGATCTATGGAATTTGTGGGTGAAGATGGTGATGTGGGTGAATGAGGTCGAGAAGGTTTGTATTCCTCAATGAGGTCAACACGGGTCTTCTTGGGAGGTGGTGCAACAAAGAAAATGCCACTACGGTCATTGTGTTTAGGGGTAGTGCAGGAAATGCAAGTATGGCGGCCCCATTCGTAAAAACCAAAGCTAAAGCCTTTCCATGCACAAGGGTGGAGGAAAGTGTGGGTGAAGCGGTGGTTAGTAAGGGATTATAGGTCAGATGAAAATGGTCATGTTTGGGATGGATGTTCAGGTGAATAAGTGGCCATATCAAGTCCCCCATGCGTTAGATTAGTGGGAAGATGGGGAGGACCATAATGAAAAACCTCGCCTACATGGTAGTCATAACTAGAGTGTTGGCATAGGTTCCCATACTCTTGCGGAGTGAGGAATGTGTCGATATTGTATAGGTGGTACTCCCCCAGAGTGAGGCGTTGAAAAACACCTTCTAAGGGATCGGTAGTTAATATGTGGGTAGTGGGGATAGATGACTCACTAGATTATTAGGAAGCAGATGAGTCAACTGTAGAGGCTATGATGGCAGTAGGAATAACAGGGTTAGATGTGGGAGAGGTGGCGGTAACATTGGTGGAAGGGCTTATGGGTGAAGGCAAAGTGGGGGTAGTGGTAGATGCCTTGACTGGTACAAGTACATTATTGGGCTGGTACAACATGTTACTGGTCTTGAATGGCGATGGGTCAATGGAGATGGTGTAGGTATGTCCCTCATGCTCAAATTTTACACAGCGGTGTAAGGTTGAAGGGACACAACCCATGACGAGAATCTAGGGTCTTTTGAGAAATAGGTTATAATGTAATTCTCCCTCTAAGACATAGAATAGTTCCGGGACAATGCGAGGGCCTATGTGAACATGAAGGATAATAGTGCCAAGGGTTGAGGTGATGGTGTCATTGAAGGAGCGCAGAATAACTAGATTATTATGCATACAGTTAGAAGGGATACAAATTTGATTGTATGCATGGGAGGAGATGATGTTAATGATAGCACCACCATCAATCATGACATGTCGTACGCGTATGTTATTGATATAGATAGAAATGAATAAGGTGGAATCATGGTCATCTGACTGGAGAGGTACAATATCCTCTTCAAATAAGTTGAGGGAGGAAACTTGAAGAGTGGTCATGGGGGTATAAGGAGGAGCTGAACTGGTTAGCGAGGCCATGTGGTGAGGGGTGATAATCGAGGCCACTGGTGTGGGGTCATTGGGTAGAACTTCAATGGATTGTAAAACCTTGATAAGGGCTTGTCTATGGGATTAAAAAGCATCAATGAGATCATACAAAGAAATATTTAGAGGAGAATGATGTAATTGTTTTATCATCGTGCGATGGGTAACCCCTTCTGAGATAGGGTATGTAGGTCTAAAAATGGTGATTTTGGGTGGGGTGTAGATGGTATATTGGGTACAGGGTTGGTTGACAGGCTAGTTGCTTTGTCTTTGACCTTGTCTTTTTAAGTGCGTGTAACGACATGAACCATGTTAATCTGAGGGGAGGGGAAAAATGGGGAAGGTGTAGGATGAGTGGTGTAACGACATGACGAGTAAAAACCTACTAGGGGAGAAACTCCTTGTGAAGTAAGCTGGGCGTAACAACATTTGGGTGGTGATTTGGCTGATTCTCTAATACGGACCATGTTGATCTCAAATTTTGGAGGTGGGTAAAATGGTTGTGGGGGTGGAGATACTGGCCGCTGAGTCATTAAAGGATGATGATGTGTGGTGACAGGTGAAGGTGGAGTATGGTCCTCATCAAGAAGGTCGTCATCATTGAAATTTTGTTCAGGAGGACAAAGTTGGAGAAGAATGGTCTTCAGAGCCTTACAATGTTTAACATCATGCCCTAGCACACAATGATAAGCAAAAATATTAGTTTCATCAAACCCATTTGGTTTGGGTTTGAGAGGATCGTCCGTTTGAAGCGGTGGTAATGTGATGATGGAAGTCTCTAAGAGGTTGGTTAAAATGTTGGCGTAGGACCCTGCTAATGGATCAAAATGGGAAGTGAGGGTGGGTGTGAGTACAGGTGTGGCTGATTGTGAGGAAAGAGGCTTTATAGGAGGGGGAATGGGTTGGTTTACTAGTTTGGTATGCATAGTGGTCTTAGGTCTTGCTGGCATCTGCTTGGGTAAAGGTGGGGAAGAAGAGCTGGTGATTGAAGGTTTGGTTGGTTTGACTACCTTATTGGAGGGTAGCAAATTCTTAGCCTTGGGTTGCACCTTCTTGGGTAAAGGTGACACCGGAGTATGAGATGTAGAAGGAAAAATAGATGGTGGAAGAGGAAGGGTTACCCATGGGGGCAAATGAGTTGCGGTGGAGGTGGTTGGTGAAGGTAGGGTAGATGGTAGGGGCTGAAGTCATATAGGCAAGGTTGGGGTTATAGTAGCTAGTGGAGGTATGGGTGGTAAGAAGTGTATAGGTGAGGGTGAGGAAGTGTGGTTTTTGGGTGAATGAGGTTTAATAAAGGCTCATGAGGTAGGAGTAGGTTGTTTAGTATTTGACTGGCCTTGGATATGATACTATTTGGTCAAGGTTGATGGGTGAGGCCTTAGGATGGACAGAAGGGGGGAAGGTGACAAAGGTGTGGTAGGCGAGAGTGGTGTACGCAGCCTAGAAGGTTGGGTGTACCTTTTAGTTGGGAGGATAATGTTGGTTTGGACTTGGGAAGACGCAGCTAGGTCCAATTTGACAGGTGGGTGAGTAAGGCTTAATGTCGGCATGACACCCAAAGTAGTGTTGGGTCTAGATATGGGTAAGGGGATAAGTGTGGGTAGGTTTTTATGTTTGGGAAGAGCACTAGTGATGGGTTGAATTTTTGATGGAGGTAGGGATGATGAAGAGGAAGCCGTTTCAATCCGCATGGTCAGTATGGTTTTGGTTGCCAAAAATACCTTTGGATAGATCGTGGAAGTATCTTCAGGAAACATTTGATTTTGAGTTGAAACGGGAAGCCGAATATTTCCCCATAGCATGGAATGATCAACGTAATCCAAATGATCGACCAGCTATGAAAATGGGATTACTAAAGAAGATGATGGAATGGGTTGGGTGGCAATACTTTTAAAGTAGGTCTGTGAGACAGGGAATTGGCTAGCCTTAGATTTTGTAGGTAAAAGAGCCGATATCATGTCAATAGGGTCCTGGGATGCTAGGGGAAAACTATCCTCAACAGGTAGTGACATGTATGAAGAATATCCCATGGGTAGGAGAGATAATAGGTCGGGTGAGGTAGACTTCTCTCTTGGTGGAGGAGAAGGTGATGATGATACTCTTGTGGACGGGAGAATAAAAAGTGTTGATTGTTCGGTAGGGTGTGAGGTAGATGGTGAAATAACATCAGTATAAGGTGTGGGTTCCTCCGTGAGAGTAGAGGGAGATGAGGGGGAATCCTCTGTGGGTGGAGGAGTAAAAGAGGTATGCTCCTCTGTCAGTGGAGGAGCTTGTGCCAAGATTTCCTAAATAGATGAAGTATGTAGGTTTTGTGGAATATTTGGCATGATATCAAAAACTATGTGAACTTCACGGACATTGCTATCATTGGTTGTAGGTTCACTATTTTGATTAGATGATGGTTTATGATTAGGGAAATTTTTTTTGAAGATGTGCAAATTCTGATTTGCTGGTGTATTCGGGTTGTCTATAACAAGGTCTCCATTGTCTATCATCTCTTGAAGAATGATTTTAAAATTTATGCAATTACCATCATTATGTCCTCTAACGCAATGATAATTATAGTAGTCGTGTTCTTTATACCATGTCGGCATGGGATGATTAGGATCAAAACATGTATGATTTTTTATGGGAGGAAGTGTAATGGCTCTAGCTTTAAGAAGCTTTTCCAAGACTGATGAATATGGCTATCTAATCGAAGTGTATTTCCGTTGTTCCCACCAGAGCTGAAAGGCCTAGACAGGAGAAAGATTGGAAGAAGGTTGGGACTGATTAGAAGGATAAGGTGGACCTACCTTGAGGACTACTGCGTTGGTAGATCCTTTAGGATTTGAATATATATTTTGAGGTTTCGAAGATGAAGAAGAATCATTTGATTTGAAAGGGGGTTTTCTTGTTCTATAATTGGATCTTCTTTTCTTCAATGTTGTAAATTTCTAGTTTTCAGGCCATGGTGAACACTTCATCAAAGGTTTAGAAGGTTTTGACTTACAGAGTTGGTGAGATGTGTTTGGCATAAGCTCTAGTGAACAACTCAATAAGTTCAGTTTGAGGTAGTTGGAACATCAATTGGTTAATAAGACTCCACCAATGGGCAATGAAATGCATGATAGATTTCTCTTCATACAGTCGGGTTGAATAGAGATTGGTCATGGTGGCTTTCTTGGTAACATTGATTGAAAAATGATCTAAGAAATCTTGGTCTACTTGATTAAAGGAATAAATTAAATGTTGAGGTAGTCAACTATACCAATCCAATGCTGGTCTTGTCAAAGACATTAGGAAAGTTCGTAGGAGCAAAGCATCATCATGGGTGATTAGGTAACACCCATGTGTTGAATGACCACAAGTGTTGTTACGGGTCTTCTTTACTATTGAAGCGATTGAATTTAGGAATCTCCCAATGTACAGGGTAGGGAAAAATGGGAATAGATGGATGGATAGGATCGCTACAGATTTCATCATATGTTAAATAATTATGGGAGCTAGAAACAGATGCTTCTAATGTCTTCATCTTCTCCATAATAATTTTAATGAGGTTGTTAGCAGGTTAGGATGAATGGGTGCCCCCTACAGAAAAAGGGGGTTGATGCTAAATGCATGAGGTGGGTGGTATGCTGGTGTATGGTGGCGCTGAGTATGAGAACTATGCAGGAGGAATAGATTTAGGTGGCACATAGCCAACATAAGCGATAGATAAGGTCGGGGTTGTTGGTAATATTTGTAAGCGGGTGGGGTAGTCATAACAACTCTAGTGGTGATTGGGGATTAGGACTATGGGATAGAAAGGATGAGGTTTTGGAAAGGGGTGTAAGTTGCCGACACCGGAGGTGGTTGCGGTGCAATGGGTATATGTGAAGTGGCGGGTGTAGATGAGGCTATACTCATAGTGGCTGTCAGAGGGACAATCGATGTTGCGGGTGCA
Source organism: Taxus chinensis (assembly GCA_019776745.2). Lineage (NCBI taxonomy): Eukaryota > Viridiplantae > Streptophyta > Pinopsida > Cupressales > Taxaceae > Taxus > Taxus chinensis. Next base: position 586,704,663 of record CM034156.1, on the reverse strand, counting down.
ATAGATGATGTAGATGTTACAGTTATAGCAGTTGTGAGATTTAGTTGAGACACCACAGGTGATAAAGTGGATGACAGTAGCGCCAAACTGGTGCTAGCTGATGCAGAAGTGGGGGCTAGAGAAGGAGGGATACATATGGGCATGCCATATATTAACTATCCTGAGGAATCCTGGGTGGAGGAATGAGAAAGGTAGTACTAGAGGGTAGCAAGATTCTGGTCGTGGAATCTTGCGAACTCCTCATCGGCAGTAGCGATGGGGATAAGCTGCATTGGATCCATAGGTGACAGAATGGATGACGGTGATGGATAAGGTTGAAGGGGCTGTCAGCTGACATGAAATATAAGGGTGTTAGTTTGGTTGTGAGTCAAACGCATGTGAATCAGTGTATATAAGATGAAATGTAATCTGTAAATGACACAGTGAACAATAGAGATGGGAAAAAGAAAATTCTAGGAGGGAAAGTTTGTAAATGTTTTGATTAAAATCCAAACAAAGTGACCGACGCTGGTCTAACTGAATGATGATGGTTAAGGGGTGACCGGTGTCGATTACAAGAATCGATACCAGTTATTGTGAGAAAACGACAGTTTCAACAAATGAAGCAGAAACTGATGACTGTCAGATAGGAAATGTGTAGTTGATGACTGTTATCAGAGTACAAAGAGTACAATGACACACATACTCAAAATAGAAGAGAAGATGAGATAAGTGTCTTTTGGGTATATTAATCAAAAGAACAAGGAACCGATGCCGGCTAGGTAAACTGATGGTGATCAGATGTAAAATGACAATGGTCATTGGACTGATGCCGGTTACTGGGAAATTTTCAAAATAAAGAAAAATGATTTTTTGTGAATTAATATTAGATAAATAATCAGCCCAGAAGTCTGAGGATGATAAGATTAAGTCCTGAAAAACTCTGAGAAAGTCAGAATACTCCAACTATGATGGCCGAGTGTGAAAGGAAAGAAATAAAAATGAAGAATCGTATCCTCAAACCTCAAAACACAATTCAAGCATAAAGCTAAGAAAAATACGTGACCCAACAAGTTAATTTAGTGTGTTTAGCTTATGCTATTTAAAATATTGACTCGTGAATTTAGAGTAGAGTTTTTGGTTGGGAAGGCTTCCTACAAAGAAGGAAATTCTAAAGGTGAGGCTTCAGGTTATGTTATGTTATGGGGGGGGGGGGGGTACTGGACAAAGATAACCAGCTGGGTGCCCAATGTCAATCCTCTGATCTTGTGATTGTTGACAACTTCTTCCATGTGGGATGTTGTTTTAAGAAGATGTATATATTTCAAATTGTGTAGTTTGGAAAAGAGAGAGAAGAAAGAATGTTCTTTTCTATGATTCAGTTATGTCAACCATCAACTGGGCATGACTTTCATCATATGGTTGCCCTCATTTTAATGTGAGCTAAGATGAAATGAATCAAAATGATATGCAAGTGTTTTAAGCCCAAATCAAAGTGTGATATTCGATGTAACAAGTAATGAATAGGAAGAGTAATGTTCTTTCACTAATGTAATACTAATGAAAGAAAAGAAGTATTATTTTTATAGCACCAAAAACATGATTAATTTTAGAAAATAGAAAGATAGGAATATTCCAAAGAGGAAAATTAATGTGTAAGATTTTTAGAAGGAAAAAAAAAAAAAAAAATTCACCTAGGAATGAATAAAATTCAAGGAACCCCGGATGAGTCCCACTGGGTGTGCCAAAATGTTTCACCGTTTTCTTTAAGTTTTTAGATGAAACAAATAAGGGTGTGGTCCAAGGAGGAATACTTGTTGCGATGGTCGGTTTGAAGGTTGTGCATGCGTTCTGACTTCTTGATCTAATGCTGACTGTGAGCACTTCCTTTTGGCTAGGAGGAACAACTTGAAATACAAAACAATACCACAAGAAAGAGTTAAACAATATATGTCAGTGGGTTTCCTAGCGTGTGCTAGATCAAGAAAGTGTGATATTTCCTCGGTCGTAGTCAACCAACTATTTAATATAATTTAATGTAGGAAATAATGTAAATAAATAAAATCCTACTGTAGTTGATATGATTTAGGTATCTCATCCAAATACAATAACTAAATCTAACGTAACAAGCTAGGCTATGATCAGATCTGGAAATGAGGTAAATAATCAAGGTGCTAGAACAAGTCAGGGTTAGATTCTGGGTCACTTGAGTTACTTCGAAAAGGTTATTGGGATATGGTATTAGCATGACTGATAGATACAGAGATTGATGTCAGTCTGTTATGACCGACAACAGTTTAGTAATAACTGGCAACGATTGCAACGGTTATTGCGGGCTGACATTAATGTAATAGTTCATGGTTTTAGGGGTTTGTCTGAGACTGAATCAAATATGGTAAGGAGTTGGTTTAGGTCTGGGGAGGTGTTGGGAATATTCAGAGGTACTCAGGAGTAGAAAAAGGTGATTAAAATGGTTGTGAGTGATGGGAATGGTCAGGCTCATAGGAAGGAAATAATGGTGGGGTAAAAATATAAATTGTGGTTGATAAACAAAAGGTGAAGAACTCTTATAAACTGAATAGAAATGAAATGGTGCAGGTTAGAGACACACTTATTAATAGGTGTTGGTGATGGTTGATTGGTGAAATGGTGATTAGTGCCACGACAATGCTTACCAGAATGTTGATGTGAATCCAAATACCTTTTGATCAATGTTTGTGTTGGCTATGGTTTCCTGGATGTGTGAAAGAGTTCTAGTTCTTGTTTGCATGCAGATATCCTTTGCTTCAAAAACTTGAGAATGTGTCTAACCCCTCAAACAAGGTTACCAAAATGGTTATATGGTCACCGATGATGGTTTAGGGTTACCAGCATTGGTTTTGGGTTGACCGACATCAGTTTAGGCAGGATATCCTAGGTTGCCTAAAGTAGCAGATCTTGGCTATCCTCCTCCATCTTTGCTCGTTTTTGTGCCGGGTCTAAATGGAACATTTTTCTTAGATACATAGTAATGTGGTTAGAGGAAGAATAGGCATGTGCTTTTAGGGTTATACTAAGTCTTATTTCATTAAGGGAAGTAGGGCTAAGTATTAGTTAGTTAGGGAAACATGCTATGGATAGGTATAAGGTGATTTGTCTAGCTGAGGTGGTGGGGTGAGGTGGAAATTGGTTTTAATTGAGGTAATAAAATAATGAATGAAGTGAGGATGAGTATTAATTTAATTGTAAATAATTAAAAATATATTAATGTGGGGTATAAGAGTCATGGTTAGGTGAATGTGTTTAAGTTAACTATTCAAAAGGGGACCAAGGGGAGTGTGACTCAATTTTGGTGTCTACACATAGATCTGTACCCCATGGGTGCATTCTTTTATCCATTGGATATAAACGTGTATTTTCTAGATGTATTATTTTAACCTTTGGATATTTATATTTTGGATGCAGTCTTTTATCTATTGGACGTAGATATGTACCCTATGGGTGCATTCTTTTATCCATTGGATATATTCGTGTACCTTCTAGATGCATTATTTTACCCTCTGGATATTTCTATTTTTGGATGTAATCTTTTATCCACTGGATGCAGATATGTACCATTTGGGTGAATTATTTTATCCATTTGATATAGGCATGTACCTTCTAGATGCACTCTTTTACCCTCTGGATATTTCTGTTTTGGATGCAATATTTTATCCACTGCACATAGATTTGTACCCTTTAGGTGCATTCTTTATCCATTGGATATAGACATGTACCCTCTGGATGTAATGAATTACCCTTTGAACACTTAAGTTTTGGGCACAAGCTTTTATCCTTTGGTCACAAGACTGTATCATGTGGATGCACTCTTTTACCCTTTGGAAATTTGGGTGTCACATGTACATTTAAAAAAAAAAAATCAGCACTAAAATATTATTTTTTAATAGCAAAACCTTCTAGAGCTCATAACTTTTGATTTGTAGCTCAGATTAAGGTGATTTTTTTTAAAATTGTGTATTTCTTCGAATCTATGCATTGGTGAAATTTATATAAACATATTTGAAATGTAAAAGGCACTTTTACTCATTGTAATATTTACATGCACTTAATTATAAAGTTCCAAATTTGGAGGGGTGTTGTAATCACTTGTGGATGCAATTTCAGTTGAGCCCAACATCCTAAACTTTTGGGTGGCACATTCTTGTATTTATCATGGATTATGAGAATGATATGATTTTCTCTGAAGTGTGTAAAATTTAGGAGGATATGGTCAAATTTGTTGAACAAAATAGATCACTTAGAATGAAAAACTCTCTTCTTCATAACCTCATTTATGAGAAGGATACACTAATAAATTCCATACAACAGACACTTTCTCATGTACAACATCATCCTCATATTATGGATAGTAATATTCATGCTCCTAGTTCACTTGCATTTGTTGCTCCTATACCCACTAACCTTGATCGGTCAATTTTTAAGCCTTCTCCTGCTCTTGATGCTTCTAAAAGCCTATGAGGCTTGTTACTGCATGCTCTTCCACATATGTTGCCTATTGTATTAACAAATGTTGTGTATCCTATTTCTGCTCATATGCATGAATCTTTTAAGAAGAAAACAATTGCATTTAGTTCTCGCATGCTCCGTTCTATGGGTTTCACTGGCGGAGGTATTGACAAACATTCAAAGGGTATTGTTTCCCCTATTCCACATGTTAAGTGGAATTCTCACCATGGAATTGGTTTTCGAGTAGGTACTTCATTGGGATCACACATTGAAAAAACTCATATTTTTGTTTGCTCAACTCTTTCCGAGGATCATGAACTACACATGAGTTCTACGCCTTCACTCAGGCATGAGAAACATGAGATTTCAGTTTCCAGACATGATCAACCTAACACACATTCTAATGTTCCTTTGCATGCACCCAAAGTGTAATTTACACCAAATCATATGTAGACATATTCTTCATCCATCCGTGTTGATTTGGGGTGGATATCTGCTCACTCATGGCAGTGACATATGTATTCATTGAGAGCAATCTACAGGCATGGATTCTCCAACATTTGACCTCTTACTCCACTTTCTATACATTCTGCATTGTAATGCTCTGTGTTTTGAGCATTTTTCTTTAGCAGGTGTAGTGTATCTCTCTTGTTTGTTGATAGATTTTATATTTGTATTTTCAACATTTTTGGCATGTTGACAGTCTCTGTTGTTGGGGAGCTATTCTGGTGAGTCCAATGTTAGTTTGTCACTGTTCGAGTACTTGTTTTGACAACTCATAGAATTTTGTAGCATCATTCCACCCATTCAATAGTATAGGAGGGTGTTGTGCTGATCCTACTTCTTCGAGTTTTGTGTCCTTTCCTTATTACCTTGGCTTTTCTTGGATCATGGTGTTTCACTGTTTTCTTTACGTTTTTCAAATGTGATGAAAAATATAAGGGTATGAGCTAAGGAGGAATACCTGTTTTGTTGATTTGGAGGTTGATGCGTGCGTTCTGAGTTCTCGATCTGATTCTGACTATGAGATCTTCCTTTTGGTTAGGTGGAACTACTTGAAATAGAAAAAAAGACCACAAAGAAGAGGATTAAACAATATATGTCAGTGGGCTACCTAACATGTGCTAGATCTAGGAAGTGTGATACTTCCTCGGTGGCTAATCAACCAACTATTTAATACAACAAATAATGAAATAATTGAAATAACGTAAATAAATATAATCCTACTATATTTGATTCTAAATTAGTTATCTCATATCACTATCAGCGTCAATCCAAGTAAATCTGACTATAACAAGCTAGGCTATGATCAAGATCTTCGGGTCAGGTTGCAGGTTGTTCAGGTAATCTGCAAGTCACTAGACATAGGTCTTAGGAGGGTCAGATTCAGGTGTCAATTGAGTTGTTTTGGAAAGGGTGGGTGGTTATTGGTGGTACATAGTGTTGGCAAACCAAATAGACAGACCAATGTCGGTCAGGTATGACCGATGACAGTTTAGGCAGAGAGCCGGTGACAGTTATGGGTAACTGACGTGGATATAGTTGGGCTAATATAGATTTTATGAGTTTTGGTGATGGGGTTTGAGCTGAGACTAGATCAAAGATGACGGAGGGCAGTAACGAGATACATGAGGATATTGGGGAGATGTTGGGAAATATTTAGAGGTAATCAGGAGTAGAAAAAGGTAATTAAAATGGTTGTGAGTGGATGTCACTGGTTAGGTTCACAAGACAGGATATAATGGTAGGGGTAATGAGGGTATAAATGGAGCACTAATTAACATCAATAGGTAAAGAGCCTCTTATAAACTAAAATGGAAATGAGATGATATGCAGGTTAGAGACACACTGTACTTGCTATGGTGTTGCAGGTTCAATGGTCTATGTTGGTGGTGATGGTTGGTTGGTGGGATGGCAGCTCAGGTGCCATGTGATGATGCTTCTCGGAATGTCTCCTGTGATTGCAAATACCTTCTCGATCAATGGTCTGGTGTTGGTTATGGCTATTTGTAGGATGTGTGAAAGAGCTCTAGTTCTTGCTTGCATGCAGACTCTCCTCTCGATCTCTCTCTGATCTAGAGAATTTGTTTAACCTCTACAAACAAGGTTTTCAAAATGGTTATATGGTAACCAAAGATGGTTCCTGGGGTTGACCGGCATTAGTTTAGGGTTGAATGGCATTAGTTAAGGCAGGATATCCCTAGGTTTACCTAAAAATGGCACAGATCTTGGCTATCCTCTTGGGTCAAATTTTTCTCATTTGTATCTACGGGTCTAAATGGAACGTTGCACTTATACACATTGGAATATCACTGAGAGGAAGAATAGGCATGTGATTTTAAAGGTTATACTAAGTCTTGATTTCATTAAAGTTAAGTAGGGCCAAGTCTTAGTTCAGTTATGGAAGCATGCTATGAATAAGTCTATAGTGACGTGTCTAGGTAAGGTGTCTACGGTGAGGTGGAAATTGGTTTTAATTGAAGTAATTAAATTAATGAATGAAGTGAGGATGAGTATTTATTTAATTTTAAATAATTAAATTAATGTTAATATAGGGTATAAGTGTCATGGTTAGGTGAATGTGTTTAAGTTGGTTCTTCGACAGGTGACCAAGGGGAGTGTGACCCAATTTTGGTTTCTATGTTTTTCCCATTTTTGTTGTGTAGCTTGTATTAGTAAGTGACGCTGACAAAAATAGAAAATGGTTGTGTTCAGGTGTAAGTGAGGGTGGTGTTTCCCCAAGCGTGGGTGAAGGTAACCCCCCTTAAACTAGGAACTGATGAGGTGAGAGATGAAAGTGGTGAGTGGTTTGATAAAATGAGGAGGTGGGAAAATGAAGATCGTTGGGTGTATTGGGTAAAGGAAAAAAGGTTTAATCAGGTAAACAGGTAAATGGGGCAAGGTCGTAGGTAGTGGCAGTTGAACATACACACACATTAGAAACTGTGGCAAGGTACCCAATTGAGAAGCTTTCAAACTCTACGTTGTCTAAGGTCGATACATCTATCCAAATAGGGTTGAAGTGATGTCGGTATCCAAGGTATAGGATATGGTGCAGAAACACAATAGATGTCAGGTGTAGGACTATTTAGGTGTGTTCTGGTACACCAAGGGTCAGGTCAGGATACACAACACGATAATATGCAAGGTAAGGTCGGTAGGCCAAATAATACGGGTAACCATGTCACAAGGTACAACTAGCACAGAGGGTCAACAGTCACAAAAAGAGGTTCAGGTCAAGGTATATAGGTAACGACATGGGTAAGGCCAAGGTATAGGTAAAATAACAACTGCTTAAGATGCAGCAAAGGAAACGTAGAGGTAAGTTAGCTTCATAGGTTTGATTCAATGGGGGTCTGGGATGATAAAAGGTGATGTGGGAATGAATGGTGGTGGGAAATAAGGTAGTTTAACAAGACCAAACAATTATAGCAGGGTGGATCGATGTCAGTTAAAGTGTGACCGACATCAATTGACTAGGGCACAAAGAGGACTGACGTCGGTCAAGTTGGGGTGGGTTTATAAAACATGAAAATTATGTATTTTGTGGAATCATTATTGTATTGAACTTTTGGAGAAAATGACAGAGCTTGTTTGACTTTTCGGTACTTTTTGAGAGGAAAGGACAGGGCATTGTTCTCGGCTAAGGTGGAGAGGTCTGATTGGTGAGAGGGGCTAGGTAGATAGTTCTATGAGATTGGCGGGATTTATTTGATTGGTGAAGAGATATCGAAGGTATATTTTGGCATGACAGAGGCAGGGAGAGGGGTTGGGTGGACCACCGATGTAGCGGGAGAGATGTGCCTCCATGGAGATACGACATCTACGACAAGGTAAAATTTTCTCATCGTTCTTTTTTGGTTAAGTGATTTGGTTTGTAGAAAATCGGGTTCGGGTAGAAGTAGGTTTGGGGGGAGAATTAAATTTGAAATTGGGAGGAAATATGGGTAAAATAGGCATGGAGTAAGGTGGAATTAGGTGAATGATGATGAGGGAGGGTTTGAGGGGAGATTTAGGTAGGAATGGGTGGGTTAGTTAGGGAGAAATGTGGAATGGTTAAGAGAAATGGGGTAGGGTTTTTATAGATTTTTACCGCGACAATGACTGACGTTGGTCTAGGGTTGGCTGACGTCGGTGGGAGTTAGTCGACATTAGTCATGGATGGGGAGATTGATGCCAATTTTAGGAGACCGATGTCGGCTAAGGAGAATTGATTCCGGTTGGTATTGAGAGAAAAATGGGCTAAGAGATGAGTAAGGGTGGTTGAGTGAGATAAGAAGTTATTGTTAAATGAAAATAGGTAGAGTAATAGTCATAAGTGATGGGGTCAAGGGTGAATATAACTATGGTCAATATGTAATAATGTGATGATTTGTTTGATGCAGGTGAGGGATCAGTTATGGATGCACAATAGGGTACCTCCCCTATTAGTAGCAATGCGAGGGAGTGCAACAAGCCAAGGAGTGGCAGCATATTGCAAAGGTCGACTTGATTGGAGTCAGACGCTACCGGCATGTAGTGTAAGAGCTAAGTTTGATGGTCACACCTCATCAATATATGGGATTCAACGACTAATACATTCCATCTGTGCCGACATGTGAGATGACCATAACCTTAGAGGATGTGTATATAATCCTATGGCGGTTGCTGATTGTAGGGATGCAAGTGTATTTGATTTCAATCAAAGGCATCTGAGGAGCTGATGCTGACAAGTGTTTGGGGAGGGGCTGGTGGAGTTGAGGTTCCATAGTGCCAGCATGAGTTATAGAGATATGTTTTGAGCCCATTTGGAGGAGATGAGGTTAGTGGTGTCTAATGATGGAGACAATGTGTTGCTATTTTCCACTGCCCGATGTAGAGGGTGGAAGGTTCTCATGATTATTGACGGGAGTTTTGGATGATGTGGTGGAGGACAGGACCTGGTTTTCATGTGCACTAGCCTTCTTAGTGCAGTTGTATACATAGAGTTGTGAACCTATGGGTGATTGTGGTGATTCAGTCTATGATGCACCTTCTTACTACATTGTTGGGTGTCTGAGCACGTCATGTGTGTGTTTCCAATGGGAATTCCCCGACTTGATGCATTCAAGTTGGGCTTTTGTATGGGTGAGTTACATGCGATGGGTACCTATAATTGGAGAGCGCCGAGATGTTAAGGCTGACACATGATGTAGCCTCTAATAGGAATTTACTAAAGGAGATTTTCTAGCATGGAACATCATTTGGAGGCCATATGTGGGATTCCCATCATACAGGCAGATGACCGTAGAGCTGGATAGATTACAACTGGTGAGGTGGATAAAGGGACGTCGTGTAGGTGATCACGAGATGATCCCTATTGACAAGGTTGGGCAGACAGTTGGGATTGCCCCAAGATATACCACCATCATGTTTCACATAGTACAGGAGGGATGATGTGGAGAGGCCTATTCCACTAGCATGCAGCCGAATGGTGCCTACAAGGGTAGGAGGAGCAGGTGGTAGACCGGCGGATTGATTATGTCGGAAGTGAATTGATAGGTATAGACAGTGGTGGGCATCATAGTTGCGAGTAGTACTACTGAGGCCGGGGCAGGAAGGATTTGGTGACCATCACAATTCAGAGAGACACCTTATAGAGGCAAGTGGTGCCTCTAGTCATATGGTTGAGGGAAACTACAGGGATAGCTGACGGGGTCAGAGGCACATGTTACCGCATTACAGGCACATGTTATAGGGCTACAGGGCCAATTGGCCACTACACATGCACAGAATTGTAGCCCTGCAAGCCCAGGGACAGGCACATGCACCCATATAGGCTCAAGGATAGGTACCCACACAGGCTCAAGAAAAGGGTCCCATTTTACATACAGGGGTGGGACAAGGTCCCTTATTATAGGTACCATTGGGAAAGGGTCCCGAGAGATAGGTATAGGGGACAAGATTGATGGCACCTACATAGACTGTACTGATGGCTAGGTTCAAGGATTCCCTGGGTGAGGCACGATACTATCAGGACCACTCGATGGCTACAGGGATAGATGTCCCATTTTATACTGATTATAGAGTACAATATACTTTGAGTGAGTGGACCAAGTCCCGTACTCATAGTGTAGAAAATACAAAGGGATTTTGAGCCCCGGAATAGGGTCAGGATGAGGCTACCAATGCATGAAGACCAACTCCAGATGAGGGGCCATCAGAAGCTAAACTGAGGCCTATGGTGGGAGGTGAGATGTTAGCGGGATGTCATACAGGAGCAGAGGAGGAGGAGGAGACAGGTGAGATAGATATGGAGGATATCACAAAGAGATTATGTGTAACTCCATATTTTTTGTGTATATTGAGATATATTGGCCTATGTGCCAAAGAGTTTGAGGATGTACATGAAGAATGATGGTACCTAGGGTAGAGGTCATGGCATCATAAATGAGCGCATCATAACTAGGTTACCATACATACAATTGGAAGGTATGTGCATTTGGTTGTACACATGGGAAGAGATGATGTTGATACTAGCACCACTATCAACCATAACGCATCATATGCATATATTATCGATATGGATGGAGATGAAAAGAGCGGGATTAGGGTCCTCAAACTGGAAGGGAGCGATCTCTTCATCTGAAAATGTAAGGGTGACTACTTGGCGAGTATGTGAAGGTGTAGAGGAAGGAAAAAACTTAGTTAGAGAGGCCACGTGATGAGGGGTAATGATGGAGGCTACAAGCATGGGGTCATTTGGTAAAACTTCAATAGATTGAAGGACCTCCATGATGGCTAGGTGATGTGACTCAAAGGTTTGGATGAGGTCATATAAAGACATTTTGAGGGAGGATTGGTGTAATTATCTTAGCATTGTGCGATGTGTGACCCCATCAGAAATAGGATACACGGAACCTCGAATGGTGGCTTTAGGTGTGGGTGAAGATGGTATTTGGGGCACAAGGTTGGTTGATGGGCTAGCCACCTTTTCTTTGCCCTTGTCTTTATGAGCACGGGTGGAAATGTGAACCATGTTAATTTGAGGGGAGGTGGATGAAGAGGGTGTGTCATGAAAGGTATAATGGAATGAGGGAAAAAATCCTAGTGGTGGATAAGAGCCTTGTGAAATGAGTAGGGTGCATTAAAATTTGGGTGATGGTTTGGCCAACTCTCTTATACGAACCATGTTGATCTCAAATTTCAGGGGCGGATAAAAGGGTTGTGGGGGTGGAGATACTGGTCGTTGAGTGGGTAATGGATGAAGATTTGGGGAGATTGGAAAAGGTGGAGTGGGGTCATCATCCAGAAGATTGTTTTCGTCGAAATTGTGTTTAGGAGGAAAAACTTGGATAAAAATAATCTTTAAGGCCTTACAATTTTCAACATCATGTCCTGGCACACGATAATTTTTTATTTTTATTTTTAATAGACTAATCAATGTGGGAAGTCTATATGGGATGAGTATATTATCTCCTTGAGGGTGAAGCTGATCGATGCGAGAAGATTCCTAGATATTTCTATCAACACTTTTAAAATGATTTTATATATTTTTCTGTCAAGTGCGATTTGCAATTTATTTATAGAGCTTTTGGAAATAGAGTGAAGAGATGTCCCTTGTGAGGGAGTCAATCTTTTGCTAGAAATCTCTCCAGAGTCAAGGATTTGTATCCCTTTTATTCCTCTGGACATTTAAGTCATGGATAAGACTATAGAGGAAGATGCATAGTTCTTGTTCAGATGAAAAAACCATAGTACACAAGAGCTAACTATGGAGACAGGGTTGGTTTCAAGTGATGAATGACCAAGGGATTCCACCTTGGAGAACTACAAAAATTATCCACCGAGAAACATGGTATTAGTAGAGCCATGGTACTTGCCATATTGAAGATACAAACCATAAAAGGTGAATGGGTAATGCACATGATTCTTGCACAGATAACCATGGATCCCACAGTGAAAGATCAAGTAGTATAGCAAGGTGAACACACGCTCAGAGGGATGAGCAATCAACTGATAAAAAGTGCATATAAGACTTTCTGCCAACAATAAAATGGTACGACAGACTGCAAGGAATTGCCAGGAGGCAAAGGTTTGCATTATAGTTTTAAATGGAAGGTTTAAACTCCACAAGTTCACCTAGCCAAAGAGAAGAAGGGATGGGCAAAACAAAAATGTCCAACCTTTAGAAAGAATCCCCTCCTTAAAATTTATAGGAATAATGAGAGAGGAAATAGAGATAGGACCTTCCAAATCTATCCCAACCACCTCTAGGTTGCATTTAATTCATCTCATTATGGTGGTAGGTGAGAACCCTAGCAAACCCAAAAAGTGGCGAACTATATTTCCAAGGAGACATTTTTAAGAACTTTTTCATCACCCAATTAAAGATATCCAATTGTAGTTGGATGCAGAGGACCTTCATAAGCTTTCTTGAAAATTCCAACCTTGCAATGCAATCATGAGCTCCCAGAAAAGTTATGGCATCTGAAAGATCTGCGTCAGGATCTGTTTCCTGTCAGCACTCAGAGATGGTTGTGAATCCTCCAAGACATGTATTATTTGCTCCAAATATTGATACAACACACTGCAAAATGCCCAAAGGTGCATCCATAGTTTTAGATGTTTGAACTCCACAAATTCACCTGCTGTCAAAGAGAAGAAGGGAGTGGCAAAACTGTGTCATGCACAACATTTTGAAAGAAGCCCCTTGCGCCAATTTATAGGAGGAAAAATAGAGGAATTTTAAATCTGCCCCAACCACCTCCAGTGCACTTAACCATCTCATTCATGGCCCTAGGTAAGAACCCTAGCAAACCTAAAAGTGGCGCATGTATTTTGCATGTCGAATCCATTTTTCATGCACCCTTTACGTGTGCCAGTCATAGTTGCACATCTATTTTCATGTCAACATCCATTTTCATGCACCCTTAACCTGCACCTTGGCGCATTCGGGTTCGGGTTTCTCCTTGTCGACACTCATCGGGTTTGGAGGGTGCCTTAACATGTTTTTGCCCCATGCTTTCGACATCCATTTTAAAACCTGATTTGCCTGCGCCTAGGTGCAACCTCTTTTCGAAACTCTCAAGCATGTTGCGACATCCATTTTCATGCACCCTTTACCTAAATTTCCTTGGCGCATCCTTGAACTTCATGTCGACATCCATTTTCATGTGTCCCTTTACCTGTCATTTCGGGTGGCACATCCTTTTCCTTCATGTCGACATCCATTTTCATGTTATGTCCCTTTACATATTTTCCTTATGTCAGCCTTTTGAACTTGTGCCAGCACATAAATATCAGGACATATTTTCCAGTTTGGGTTTTTGGACCTCTCCAACATTTCTATATTCTTCTGCCTTTGTGTCGGGTTTTTGGACCTATATCTACCCAGGGGGAAATATATATACAACAATTTGGCGACTCAATGGGATCACCTGCCTGCTAGGTAGAAGATCAGTGGCCTTTTAGCAATCCATTGGGCATGGAGTCATAAGCAATAACCTGAAACCAACCTGATATCTGATCCCGAGCCTGATACTGCAACTCCTTCTCTGAGAGCACTGCTGAACTGTAGAAATTCAACCTGAGAGCAACAAAACCTGTGCCAAAGCACTTAGGGAAACTGAAACCTAACTACAACAAGACAATGTGCATATGCACTTAGAGGAATTGAAATCTAGGATAATATTTACAAGGGTAAACCTTTTCCTTTTAGTAGCAATGTTTAAGATAGATTCCGTTAACCGGAATCGAGAGTTCTTCTCCATCCAATGTAGACAATTGGAAGGCATTACTACTTTTACATCCCATGACCATGTAGGGGCCACTCCAAATGGCATCAAACTTGGAATGCCTTCCTGGTTTTTCCCGATCTGCATCCCATTTCAGAACTAGGTCCCCTTCCTGGAAGGTCCTTGCTCTTGCTTTCTTATCAAACCATCTTTTTACTAAGGCCTGATCCTTTCTCAATCGTCTGAACTGCATGTTCTCTAATTTCTTCCAATTCCATCAACTCTGCATACCTAGCCTCCATTGGTTCGAACTCAGCCAACTCCAACTGCTTCATGAGCTCTAATGCTGGCAATTCTAATGATATAGGCAATACTGCCTCTTTCCCATAGACCAACTTATAGGGAGAATTACCTGTAGATCTCTTTGGCGTTATCCTGTCAGCCCATAATGCTGATTTTAGCTTGGTATGCCATGTCCTTTGGTTTTCATCCAGAGTCCTTCTGATGATCCTTAGCAAATTCTTGTTTGTGGACTCTGCTTGTCCATTACCCTGCGGGTAATAATTTGAAGAGGTGCTCAAATAGATTCCATTCTTGACAGCCCATTCTGTAATCTTGGAACCTATGAATGCCAATGCATTGTCTGATATGATAGTGGCCGGCACACCAAACCTGGTCACTATCCCTTCATAAAATTCTAGTATGTTAGACTCATTTGCCTCTTTGAGCGCTACTGCTTCAGTCCACTTGGTGAAATAGTCCGTCGCCGTGAGAATCCACTTGTGACCTTGGCTTGAGTTTGGGTTGATGACCCCGATGAAGTCCAATCCCCATTGCATAAATGGTTGGTCAACCAAAATTGGGTGCAATGGAAGTGCTGCTAGTCTTTCTTTGCCTGTGAAGAGTGCACATTTCTTGCACTTTCTTACCCATGTATAGCAGTCACTGAACACTGTCGGCCAATAATACCCTGCCTTCATTATCTTGAGAGCTGTTACTCGTGGGGCGAAATGTCCTCCAGAATCTCTATCGTGAAAATCTCGTAACACCCTCTCAATTTGACCTGTCCCAATGCACCTCAATAGAACTCTATTGATGTCTTTCTTAAACAAAACACCATCAACAAGCACATATGGAATGGCTTGTAATCTAAAGTATCTCCTCTTTGCTTTTCTCATTTCTAGAGGGCATAGGCCTGTCTGTAGGAAGTGTATCATATTCTGAGTCCAACAAGGAGTGGGCACATCATCATTTTCCTGTTCTTGACCATCCTGTAGTACCAAGACAGCCTCTTTTTCATTACTTGCTTTAACTTGCTGACTCAAAGCTAGCTGTTCACATAGTCCTTTTCCACGTACTAGTTTTGTGACCTTGATCTCGATGTCATATTCCATGACACGGGTTATCCATCCTGCACGTTTCTCATTCAGATCCTTGTTTAGAAGGAAGTCCTTGACTCCCGCATGAGAGACTAACAATTGGATTTTGTTGTTTGAGACTAGGTGCTTGAATTTCTTTAAGCTTCTAATCACTGCAAGGACATGTTTTTCGATGAAAGAGTACCTAGTTTCGTATTCCTCCAAGCCTTGACTGAAGAAAGCAACTGGTTGTTCTAATCCTTCCTTGTTTTGTTGTACCAGGATTGCAGAAATTGTGTCTCCACCACCAAAGGTATATAGCATGAAGTCCTTGGAGAAGTCTGGATTGACGAGAGTCGGAGCTTGAGATATAGCCTCTTTTATTGCCTCAAAACTTGCCTTGCCTTCAGATGTCCACTTAAATGCCATGCTCTTTTTTAACATTAGCGTTATTGGCTTTACGAGAGCTGCAAAGTTTGGAACAAACCTGCGGAAAAAGTTTATCCTTCCCAAGAAGCTTTGAAGAGATTTCTTGTGACTTGGCAATGGCAACGCTCGAATTGCTCCAACTCTTTCTGGGTCAATCGTCAACCCTTCCTTTGAAACAATATGGCCTAGAAGTTTTCCCTCGTGAGCCAAGAATATGCATTTTTTGGGATTCAATGATACCCCAAATCTTCTACATCTCTGAAATACTTGCCTCAAATGACAGAGGTGATCCGCTACATTTTTTGAGAATACAGTGATGTCGTCAAGATATATCAGAACTATTTTATTGATCAACCCCTTAAATGCCATATCCATTGCCCTTTGGAAGGTGGCTCCAGCATTTGATAGCCCAAATGGCATCTTCTTGTAGGCATAGGTGCCCCATTTGGTGGTGAAAGCCGTCTTGAACTGGTCATCTTCTTTCACCATTACCTGATTATACCCTGAGTAGCCATCTAGGAGAGAGAATCTCTCCGAACCAGATACTACTTGCAATATTTGTTCCATTGAAGGAAGCGGGTAATGGTCTTTGAGAGATGCCCTATTGAGATCTCAGAAGTCCACACACAGCCTGATTTCTCCACTCTTCTTTCTGACCGGAACCAAGTTTGCAACCCAACTTGAGTGCTTGATCAGGAAATATAATGCTTGCCTCTATTAGCTTGCTTAACTCTTTCTTCATTAGAGGCTCAATGTGAGGGTTGACAGGTCTCTGCTTCTTACCTGATGGGCTTAGCGTCTGGATCCAATTCTATGGTATGTTGTGCCAACTTCGGATTGAATCCTCTCAAGTCTTCATAGCTCCAAGCGAAGACATCTGGAAATTCTTGGCAAAGCTGTATGAAATCTGATTTCTCCTGCTCAGTGGCCACTTTGCCAATTTGAAGTGTTTTGCCTTCCCCAACCAGAATTGGCTCTGAATCTTCTCTCTTGACCTGTATGTTAGCCTTTTCCTTATGGAACTGGTCGTTAGGGTTGAAGATAGACTCCAATGTTACTAAACCCTTAGGAAGCTTGTTTGTCCGCAGCTGCACTACTTGATCCCCATACTGCTGCTCTAATCTATCCTGATTCCTAGCTGAGAATTCAGCCTCTTCTTTTAAGAAATTGACGATCTGTTGATCGTTCTCAAACACCTGCCAGCTTGTGTTATTATCTGGAACTGCTGGCCTCACAATCACATGGATATGTGGCTGTGTTTTTTCCCTTTTGATGTTTTCAACCACATCAAACGTTGCTCCAACTGCTGCGAGCCTATCCGTGGCTTCATTTTCTTCCTGGGTATGGACATGATGTTGAAAGCTTCGAAATCCTCAATGAGGTCCCATACCCTGTTCTTGTAGTTCTTCAACAGTTCATTCTTTGTAGCATGTTGTCCCCTAACTTGATTGACGATTAGCTCGCTATCTCCAAACACCTGTAAGTTCTTTATGCCCTTTTTTTCTGGCCCAATGAAGTCCGTGAATCAAGTCCTCATATTCAGCTGTGTTGTTTGAACAAGAAAATTGGAAACGAAAAGCTGAATAATATTTGATGCCTTGAGGTGAAACAAGCATAGCTCCTCCTCCAGCACCTTGCCTACTCCTTGATCCATCGAAAAATAATTTCCATACCTCATTTTCATCCTTATGGTTTGGTTTGGTGATGCTAGGAATAGGCCGAATTTTCTTCATGTATGCAATAGACTCCTAGCTCAGATTCTTCTACTTCCTTGGTAGGGATCAAAAGCATGTACCTTGCTTGCCCATTCATCAAGAGTCAAATCTGGAATGCTTCCAACTTTGGTGTCAGCTTCATCTGTGCCTGGATAATCTTCTTGATCAAAAGTTGAACAGTTGGCATTGATTTGGACTTGGAGTATGAGGCTCAATATGAAATTTTGCAATTGGTTCGGATCTGATTGTGACCTTAGTACCATATCTTGTTCTGAACAACATGTGTGACCAATCAGCAGATAAGTAGCCTCCAATTCTAGCTGTGAAATCCCTTGATAAGCATAGGGCAAAGAGTGGTGGAAAATCTATCATTGACACATCTTGCAAAACTGGTAACGTTGGGGCATGCATGCAAGGTAAGATTCAAACCTTTAATCACTCCCACCATTGCTACTACTATCCCATCCAATTGCACTACCCCCCTTTGATATGACTTCATATTGGAGACCCAGCTGATCAGCTATTTGCTTGGGCATGACAGAACTACTTGCCCCAGAATCAATCATGCAATTGTGTACTAGTTTATTTCCAATGATTAACGAAACATAGAATGGAGGGGGCTTCAAAACCTTACCTTGTTGTCCTCCATGACTCCCTTCAGGCTGAGCAACATTTGTGAGGACCTTCTCTTGCATAGGGACCTGCTGGTTTGAAGTTGACCAATCCTTCATAGCAGCTTGTAGAAGATCTCTTTGGCCTGGGATGGATAAAGATTCCCACATCGATATATTCACATTCGTCTTCTTCATTTGATCAATGATGCTAAATGGGGATGAAAGATCTCTTTGCTGTCCTTTACCAGGTGTACATTCCTTTCTTGCGCATGGGTGGCAATAGCTGCATTTGAGCTGGCTTAGAAGGTGGTTTGGGCTGTCCTTGCGTGTTTGGAACTGTATTTTGCTTACCAACTCCTTGTGGAGTGATGGAAGTGGGCTGTAGATCACTTGGGGCCAATGACTTTCCCTTCACCAATATTCCTCTTCTTTGATCTTGTGTTAGCTACTACACTCTGAGAAATTGTTTGATTCATGCCACAAAAATCCTCAGCTTGCCAATTCACAAGTGTGGTATCATTTGGAGCTGTGTTTTGCTGAGATGTCACTTGTTGTTGATTTGTTTCTTGACTCACTTCACCCTCTACGCCAGTAGTTGTCACCATCAAGGCTTGGTTCAAAGCACCGTTGAAGCACATAGATTGGTTGTGAGGTTCATTGCACAGGGAAACACCAATCATACTCTTGAGCTATGTTGTTTTGCACTGGCACTAATGCTTTAGAAGCGGATGCAACATTGGGGTTATAGGGTCTGAAATGGTCTATTGGAGGGAGGCCTTACTTGGCTTTGATTTTGATTCGCAGCCTGAGCTGGTGACCTATTTTGTTGGTATGGGGGCCTGGCCTGGTACTGCACTTGAGGCTGATACGGTCTAGCACTTTGAGCTTGCTGTCTTTTGATAGTCACTAGCTCATTTCCAAGGTTCTGCAATTGTTTCATAACCTCTTGGATTCATTTGAAGCACTAGAGGATGAAGTAGAAGTTTCATTTGAACTTTGATTTCTAGGAGTGGGAATAGGAGCCAAAGTGGGTGCCTGACTAGTGCTTAGATTTTCTAAGTTTGGATACAAGGGCATGGGAGGCCTAGGAGCCAGCTTACCAGCTTGAATAAGACAGTTTTCTGACCCTAATGGCAATGTTATAAGCAACAGGTAAGGTTGTGCCTCCCATAGATTGAATTAACATAGAAATATTAGAATTCAAAGCTTTAAGATAGTAAAGGAATGCTCCTTCGGTTGGTTGGTCTAACAGCTATTGGAATCCTGTCCCAATGTCCATTGGAATCTGAAGTTGAAATCTAGTCAGCTACTCGTTAGGGAGCCCTTTTGATTGTTGTCAGCTGTTCAAATAAAGATAAATTGTCCGCCCTCTTCCCCGAATTGGTTACAAAGAGAACTGATGCATAAGTTGGTTCCAATTTTGTAATAGTACTAGCTCCTAGGCTCCTAAACCATTGTAAGGCCTTACCTTTGAAAGGAGAAGCCAACAACTTAACTGCAACATCCATTTCATTTAATCTCATGTAGATTACACATGCATTAGCGATATCCTGGATGTGATCACCAAGAGTAGTATGATTTTCTCCTGTGAAATAGGGGATATTGTTTAGCGTTGCAACTAGAATTTGATTATGAGCATTTAGGGCGAGTGGATTACTGCCCGTGAAATTTACAAAGGGATTCGGTGGTAGATGCGCCATTATGATTGGCCTAAGAACCCTTGGTTGATGCGAGAAAAGGTCTACTAGGTGGAGGCGTAGACAAAGTCCTGTTATGTGGAGATGGTGATCTTTGTGGTATTCTTCCTCTCCTCCCTCTGCCTGGTGATAGTTGCAAGTGGACAAATAGCCCCTCTTCTCGAGTATTAGACCTGGTTTGAATTCTTCTCATATGCCTTGGGCAACTTGTGCTACTACACCGCTGAATTCTATCTCCTTTGGAGTCGCCAGATGTGTTAGAGAACGAGCCTCAAAATGCTAGATTTTACCAAGTTACACACAAAACTTGACAATATTAAAAATAGAATTTAAAACTTTGAAGGATCCAAAAGATGCAGTTCTTCAATTTGGTTATTGGGTTTTGCTGTGTAGCTACTAATCTCTGAAAACCCAAAAACGCCAGACTTCCAAAATCCTAAAATCTGAAATACCAAAAACCGTGAAATTTTGAAAGTCAAAATCTCAAAAATAGAAGAATACCCTTTTGAAGATTATCCCTCGATCTATCAACTAGTGAAATTTTGACTTGTTTTGAGCAAGTTAAGCCCTTGAAAATCAATTTCAAAGTTCATCCTGAAAGGTGAAAAATCTGAAATTGTAAAACCTGCAATTTTTTAAGTCTGAATTTCTTGAAAATTCCTTCAAATCCTATGGAATGACCTCTTGGTCCCACCGGGCATGCCAAAACTGTTGATGGCGAATCACAGCACCCCTAAATGTCTGTAACTCGATGGGTTGAGAATCTCAGTGCGATTGCATAACATGGAGCTTTTCCTAAGTGTGGGACCTTGCGAAATCGGAAAAGAACTCCGGATGAAGGCCGGTTCCTATTCCTCTGTTCAGATGCACACGTAGAAAATGCAGAGGGTTTACTAAAAACCTAATCTAACTTGCCAAGGAGACAGGGTAATAAAATGCATAAAATAAAACCTAAACTACAAAGGTGATGCACCGAGGAATTAAGAACACCTGTCTTGCCAATAAACACAGACCATTAAAATGCAATGCAAGATCATGCACAGATAGCCATATTCATAGTGAAAGATTAGGAGGATGCAAATGAACATAGAGAGGGTTGAGAATCATCCACAGACATGCATTAATTTTCTCCAAAGATTGATACAACACACTGCAAAATGCCAAGAGGCAAGGTTGCATTATAGTTTCAAATAGGAGGTTTTAACTACACAAGTTCACCTACCAAAGAGAAGAAGGGAGGGGCAAAACAAAAATGTCTAACCTTTAGAAAGAATGCCCTCCTTACAATTTATAGGAAGAATGAGAGAGAAAAGAGAGAGGAATTCCAAATCTACCCCAACCACCTCTAGGTTGCATTTAATTCATCTCATTATGATGGTAGGTGAGAACCCTAGCAAACCCAAAAAGTGGCGAACTGTATTTCACATTTTTAAGAATTTGTTCTCACCCAATTAAAGATATCTAGTTGTAGTTGGACAGAGGACCTTGTAATATTTCCGAAAAGTCTAACCTTGCATGAATTCAAGCTCCCTGTGAAAAGTTATGGCCATCTGAATATCCGCGCCAGGGTCTGCTTCCTGTCAGCGCTCAAAATGTTGCGCCTCTTGAAGGTGCGCCTTGGCGCATCTGTGTGTGTGTCAACATCCCTTTACCTACACCATAGGCACATCCATATTTGTGTTGACACTTTCTTACCTGCCCCCTTTAAGTGTGCCAAGGCGTAACTACTTTCATGTCGACATCCATTTTCATGCGCCCTTGACGCATCTATCTTCATGTCGACATCCATTTTCATGCACCCTTGGCACATCTATCTTCATGTCGACATCCATTTTCATGCACCCTTTACTTGCACCTTGGCGCATCTATCTTCATGTCGACATCCATTTTCATGCGCCCTTTACCTACGCCTTGGCGCATCTATCTTCACGTCGACATCCATTTTCATGCGCCCTTTACCTGCGCCTTCGCGCATCTATCTTCATGTTGACATCCATTTTCATGCACCCTTTACCTACGCCTTGACGCATCTATCTTCATGTCGACATCCATTTTCATGTGCCCTTGGTGCATCTATCTTCATGTTGACATCCATTTTCATGCGCCCTTTACCTACGCCTTGGCGCGTCTATCTTCATGTCGACATCCATTTTCATGCACCCTTTACCTATGCCTTGGCGCATCTATCTTCATGTCGACATCCATTTTCATGCGCCATTGCCGCATCTATCTTCATGTCGAAATCCATTTTCATGCGCCCTTGACGCATCTATCTTCATGTCGACATCCATTTTCATGCACCTCAAACCTGCGCCATGGGCGCGACTTTTGTCATGTCGACACCTTCTTACCTGCGCCAAGGGCGCATCCATTTTCATGTCGACATCCCTTGCTGTGTGCCTTAAGGTGATGCAATAAATAATGGGCTCTGAGTTTCTTTGATTTCTATATTCTTTTGTTTGTCTATATCTACCCGGGGGGGAGATATTTACAACAGGTCAAAGCAGTGGTAATGTGATGACAAAAGTCTCTAGGAGATTGGTTAAAACCTAGCGTAGGACCCTGCTAATGGATCATAATGGGATGTGAGTCTGGGTTTGGGTATAGGTGTGCCTGATTGTGGAGGAAGAGGATTTATAGGAGGGGGAATGGTTTGGTCCACTAGTTTAGTGTGTGGAGTGGTCTTAGGTCTTGTAGGCATTTGTTTAGGTATGGGGTATGGTAGAAGAGCTAAGCAACAGAAGGTTTGGTTGGTTCAACTACCTTATTGGAGGGTTAGCGGATTCTTAGCTTTAGATTACACCTTTTTGGGTAAAGGTGACATGGGTGCATGCGATGTAGAGGGAAAAGTGGATGGTGGAAGAGGACGGGTTACCCACGGGGGGTAACTAAGTTGCTATGGAGGTGGTTGGTAGAGGTTGGGTAGAATGTGTGAGTCAGAGAGATGAGAGTGTCATGGGTAGTGAAGAAGTTATGGAAGGTAGTGGTGGTATGGGTGGTAAGAAGGTCATGGGTGATGGTGGGGGTTGTGTGGATCACTTGGGTATGTTAGAGGGTCATGATGAGGAGGTGAGTTGTTGTGTTCTTGGTTTATAGGTGGAAGTAGGCTGCTTGGCCAGGGTTGAGGGGTGAGGTCCTAGGATTTTCAGAAGGGGTGAAGGTGATAATGGTGTGGTAGGCGAGGTTGGTGTATGAGGCCTAGAAGGTTGGGGCTTCCTTTTAGGGGCTGGAAGAAGTTTAGTGTTGGTCTGGCAAGATGTGGATAAATCTAATCTGATAGATGGGTGAGTAAGGTCTGATGTCGGCATGACCCCTAAGGTAGTGGTGGGTTTAGGTAAGGGAGATGATATAGGCATGGGAAGGTGTGTGGATATAAGCACATGTTGGGTTGTGGGTAGAAGTGTGTGTTGGTTTGTGGGAAAGGATATAGAAGGTGTTCCACTAGTCATGGTTGTGTTTGGTTTGACCACTTGAAACACTTTTGGATAAATTGTGGAGGTGTCGGTGACTGACAACTGTATTTGGGTTGAAGTAGGAAGTAGAAGACGTCATAAAAGTAAGGCTCTATCAACAAAGTCCAAGAAATTGACCAAATGTTAAAATGGTACCGCTATAAGCAGAGCCAGTTTGGATCAAGTAGCAATCCCCGTAAAATGTGTTTGAGAAACAGGGAAATGGCTAGCTTCATACTCTATGGGTAAGAGAGTCGAAAGCATTTTGACAGGATCTTGGAGGTCTGATGGATACTGGTCATCTAAAGGAAATGGTGTCTCTATAGGATTCTCTATGGGTAGAGTAGATGATGGGATAGATGAGGTGGAATCTCTGTGTGATGGTGCAGGGAGTGGAAAAGTGTCCCCTATGAGTAGGAGAGGTGCTACTGATGACTTCTCGGTAATTTGAGGGGCCAGGGGTGGAGTGCTAACTATGGGCTCTTCCATGGGTGTAGGAGAAGATTAAGGGGTTTCCTTTATCGGTGGAGGAGTAGATGAAATAGGTTCCTATGCAGGTAGGGGAGTTTGGGCTAAGATTTTGTCTATGGAAGGAATATGGGGAAATTGCAAAACAACTGGTATGTCATCAAAAATAGTGCGGACCTCCTAGACATTACTATCATTGGTTGAAGTGTCACCAATTTGGTTGGAAGATGGGGCATGATTAGGAAATGGTTTTCTGAAGATATTAGGTTTTGGTAAGCGGGTGCATTTGGGTTATCCAAGACTAGATCTTCGTTGTCTAACATTTATTGGGTGATATTCTTGAAGGTGATGCAGTTACCATCACTATCACCTTTGACATGATGATAGTTACAAAACTCATGTTATTTATACCATGTGGGCATGGGGCGATTGGGGTCAAAACCAGTGTGTAGTTTTATATGTGGAAGGGTAATGACACCAACCTTAATAAGATTTTCCAAAACAAAAGAATAAGGCTCCCATATTGGGGTATACTTTCGATGTTCTCGTCTGAAATGGAAAGCTTGGATGAGAGAGAGATTAGAAGAAGGTTTGGCTTGGTTTGATGGGTGAGAGGGTCCAACCTTGAGAATTATGGCGTTGGCAGATCCTTTGGGTTTTGAATAGTTGTTCTAGGGTTTCGAAGATGAAGAAGCATCATTTGATTTGAACATGATGTTCTTGTTACGCAGCTGAATTTTCGTGCCATGGTGAATGCCTCATCAAAGGTGCAGAAGGTCTACACTTGCAGGGTTGGTGAAATGTGTCTAGCGCAAGCCCGAGTAAACAACACTATGAGCTCAGTTTGAGGTAATTGAAATGTGTGTTGGTTAATTAGGCTGTACCAACGAGAGACAAAGTCAGTGATAGAATCGTCGTTATATTTTCATGTGGAGTAAAGATCAATCATGGTGACTTTATTGACAATGTTGATTGAGAAGTGGTCTAAGAAGGCTTTGGCTACTTGATTAAATGAGTAGATGGAATGTTTCGGTAGCCCACTATACCAGTCTAATGCAGGTCCTGTGAGGGACATCAAGAAGGTTCGTAGGAGTAAAGCGTCATCATGGGTTATTAAGTAACACCCATGTTAGAAAGATCGTAAATTTTGTTACGAGTCTTCTTTACTATTGAAGCGGTTGAATTTTGGCATTTCCTAATGTATAGGGTATAGGTGAATAGGAATGGATGGATGAATGGGATCATTGTAGATTTCATCATAGGTTAGAGAATTACGTAATTCGAAAATCGATGCTTCTAGTGTGTGCATCCTTTCTATCATTAATTTGATGAGGTCATTGGTAGGTTGTGATGGAAGGGCACCCCCTATGGCGTAAGAGGGCTTGTACTGAGCATGTGATGTGGGCAAAATTCAAGTGTATGGTGATGCTGAATAAGAAGGTTGAGAATAGGGGACTGACATAAATGTCATATATCCAGAATGAATGTCAGATGAGATAGGGGTTTGTTGATAATATGTATATGTAGGTGGGGTAGTCATAGTGACTCTTGTAGCAATTGGGGGTAGAGATTGGGGGATGGAGAGGAAAATATTCTGGAATGGAGTTGGCGTCACCGACACCGTGGGTGGTTGTGTTGCAACAGGTATATGTGAGATAATGGGCACGGACGGGGTTGTGCTCTGGGTGGTCAATGAAGGAATAATAAATACTACGGGTGTGACTGATATTGTAGATGTAGTGGTCATAGCGGGTATGGGGCCTAGCTATGAAACCACTGGGGGTAAAGTAGGTGAAGGTAACGCTGCATTAGTAGGGGCTGATGCAGAAGTGGGCATAAGGGCAGGAGAGATGGATACATGCATTCCATATATCAATTGACCTGAGGAATCTTGGGTGGAAGAGTGGGAAAGGTAGAATTGTAAGGCTGCAAGATTTTGATTGAGGAGTCGTGTGAAATCCTCGTCGCCTGTGGTAATAGTGGAAGGCAGGGTTGGATCTATGGGTGACAGGACCAAAGGTGGTGAAGGAATAGGTGGGAGTGGTTGACGACTAGCATGGAATATAAGAGTGTTAGCTTGGTTGCGAGTCAACACTATGTGAATGAATGTATATTAGGTGATGTTGTATCTTGCAAATGACACAAAAAGCAGTAGGAATGAGAAAAAAGGTATTTTTAGGTGGATTCGGGAAATGTATCAGTTGAGAATCAGCACGGGGTAATCGACGTTGGTTAAGTATGACCGATGACAGTTTAGGGGTAACCGAGGTCGGTTAATGTGAGAAAAGATTAGTTTTATCAAGTGAGGCAAAAATTGATGAATGTCAGATAGGTACATTGTATGATGACCGTTTATCAGAAGAAAAAGAGTACAGAGACTTAGAGAAACTCTAAACTATAAAGAAGATGAAATAGATGTCCTTTGGGAAAGTTAACCAAAAAGACAAAGAACTGATGATGGTTAGGTAAAATTGATGATGGTGAGGAGTAAACTGTTGCTGATGGATAAACAGATGCTGGTTCTTGTGAAAATTTGAGGAATGTAGGAAAATAGATTTTTGTGAACTTAGATCAGATGTATGATCAACCTAGAAGTATTGAGATGATTTAATGAGGTTCTGACACACTCAGAAGAAAGAATACTCCAACTGTGATTATTGAGTGTGCAAGGAAAAAGAAAGGAAAATGGAGAAACATATCCTCACACCTCAAAACACACGTCAATAAAATGCTAAAAACACGTATCCAACAAGTGATTTTAATGTGTTGAGCTTATGCTATTTAGAAGAGTGACTCATGAATTTAGAGTAGAGTTTTTAGTGAGGAAGGTTTCCTATGAAGAAGGAGATCTAAAAGGAAAGGTTTCAGGTTATGTTATGGAAGGGGCAGGCCGTCCTCTGAGGTAATGACTGGACAGAAGTAACCAAGTGGGTGCTCACTATCAATCCATTGGTCGTGTGCTCATTAACAGCTTCTTCTGGGTGAGATGTTGTTTAAGCAGATGTGTATTTTTCAAATTTTTGTAGTTTGGTAGAAGAAGAAGAAAGAGAGTGTTTTTCTATGATTCTTTGTGAGAACCATCAGCTGGACATGACTTCCAGCATATAGGTTTCCCTCATTTTAATGTGAGATAAATGCAGCATACAAGGATGAAATGCAACTAATTTTAAACTCAAACCGACAAATTGCGTTCAATGAAGCAAATGATGCACAGGTAGGAATGTGATCTTTCTCTACTTATGCGAATGCATGAAAGAAGAAATGGTTCTTTTTAAGCACTAGAAAGCAAATGTTGTTTTAGAAAATTATAAGAAGAGAGGATTACCAAGGAAAGAAATTTAGTGAGAATACATTTAGAAAATAAACAAACACACCATTGTTTCCTAGGAATGAAGAAAAATGCAAGGAACCTCGGATGGGTCCGACCGGGCGTACCAAAATGTTTCACTGTTTTATTTACATTTTTGGAATGTGACGAAACATATAAGGGTATGAGCTAAGGAGGAATACCTGTTGTGTTGGTTTAGAGGTTGATGCGTGCATTCCGACTTCTCGATCTGATGCTGACTGTGAGAGATTCCTTTTGTCTAGGAGGAACTACCTAAAATAGAAAACAAGACCACCAAAGAAGAGTTAAACAATATATGACAGTGGAATGCCAAGCGTATGCTAGATCCAGGAAGTGTGATACTCCCTAGAAGGCTATCAATCTAGTGTTTTTATAAAACAAATATGAAATAACTGAAATGTGTATATAAACGAATCTAGTGCTAGTATTTTGAGTTAGGTACATTAGATCACTATCAGTGTCAATCCAATTAAATATTAAAACTATGCGGGCCAAGATCTTCAGGTCAAGTTGCAGGTTGGTCAGGTGGTCTGCAGGTCACATAAAGGGTCTTAACAGGGTTGGGTGAGGTTTTTGGGTTATTTTTGATAGGCGGGTGGTTGCTGGTTTAAACAGTATTGGAAAACATAGAGACCGATGTCGATTGAGGTATGACCGAACATGATTAGATAGAACCGATGGTGGTTATGGGTAATTGGCGTTAGTATAGTTGGGCTGATAAGATTCAATAAGATTTTTTAATGGGGTTTGAGTTAAGGTTATGAAGAGATGACAGAGGCCATAACGAGGTATATGAGGATCTTAGGTGCCCTCAGAAATATGTAGAGGTCAGGTATGGGTGGTTTTATGTTGTGGGTGGAGGAATGGTTGGGTTTACAAGAAAGTAAATGGTAGGGGAAAAGGGAATGCAAGTAGGAAATTGATAAAAAATATAGAAGGACCCAATAGAATGAAGTAGAAATAGATATTGCAAGTAAAAAGTGTACTTACTATTGTGCAGGTCTAATGGATACATGGTGATGATGATTAATCGGTGGGATGAAGCTTGGTGCCATAGTGGTGCTTCCTGAAATGTCACCGTGAGTGCAATCTCTTCGGATCTATCCCGGTGTTGGCTATGGATGTCTGTAGGTACAAAAAAGGATCTGGTTTCACTTGCATGAAGTTCTCTTCTCATCTCCTTGATCTCAGAATGTGCCAACCCACAAACAAGGTTGCCAAGGTGAATAAATGGTAACAGATGATGGTTCCTTATTGACCAGTGTCGGTTAAGGTAGGATTCCCTAGGTTTACTAAAAATAGAAAATCTCACATCATTTGGGTCACGTCCGTTCATTTATTCACGGATTAGAATGAATGTTATGTTTTTTATGAGCGGGAAGGTGGTTAGAAGAATAATAGGATTTTGATTTTTAGGGTTGAACTAAGTCTTATTAAATTATGGAAACATGCCATGAATAGGTCTGTGGTGAGGTGTCTAAGTGAGGTGTGCATCCATTTAATTAAAGTAATTAAATTAATAATGGGGTGAGGATGGGTATTAATTTAATTGTAAATAATTAAATTAATATTAATGTGGGGTATAAAGGTCATGGTTAGGTGAATATGTGTAAGTTGGTTATTCGAAAGGGTACCAAGGGGAGTGTGACCAATTTTGGTGTCTACACGTGGCACTCATATTTCTTTAGATCTTGTGTCCTTGCCTTGTTACCTTGGTTATTGTTCTTGGATCGTGGCACACCTATTTGCAGCTGATGATCAGATTATGTTTGGTGTTTTTTTTTTTTGCACTTTCAACATCATTCTGTTGATAGTTTCCTTGTATTGAGATATTCTAGTGAAGCCCAATGTCAGTTATTTTTGAGTTTTGTGATCGAGCAGTGGATTCAGACCATAGTGCACACCAAAATTCTTCAGCATTATATGATTTTTTTGAGCCGAGCTTCTTGGGATGCCTTGCAGTGGGGTTTTTCTCTCTACTTTGTTGTAACTAGTTTTGGGTACCTTACAATGTTCCTTTTTCCCAGTTATTGTACATGAATACCTCATCAGAGACCTAAATTTTGGGACTCATACTTTGGATATTTAAATTTTATTTTGGGCCTCTAGCTTCACTTGAGGGGGTTGTTAAAGTAGGTATTTACCTTAGCTCATGTTCACCTAGGTACTTTATTTACCTTTATTGTATTTATCCTCACCCACTTATGTGTGTGGATATTTTTTTTATCTTATTTAGATATTAGGAAGATATTATCTAGTTGTTAGGTATAGTTCTTTCCTTGATCTATGATATCAACTAGATATTTGATGACTAGTTATTTCCTTGATCTATGGTATTGACTAGATCTTTGATGATTATATCTTTGATGGTCTTGACTAGTTGTTTGATGGCTAGTTATTTTCTTGATTTATGGCTTGATCTATGGCCTTAACTAGTTCCTCTATTGATCTTTCTTGCCTATATAAGCAAGGCCCATTCTCATTGTACTCATACATAAGAGAATTCTATAATAATATATGATCCATTGTTTCTCTTTGTTTGCAAATTCTATTGTAAAGTTATTCTGGTGAATTTTTTTCAGCTTATCAAATGTGGTGTGCTATGATCATTTGAGATCTTCATGGCTTGGAATGATCTTCTTATCATTCCTTTCACCTGTAGCTCTCCATTAAAATTCAAAAATATTGGATCGACTATATTGGAGGAACTTTAGATTCCAGTCACACTTCTATCACTTTTACCATGTCATTCGACAACATTTCTATTGGTAGTGATTCATCTCCTGGAAATTATAAAAATCTTACTCATTGGTATGCACATGGGTGTCCACCATCACCTTTCACTGATGAAGAATATGCAACGACTATGTAAGCTTTACGTTGCAATGGCTATGTATATGATCCTCCTCATACTATTTCCTACCAAGTCTCTAATGCCGTCACATTCAGATTCAATCAAGACATTGGAAATCATTTAGACAATGGCACTTGACCATTTTCTCATCACATACTTGGGGGGCATTTTACTTATTTACCCCCTTTAGCATCAACAATTGTCTTATTTTCTCATATAGACTTCTACATACGAAACACACATATTGGCACTCTCTAGTACCGTCATTACCTGATGACGCAATCTCGTGTATTGGTTCAAACTTGAATATTGAGGGCATCCAATACACATGAACCTCACACACTACACACACTAGACATACTCAATCTCATTGCGTATCTATCAATAAACAACATAATCAACATAGTGGCACTATGCTATTGTATCTTACATTACATGACATATATTCCTCACATG
Organism: Taxus chinensis; assembly: GCA_019776745.2. Taxonomy (NCBI): domain Eukaryota; kingdom Viridiplantae; phylum Streptophyta; class Pinopsida; order Cupressales; family Taxaceae; genus Taxus; species Taxus chinensis. Next base: position 586,674,112 of record CM034156.1, on the reverse strand, counting down.
TAATAAACACAAACATCTTATACAACCTACATATAAAAAACAAATTACAAATTCAATGCTTTCATGACAGATATCTCTCCTACACACTCAACATAACACATCACACATTTGACAATACACAACACACACTCAACATGTTCACATACAATATCTTTTGCAATCATTCAACAAAACATCCCACACAATCAACTTATCTATCACACAATCAACACAACACACTACCCCTATGATGCTTTCTAGTTCCATAGTCTATACTCAACTATTGAGGGTCTACATATCAAATGGACCTCATCACACTCACATCATTCAATCTTCTTAGCATGTGACATTCCTAGCTAGTAATTTATTCACCAATACCGTGATATATTATTTACACTAAATCATCACTCCTTTCAATTTTTCATGTGCATTCATTCCATGATATACACTTTATGCTAAATCATTACTCCTCTCTAGTTTCCTGTGCATTCATTTCATGATATATGCTTTATGTTACATCATCACATAGTCTTAGACATCACCTTATTCACACATCTTATGATATATGCCTTAGGATAAATCATCGCGCTTGTATCTTACTCAACCAATTTTTGATATACGCTGTAGGATAAATCATCACATCCTGAAACCTCATTCTAAAACTTCAAGATCAATCATCCCTACCTCGTATCTATATAATATACACATCATCATTCTACAATCAATGCTATGCACTTAATTCATCAAGTATTTTTAGATACGAAAAAATGATCCAAATCATTTCTTGATGATGCACTCTCATTTACGGTTCATTCTTGACTGCTGAGGGGGCTTACATAAATGAATATCATTGCATACATACACATCCTCTTAGGGGGAACAATGATCCTATCATTCACACTACATTCCATTCCATCTCATCCACAACATATTGCATATCTTGGTCACATTTACTCTTGTTTACTTATGCTTTTACATGCTCACTTTATTACACATACTAGATAGATATCTTGTTGTCGTTATCTTTACTATACACACGTGCACATTCATCTACCTTTCTAGTTGTGATCACAGATTCTACATATCTATTACATGTAACATGGATGCTTGGTGTAGTACCCAGTACCAATCCCACAACGAATCCTTGGGGCATCCACTTTCATAGACTACAAGTGTTATTGTTTTATTTGGTTTCATAACACATTAGATTATCATATTATACACGCTTTGACATAATTTTTTATCTTTCTAATATGCTAATGGATGCTTCATGTGCAAATTAGTTTATGAAGGGATACTTGCTTCCATGGTTGTATGTCACATTGTTTTACATTGCTTACTATTTGTATGCTCTTGTTTGTAGGATTTTCCCTTTGTCGTATGTGCACACTTGTATTCTTTTGGCCTAGTTGGCCTCGATTGTCTTGTGACATCATGAGTGATGTCCCATATTTGTAACCCACTTTTCGCAGTCTACATTATATTTTTGCGTGTTTTTCTTCTTGTGTATTACATTACACATTGTGTTATTGTCTGCTACCTTACATTTTACATGCATGTATACTTGTACTAACACTTGTCTCTTAGCTACTTATTTTTCATGTGCCTTGGTTTCTACTAAGCATACTCCCCCCTGTAGGGAACAATTTTAGATCAATGTTTGGTCTTCTTTGGGCCGCATACTCCTTCCACAATGTTGCATGCACCCTAAATGAGGGGGCATCCTTTGGGTGAATCAGCAACCCCATAGAACATTATGCACAACACAGTACTGGTACACCATATTTGTCAGTTTTGGACAGGGCTCAGAATCAGATTTGGGTCCTCAGCACAGTGATGCCCTTCTTGGGTTTCCTATGACCAGGGGGAATATCTTCAACATTTTTTAGTTCAGCATAGTTTTTCGGCATGTTACTGAGGCTTTTGATAGGGCAGATATTTCTTTAGCACTCATAATTTACATTAGATATAAGTACACACAAATTTGCAGTGGTGTTTTTCATTCTGGGGAGAAGTTAAATGTTAGAGGATGACACTAGACTTTCCTCTCTACACTACTTCTGTCGTGGCATAGGATCACATTAAAAAGCAATATTTCAAAGTGCTCTACAACTTTGGGAAGTGGTTAAAGGTTGGAGGATGTTTCTAGACTTTCCTCCCTATACTTCTTCTTTCATGGTATGAGATCACCCAAAAAAATCACACTTCATCGACATTTTCACGATCCTTTCTACACTCTTTTCTCATCACGGATCAGGTTTACATGTTCCTTTTTCACATTTACAACATTTTTTACATACTTATTTACATACTTTTTTACACATATACATACGTATTTGAATACTTGTTCATTATTCTCTTTGCAAGTCTGTTCCTATGAGAAGCTATAGTCAAGCCATTTCAAAGCATCATCAACATCATCACAACACCAATAACAAAATATACATTGAAAACATTTACATCACGACATATATACATGCACTTCTGGCATAGGTTCATTTTCATCATCACTTTTTACACTTCCTCATCTTTAGCATCCATGCTTCATATGCTTATCACTCCACACTTTGTCTAGTCTCTTGGCATGATGCCATCATCAATATACATAGTTATCAGATACACATCTCTATCTACTTTATGTTATCAAGCTTTTCACTTAAGAGCATAAAGTGCGGGAAAATGTAAACACAAAATCACACACTTTGGGTATTTATTTAGTCCTTGTTGTATACTACTATTCATGTGATTCTTAAATAAGAAAAGTGCTAATTAACCCATGTCTTTGGCCACCTTCCTTTTTCTTTCTATTACCACTTTTGGTCTTGCACCCTTACTTTCTTAGTATGCCTTTTTATTCTTCAGCATTAATCATCCTGGACACTAATGCCCAGCCAGGACATTGGCGCCAGGTGCCCTCATCCCCTCTGGGTGCCCATGTCCCTTTTGTACTATTACTCACACTTTTTGGATCATTTCTATCTATTTGAGCATCTTATCTTTTTGGTATTCAGCCTTTTCAGGGTTAATTAGAAAATTTAGGAAAGGGAATCATATAAATATAAAGTTATGTGATCATAATAAAGGACCAAGCACTAAAAGATAAGCTATCACCACCTAAGGTTGCATCCATTAAGGAATCTAAGAGCTCCATTGCATCCATATCACACCATCCAAGGGACATCAAGGGTGGGTTATTCTGCATACACTTCATAGGAGGGACGTTCATTCTATTCCATGCACACATCTACTACATTTATTACATATAGCTACTTTTCTCACTATTAAGTGTGAAACACACAAGATATACCTAGGACACAATTCCACACACACACCACACACACACACACAAAGAACTATATTGGTTTTGAGATGTAGTGCATTGCTCAGTCTTAAGTTCACCATTGTGATAACTGAGGACAGTCTGACCCCTTATTTTGCATCTTTCTTTTTTAGGATTTGATGTCTATTTGAGGGTTTTATAGGTCTATACTTCAGTACAGGTTTCCAGCGACCTCGGTGATCTTGGTGTGACCTCAGAGTGATCAAAGGTGACCAAAGGTGAATAAATTGTGACACCATAAAGGACGTTTTTCTAAGCATTTACGCAGATCCAATCACCTAGAAACATGTCTTAGGCATCCACGAGCACTCCTATCCCTCTCCGGGTGCCCTTGTCCCCCTCCAGGAACCCTAATCCATCATATCTCCTCATATATGCTTTTTTCAGTTCTCCATTGTGACACTCAGTGCTTCATCTTTCCCAAATTTCTAGCTTTGTGCACTCTCTTAAACTCTGCAAATCAACTAAAGCTTCTTACCCTCTCTTTGCACTCACTCAGGGTTTCAAAATTTATTACTTATTTTTCTTGTGTATAATTTTTGTACTTAATTGTTATTCATTTAATGCTACTATATCATTCAAATTAAGCATATAAATTTATATTTAGCTTAATTAATTAATACAAAGAAGGAGATAAGTTACTACGTTGGGATTTTTCCCAAAAGGGTTTCCCAGGATATATCTTGTGTACTATGTTGTTTTGTGTATGTTATTTCTCTTATTTTGTTTCATCTTAAATATTATTTGAGTATTTATTATCTTGTATTTTCTTATCGTATCAAATTCTCCATAAAATATTACTTTGTCATCTTCCCTATTGCAACTATAAGGGCAATATTTTTTGATTGGTTTTTTGGGTTGGGAGTTAATGTTCCCTAATACTAATTTATATTTTATTAATGTATTTTAATTTATTAAATTTTTTGTGATATTGATTCAATGTTTGTTATGAAAACATTATAGTAATGTAATGTATCTATAATCCCAAAAAGTTAAAAAGCCATTAACAAGTATGTCTTTTTAGGTCGTTCATTTGTATCAATTATTAATATCTAAGTTTGTAATCGAACAACTAAAAAAATTATAATATAATATCATATCATGCACATGAGGCAAACATTGGCCAACTAGAACAAAAAAATAAACTAAATTAGAAATGTCAAAAGGGAAATAAAGACAACGAGGCCCTTAGAGTACTTTACAGTGTAGAAAGATTTGGGATTCTCCTAAGTAGTTTTAAGTAGAGAGGTTCCTTTCCCTTGAGGGAAAAAAGAACCTAAATGTCTAGGGAAACAAATTGAGGCTTGGTCCCTTTTATTATGGGTCATATAGTTTTCCCAATAAGATATGAAAAAATACTTTCAACATAACTTACTTTGTGTTTTTTCTCCTTCAAATTCACTGATGTCCATTTGTGGTCATGATTTACCAATGGCATGTATTTATACCCAAAATAATTTATCTTATAAGAGGATTATGGGCACCATCGCTAGGTTTTTTAAGAGCCTCATGCAAACCCTTTTTATGATTTTGATACATTATGTTGTTAAACTATAGTGTTTACCTTCACTCGAATGTTTTTGTAGAAGTTGATTCTCATGATTTATACTTGGATAACAAATGTCCCTGGGAAGGAGATGAAGATTTTTTTTCTTATGGTGTGATTTTATTTCCACAATGTCATTCTACACCCCATGTGTACATATGTTTCTGATTTGATAATAACCAACTAGAATGGAAACGCTAAAAGGAACCTAAAGACACGAGGTGTTTAGAGTACATTACGGTCTAGGAATATTTGTTTTCAACCGATCATTTTAGAGTAAAGCGGTTCCTTTCCTTTAAGGGACAGGGGGGGATTGTGAATTTTAGGGGTGATGATTTTGAGGCTTTCCCCCTTCTATGTGGGTTGTCTAGTTTTCCCCAAAAAAAATGTTGCAATAGTGACACTCTTATTGCAACTTACTTTCTCTTATTTATCTCCAAATTCACTAATCTCTATTGTAGTTGTGTTCTACACAATGGTATGTATTTATACCAAAAATCAATTATCCTATAGGAGGGATATGATAATCTTCTGTAGGGTTTTTAATTACCTCATGCAAACTTTTGTATGATTTTATTTCATTGTGTTATTAAACTACAATGTTGTATTTTCTTCGTTGGTATTTTGGAAATTGATTCTAGGGCTTTATAAGGATTAAAATGTCCGTAGAAAGGAAATGAAGATATTTTTTTTATATGGTATGATTTGTTTGCCACAATTTCATTTTGAATTCATGCATAAATATTTGTTTCATTTAGGATCAAAACTTAGATTTTCAACAATATTGGATGTTGTTACTATTAAACCTCATGCATATAGTTGAATTATTGTACAAATAAAATTGATATTTATGTTTTAATAGGTAATTAACATGATGTAGTGATGGTAACAATTAAGTCATTTTTTTGGTCTAGCTGATGATTTGATTGTTTTTTATTGGTTTGTTAACACACACATACTGTAAAATTTTGAAATATTTTAAATTAAAATTATAGAAGGCTACTTTTTAATTGTTAAGTGTACACATGTTTAAGAATCCTCACAAACTCTTGTTTATATGTCCCAATTTAATGTTTTATCTTGAGGATTATGTGTGTGTGCATGGTCTTTGAGAGATTGAGGATAAAGGATTTTAGTTGTAAGGGACTTTCAATTAGGTTGACCATCTCCCATGGATTTTACTTTTGAATCCCATTCACCTCCTCTCCTATTGTTCCCCCCTCATGTAATGTGTGAGCGGATTCATTCCCTTCCCTAAAATATAATCAGAGGTGTGAATTATTAGGCCTTTTAATCAATAACTTTTATTGTCATTTGCTAACAAGTGTCTTAATAAATTGTCGCTTCTTTCTTTATCTGATTCATTAGTGTAATCCTTGGATTTCTAACAATGTCAGATGCTTTTGTTATTAAAACTCATGCATACATTTGAATCACTATAAAATAAAATAAATATTTAAGTAAATTATTATAAGACGATTAAGGTGGTGTAGTGATGTAAATGATTAAGTCATTTTGTCCCATATTACAATTTGATTTTTTTAATTATTAATTTGTTGACACACACTTTAATTTATTTTTGACATACCTATTTTTATTTTATGTTTATGTGTTCATCTGTTGTGTTTTTGTGATTGTATTTCTTCGTAAAGTTATAAATATTTTAAGTTATTATTATATATTGAAGATTGATTTTTAATTGTTAAGTGTGAATATATTTAAGTAGCCTCACACTCCTGTTTATATGTTTTCCATGTTATTAGCATGGAAATTTTTGTCATTATAATGGTTTAAGGTTCTAAATCATAATGATAGATCCATATAATTTTAAGTTCCTTATCGGAAAAAAATCCCATACAATTTCAGATCCCATATTTCAATGTCAACTAGTATCATTGATAACACCAATAATAAATGAATCCATTTTTTTCATAAATTGTTAGAAGGATGACAATGATAGGATATGGACCATTGATCTCAAAGTCAATGAATTTTGCCATGTGTCCTTCACTGTAGATGCAATCCTTACATCTACTATTTAAAATTATTTAGATAAAATCCTTACAAAAATTATAAGAATACCCCATACACTTGGCTGTATCTCATGTTATTTAACTGACCGTCATACTGCTAAGCCACTTAACATCAAAATTTCAAAATAAAAAGTGTAGGAATATACACATGAAAATCCTCCAAATTTAATGATTGTTAATAAGTAGGAATGCTAAGAACTATGCCAAAATACTAGCCAAGAAGGAAAAGTCTTGGGCTAATATATTTTTTTGACATAGACTTTGAGTGTATAATGCTCTAAGTAATACAATCAAAAAAATATTAGATTAGAAATTTCATATTACTCTGAATAGTTTGGTTTTCTTTTTGTCCTTTCCATCTTTAAACTTGAGTATATCAGAGGAAATTGGCCTATACATGTAGAGGCATACACTTTGTTTCTCTTAGTTTATTTCTCCATCGTTTATTTTCACATTTTCCATCTTGAGCCTCTTCTTCGTATTTGAATAACATTGTACAATACCATGTATTTCATTCCATGTGTTGTACCCCTCTTTCCTACTGTTTTAGTGTAAACCACCCCCACTCTTTCAAATTTTACTTCTTCAAACCTCTCAATCGACATCTCCATTACACCGTGTGGGTGCAATTACTATTAATTAATGTGATTATTAATGTTGTTGTCACATCTCTTTTGGATGGAGGACACATGTTGGACAAACATTTCTCAGCAACTGTTTTAGAAAATTTTCTCAAAAAAACTGCGGGATTAAAAAAGCACTAAAATTGTGATGTTAACTTTATTATTAATTAATTAAAAATTAAAATAAAGTTATCACATCAGCGAAAACAGATCCGTAAAAAAAAAATAACCCAATAAAAAAATTAAATAACATCATTCTACCAAAATTTTTCATTACACTTTTAATTATTTAACTTTATTAAATTAATATTTCAGCATTAAAAAATATAAAATCATATGGAAAAATATTAATAATTAGCTAAGAGATGAAACCTATAATAACGTACCTAGAGAACATAAACTAAATATACTAAATAAATAATAGAAATTGTAACTCATTAAAGTTTCTGATAGAACAAACAACACACACACACACATAAAATACACATGTGAAGATTTCCTCATTATAATCACAATTAACAATGAAAAGCATTTTGTTGAGAGAATGATATATTGAGTGAGCTGCAAATGATAAAAAACAAGTAAGAATGTGTGTCGGTCTCACTGGGCGTGCTAGAATGTAAAGATGTAAATAAGGAAAAACTAGGTAATGGAAGAAATAAGAAATGAAAATGAAAAAACTGAATCCTTACTTCACATTTCCTTGCAACCTCGGATGAGATGAATGAAGCATGAAGTGAAGTGCCAATCTTGTTGAATCTCATTGATAGATTATATGTGGATTCTGCAAATGTGACTCTAAATGGAAGAAAAACTTCATGCTACGAGAAAATAAATGAGTGGTGAGCTTGATTATGAGTTTTTTGATCAAATGGAAAGCCTAACAACATATGAATTTGAGTGGAAATTTGACAGAGTAAGACTGCAAATCCCTTAAGCTTCCCAAAGATTATTTGTGAGGAGATAAGCCCTCGTATTTATAGCTAAAGGATAGGCCATTGAATGAGGATAAAGATTTGAATAAGTTACAGGTTAATGCATGTATTTTCCTAATTTAGCATGTTAATTTGGTCTATGTAGTTGGTTGAGATTGAATAAGAATTTAAGAGCCTTTAATTTGAATAATTGGCTCTTGAATTCCTCATTTGTACGTGCAATTTAACTTCCTCTTTTGTAGGGTTCTAAACTTGAGTGAGTGAACTAATGAAGTGGAGATGAGTGGATAATTATATTTTTATTTTATTTAAATAGCTAATTAAATTAGCTAAGGAGTGTAAGTGTATTGTTTTGTATGATATAATTAATTAAATTAATTCTAGTGAGATGTGGGTGAATGATTAATTCAAATAAAAAATGTGCAAAGGGTAATGTTTAATTTTAGGTAGTCTACAGTCTTTTAAAGCTCAAATTAAACAAAAACAAGGATAAGACATTGACATATATAGCCTGAAGGCAACATGATGCATTATTTTTGGGTTTCGAAATGCTGCAAACACCCTTTTTAGGCCCAGCCAAAACCTCAAATCACATTCAATGGGAACCTCCTTATAGTCTTCTTACCAGGTCAATGGAATGGACAATGTAGACACAAAATCTATGCACATGGGTACATTTCTAGGTCATAAAGCATGCTGATATATACATGATTCCTAACCAAGAAAACTAGTGGTTGAAAACTCCTTTTGGGCCTTTTGCTTTATCTCTTTCTCTTTTATTAGCCTTACACATCTTATAGCCTTGTTACTACTTGACTGATTTATATTTTATGGCCTTAAACACTAGAACCCGATTAGGATAGAAGTGTATAGGTGCTCCTGTCCCTCCTGCGCAGTCCTGACCTTCTCCATAATTTTCTTACCCTTTTTTGGTATATTTTGATTCTTGGTCTGTAGACACCAAATTTGTGTCTTACGACCCCTTGTGACCCGCATCTCATCTCGCAATCTAACCTCACCACCTAAACCTTACACAATTATTTATTAATTACCTTATAATTGATAAATCCACATCACCTTACTCGCCACCTCACTTTGCCACCTCATCATGACCTAACCCTAACCCTAAACTAACCTAATTAGGACCCATGACTTGGTCTAGACTCACATCCATAACTAATGCCTCCTTACTCGCACCCAAAGCCGACCTTCTAGCCACTTGACCAAGCCCGCAACTGATCTCTCGGGAGAAAAGCAGGGAAGGTGGGCTATTTTACTAAAAATAGCCTACTTTTTATTTACCGATGCTGGTTCCTACTCGACCGCCGTCGGTTATGCAACCGCCATCGGTTCCCTGTAAATGGGCTCCCCAAACCAAAACAACGGATCGAAAAATTCATTTGGGGATCGGTCGAAGGATTTCTGGATCAATAGAGAGCATTGCGAGCGAGGAAATAGAGGCCAGATCTTCACTTGACAGAGCAGAGACGAGTGAAAGAAACCAGAAGTGCTTGCAGTAAGGATATCAACTTACATCTTCGCCAAAAACCAGTAAGTCATATCTTGCATGTCCTCTGTTATAACATTTCTTATGCTCTGTGAATTTCAGTCCTCCTAAATCCGTCTCTGAATCTACTACCCAACGTGTCATTGCATCTAACTGTTATTCCTTTGCTTCTAATCATCCCGTTTCCTAATATCATCCATAAACCAGCCTTACAAAACACCATAGCTACCAAGAAGGTCCTAGAACCCACTGGTATCGGTTATCAGTAACCGGCATCGGTTATCAGTAACCGGCATCGGTTCCTCTGATCAAAACCAGAAAACCAGCCTTTCCCCTACCTAGTTTAACGAAACAATTTAATTGATATTTTGCAGTCTTTTGTGTTAATTCATATTAGCAGGGGAACTGACCACCTTCAAAAGGAAGTTTTATATTTCCTGGGCCCAAGGCAGTTCCCTCATTTATTGTCTAATTAAAATCCTGTGGTCTTGTGTTCTTATTTGCAGGTAGTCCTTCCAAGACAAAAAGGAGTTCTTCGCAGTCAACCTGATCTTTCTCTACGGTACGCACACACCATCTCGACATTCAACAGGTATTCCTCCTAACCCTAACCTCATCTGTTTCTAAAAGGAATGAAAGGATAGAAGCAACCCTATTCCTAGAAGCCGAATCAATTCCGAGGGAAACATTTTGGCACGCCCGGTGGGACCCATTTTGGGTTTCTTTCTCTTGTTTATTTTCATTTTAGGAAATATATTTGCTGTTGCTGCTTTTTTTTGTTATTTTCGTAAAGAATTTGTCTTGCTTTCCTAGTTTCGCATTAGTGAAAGTCATCTCTCTTGCTTCATCGAAAATAATTTTTGATTTGGGTTTAAAACACATACATTGCATTCCTGCTTGTTGTTCTTCAATTCTAGTGAACATAGATTAAGTAACAGGTCGTACACGTGGGGGTGATATCCACGGTATTGACAGGAAATTAACCCTAGTTTCACTACACAACACATACTGAATCACTTCACCATTAACACAACAGCTCAAACATCCCCCCTTTTTCCGTGGTATTCCTCCGCCCGATTGAGGTAATCTTATAAGCCAAAACAAACTTGACGTTTCCCCTAGGTCTTGTTGTTTAGGATTCTGACATCATCTTACGTCTAAAGGCATAAGCCCACGATAACTAAAATTAACCCTAGGATTAGTCTCTGGATTTGCGTGTGCATCTTGCTTGTTTTCAAATTCTGTTTTCTCTATCATACTTTTTCTTCTGTGATCAATAAGTTGATAAATATACTCAACGTTGCTAAAAATCAAATTAGCAGCCTTTTATATCTTCTTATCTTAGACTTTTGACACCGGCATCGGTTACTTGACCGACGTCGGCTATAGTATAACCGACATCGGTTACTAGACCGATATCGGTTACTGTCTTTTCCTATTCCTGACAAACCAGCAACCTAACAATTTTACCAGTCTGAGTTTGTTTCTATTCCTGACAGATTAAAACCCTACTGTGAACTTCTGTCCATGGTTTTCATCACTCGGAAGCAAGCCGCCGCCATGGTTTCACATGCCTGCTCTGTGTCTTTTCCTGAATCACCCCCTTCACATTCTATAGGGAACCCTACGGACACCAGTGAGATCCCCCAAATTCCTGTAGGAGACAAGGACTTTGCCAAATTTCTGGAAGCTAATCCCAGCGCTGTATAATACTATTTGTCTCATGCCCCTGACCGTACGCCTGATGGTCAGCTCCTTGTTGGCATGCCTATTAGTATAGCTTCTCATTTAGCTCCCACTCCTCCTAATAACACTACCTTACTTCCTGCATCTCTAGCCCCGTCTCCCAATCCGACGGCTTCAGAGGTTGATACGACCCCGATTAGCTTTCCTTTGGTTAATCTTGGACCCCACGTATCGTTACCACAAACTGCCCCTACCTCATCTCTCTTTTAGACCACTCCATTCATGACTTACTCTCTGCCACCTATTCACACGAGCTTTCCTTCTCAAGCTCCGCCTACCTTTTCATTCCCATACACGTATCCAGTAACCTCAACACCTTATATGAGACATCCCTATTCTGTTGCACCATCATCTCATCCAACCACAGATTTCATCAAACAAATGATGGACAAAATGCAAAACCTAGAGGCTTCCGTTTTGGGAAGTCGTAGCACCTTGACATACGAGCAAGTTTGTCGGGAGCCCATTCACCCTTCTGTCCCCCGTCATTCATATCCTCCTCAATGGGAGTTGCCAAAATTTACTCATTTTAACAGTAAAGAGGAACCTCAACAACACTTGCGATCATTTAGACATGCTTGTTATTTGATTGCCCATGATGATGCCTTGTTACTCCGCACCTTCCCCATGTCCTTATCAGGACCTGCCTTGGAGTGGTACAGTGCTTTAACCCAGCACTCGATTTTCTCTTTTAACCAACTAGCCCAATCTTTCTTGGATCATTTCTCCATTAACATTTCCAAGAAAGTATCTATCATCGACCTTTATGCCATCTGACAATTCGAAGATGAATCTATCGCAGATTTCGTGGGACGATGGCACGGCCTTATCAATCAACTTACATATGCCTTGCCTCAAGCTGAACTTATCGAAATATTTCATGTGGGCATGTGCTAAGCACATTTCTCCTACTCTTCAAATTCAAACTTTCTGTACATTCGACGAGGCCTTTACTATGGCTCGGAAACTAGAAATTTGAGCCTTAGAAGAAGAGAAATTGTGGTTGCGTAACAAAAACCCTAATTTCCGAACTCCAGATTCTACCAACAAGCCAAATACCGCCACTCCTCACGTGTCCACTTCTTCTAAATCAAAAGGAGCTATCCACGCGGTAATGGTCAAATCTCAAACACCGTCCAATACTCCACCGAAAACCACTTATAAGTACAAGGCCGAGCCCACCAATTACACTCCCTTGGGAGAAACTTATGGCGTCATCCTGGAGAAATTGCTCAAAGCTGGGGCTATCACCTTGCCCCCTGTTAAACCTCACTCTGAGTTTGACTCCACCCGTGCAATACCTTCCTGGTACAAAGAAAATGACTTTTGTAACTTTCACCGCGTAAAAGGACATAGTCATGAAAACTGCAAGATGTTGAAAAACATAGTGCAGGAAATGGTTGACGCAGGGGATATAACCCTCGATAATCCTAACGCTCCTGCTAACTGAAATCTGAAAACTTTCAACAAGCCATTCTCGAATCACTCGTCCAACAGTAACGTAAACCAAGATATCTTAGCCGAGGAGAGTGTTCATGAGATCCATGCAGTCTTCGATTCTCAGCCAAAAGCCTCTATTGAAGAATTTTTTGAATCAAGCCTCTCCACCAACACAGGAGTCTAAACCTCCTTCACCACCATCAAGCCAAAGTGAAATCATTCCTTTACCCATAGAAGAGTTAACTGCCCGGACTTCTCTTCTCATCGATGAGTCTTCTTACACCACATCCCTACAAGACTGTGAGCGGATGTTATCTCAATTTATCTATTTCCCAAACGTCCCCTTCCACCGCTCTCGCTGCACAAGAGGAGAGCTCGCCACTCCTTTTGTCACCTTTAGACGAGAAACTTCTTACACCGACATCACTAACTTCTTTAACCATAATGGACCCCCTCAAACACGCCCTCTTACCTATTAGTTCTTCATCGCCTAAATCTTTTCAGCGACCTGTTGACCTCTTAACATCTATTGATATAGTGCCTCATCTACCCCTTGTATCACACCCGCAATGGACTGGAATTACAACCCACCTTTCGTCTGTACAAAAATTACAAATCACACCTGGAGACTGTCATTCCACAGAAGATAGACAGGCCCTATGGGAACAGTTTTGAGTACCCCTTTTTCTACTCAAATGCAAATGACTGATCCTGATGTCTCCACCATATACCCGAAGTGTTTACAGAAGCTTAAAATGCCCCTATTCTCACCTTCACCCCCCTCACCTCTACCAAATGCCCCGTCCACTTCTATCAACTTAACCAGATCTTCCCCTATGCTTCGGAACCTCACCAATGCCCAATCTAACGCACCCGCCTAAGCGACTCGATCTATCCAAAAATAAATCCATCCCGCCACCTAGGAGACAAACTCAATCCGTGCCCCTATCACAATCAAAACCATCATCGTCATACCTACCTTCCATATTGGGACCCCATCCCTCTACCTTACATCAATATATCATACCTCTTGCGTGTTCTTCAAAACAACCTACGCCTTCCACACCTATACAGAAATTCCAGGGTATAGCAACACCGTCACTCCGCGTATCCTGTCCACCTATCAACCCTAAACAAATTCCATCATCAAAAGATTTGTTTTCGGTCACTCCTATTTCCCCGTGGTTGTTTTCTGATACCACATCATCTGCGGCTTCATCATCCAACATAGCTTCTGCGCCAAAGAAATCACATTTAGTAAAAACCACGTATCAACACCCCTCGGCTAAACCACCACCCGTGCGAACCAATCATGCCCAAACATTACCAAAACCCGCACAACCAATACCCTCATCCTCTTCCGATTTTGACCCACTCAAAGGATCTTACGCCAAAATCCTTGCTATGTTGGTGGAGAATGCGACCATTTCCCTACCTCCACTTAGACCTTATGACCCGTCTAAACCCCGACCTATGGGTTACGATGAGTCTAAAATCTGCGCTTATCACCGCACACCAGGACATGATGTGGAGGGATGCAAAGCTCTAAAAACCATCCTTCGTCAGTCACCTCTCCCGGATAGAAAGATTAAGAAAGACAACTTACGAAGGGAGAGACCTTTAGTTTCCATTCCCTCTCCTATACCATCTGTCCCCGCCTCACCAAGATCTATCATTATTACAACCCCACCTCTTGAAGACCATGAGTTATCCCAACCATCTTCCTCATCTCAGGTCTACGAGATTAATATGATTAGTGTCGCTACTCGAGGGCAGAAAAACAATGGGAAAGCAAAAGAAAACACACCTGCGGCATCTCTTTCTCCGTCAAACATCCCGATTGCACCACCACCTAAAGTGGTCATTCGCGGACCCGCCTATCCCGTCTCTAATGGCATTGCCCACCGAAATATGATTAAACAGCTTCACCAATCACCCGTAAAAATGACATTGTATGATCTCATTCAGACTTCTGAATCTCATCGACAAGCTCTCGTTGAGATCCTTCAAGGGATAGAGGTTTTACCTAATGAAACCCTGCCTGTCGCCTCCATTCTAACACCCAATCACGTTGCTTCTCTCACCAAACAACCACACTACCCCAACCACTTCTGTCTCTATACAACAAGCTGCTGCTGTCAGTTTCTCCGAAGACGAAATTGTTGACTTTGGTACAGAAGACCCTGACCCTGCCCTTTTCATCTCCGCTTACGTCCGGGACATTCGAGTACGTCGGGTTATGATTGACGGGGGTGCTAGCCTAAACATCATCTCTTCAAAAGCCTTCCAACAAATGAATATCCCTTCTAGTTGCATGTGTGCCAACCCCATCATGTTGCGGTCATTCAATGACGCTATTACTTCTACCTTAGGCACCGTGATCCTCAACATTCGGGTAGGACCACGTACTTTACCCGAACTCTTCTATGTCTTGGAGGGAGAGTTCCAATATAATATATTGCTGGGTCATCCTTGGATCCGAGCCATGGGATGCGTTCCCTCAACATTACATAGATGCATAAAATTTGAGTACGAGGGGAAGTCTTACACCGTAAAAGCTGACCCTCCCCCCTTTAAAACCTGCAATATGTTATACCGCCCTAACGATGTGCTTATACCAATCAAGACACCCATACATTCAACCCAACCATCCTCCTCAAATGTACCTCAACCATCCACCTCAACCACGCCTACGCCTTCAACTGATGAAACCACCATCGCAAAAACCACTTCCCTTCCCGCAGCTAACATTCCAACCTCCGACCCCTTAGTAGATGTTTTTCAGCGCCTTACGCTGGGGGAGTACCGCCTATATAACGTTAGTTCTTTCCCTACCCCGCAGGAGTACGGACAATTACATGCACATCCCACCTACGACCGTCGCGTGGGGGAGATAATCTCTTACGGACCACCCCATTGCCGCACTAACCTAACGTATGGGGGTGTTGACGCATCCTCCATTACCCCTGAACCTCCTCTTGGTGTGGTTCCTTTCCAATCTGATTTTCAATACTTGACAAATCGTCGTTTCGCCCTCACCTTCTTGACTCGCTGTGCGTGGAAAGGCTTTGGTTTTGGCCTTTACGAACAAGGCCAACATACACTCATTCCCGTGACTACCCGTAAACATAATGATCGCAGTGGTCTCGGTTTTCCCAATACACCTACACAGGAGACACCTCCTGTCAGCTGTATCCTGGAAGAAGAAGATGTCGCCCCTACCAAACCATCATCACCCACTTTGCCATCATCACCCACAGAATCTATAGACCCTGAATCCATCCCTCCTAACTTTTTTTTTCATAAATGCTATCTTCATAGGTCCTCTCACTTATCAACGCGATAATGAGGACCCATCTTCTCTTCCCCTTCTGTATCCAGACATGATCGAAGAGGATTCACCTTTGATTAATGTTGTTGAATGCCAGGATGACGACTCCATCCTCACTTACCTTGGCGCGGATGATTCTTATATTCAACGAGCCTTACCATCTGAAACCCAAACCATGCTGAATGAATCTACCATAGAAATCAACATCCACATGGAGGAGGATCCTCACATTGTGAAGATTGGACAATCCCTTAACACATCAGAACAAGCCGCCTTTACTACCTTTCTCCGTGCTCGCAACCAAGCTTTCGCATGGTCTTACGCTGACATGCCAGGAATTGATCCTACCATTGCCGTCCATAACATCACCCTAAACCCCGATTCCAAACCAGTCAAACAGAAATTGAGAAAAATGCATCCACGCATTGCTCTCTTGGTCAAAGAGGAGCTCCAACGACTCCTTTCTGTTTCCTTCATCTTGCCTATTGACTATCCTCAATGGATTTCTAACATCGTACCTGTCACTAAAGCGACAGGGGGACTTCGGATATGCACAGATTTCCGGGATCTTAACCTCGCTTGCCCTAAGGATGACTTCCCCTTACCTAGCATTGACCAACTTGTTGATCTAACTGCAGGTCATGAGATGCTCTCTCTCATGGATGGCTTTTCAGGATACAACCAAATTTTGGTTGCCCCTGCCGATCAACACAAAACTACCTTCATAACTCCTTGGGGAACCTTCTGTTATCGTGTCATGCCATTTGGCCTTAAGAATGCTGGTGCTACCTATCAGCGGGCTATGACCTACATTTTTCATGACATTATGCACACTATCCTTGAAGATTATGTCGACGATCTTCTCGGCAAGTCTAAACATCGTAGTGAACATCTTGATGTTTTAACCATTATTTTTGATCACCTGTTACAATATTCTGTCCGCCTTCAACCAAAGAAATGTGTCTTTGGTGTTCTTTCGGGAAAACTTCTTGGCTTTATCGTCTCTTTGCGTGGCATTGAGGTCGATCCATCTAAAGTCAAAGCTATCCTAGAAATGCCCCCACCCAAAAATCTCAAACAATTGCGTAGTTTACAAGGTAAGCTCCAATCTATCCGACGTTTCATCTCCCAACTCTCGGATCGGTGTCAACCTTTTCATCACCTTCTTAAAAAGGATATTGCCTTCCAATGGAGCGAAGAATGTCACCAAGCCTTCGAAGCTCTCAAATCCTATCTCTTGCAGCCACCCGTGCTTATCCCACCCCAAGACGACCGCCCTTTCTACCTTTACCTTTCCGCCACTGACCACGCTATAGGAGCCATGCTTGCACATCGTGACTCTGAGAATCGCGAACAAGCCGTTTATTATATAAGTTGTACTTTGGTGGACTATGAGACTAGGTACACACATGTAGAAAAATTGTGCCTTGCCCTATCATTCGTGGCCACCAAACTCCGACACTACCTTCTAAATCACAAGACTTTCGTCATCACCAATACAGACCCCATCCATTACATGTATGCCAAACCTCATCTGAACCAACGCATTGCCAGATGGCTCATGCTTCTCGCCGACCTCGACCTTGAGTTTGTCCACCAGAAATCAATCAAAGGACAAACCATCGCAGACCAACTTGCAGAAGCTCCTTTACCTGGGGAACAATTTACCAATTTCACATTTCCCGACGAACTCATCGCCACTCTTTCACTCCGGGAAGAGTCGTACCCAATGACCCTCTTCTTCGATGGATCTAAATGCCAGCGTGGCGGAGGAGCCGGCGTTGTTCTCATTCCTCTCACCGCTGAACCTATGCCTCTTTCATTCCGACTCGATTTCCCTTGCACTAATAATACAGCGGAATACGAGGCCCTTGTTCTGGGTCTCCAAGTTGCGTTACACTTAGGCATCAAATCTATCAACATTTTTGGCGACTCTCAATTGGTAGTCAATCAAGTTATGGGCGTCTACCAATGCAAAAATGAGGAACTTCAAAAATACAAACACTACGTGGATTCACTTCTAGCCTTATTTACTCACTATTCTATACAAACCATTCCACGCTCCACTAACAAATTTGCGGACACTATGGCTTGCCTAGCCTCGCAAATTCCCGCCGCACCAACTGACTCTGAATTATTCGTTGTGGTCCAGCAACTTTTTGTCCCATCCTATTCAACCCCGGTAGTTTGTATGATAAATACTGTGTCTACTAGTTCGCAGGATACCTGGTACCACCAATTTCACGACTACCTTACAATCTCTGTCCTCCCACCTGACCTTACTAGTAACGGAAAACGTGCTTTTCTTAAAAGTGTTTCGCGTTATGTTGTCATGGGGGGACTCCTCTATAAACGTGGCTTTGATGGCATCCTCCTTCGCTGTCTAACTGGCGCGGAGGCCACTCATACCATCCAACAGGTCCATGACGGTATTTGTGGTGGACATTTCAGCGGCCTTGCCGTGGCCAAACGAATCCTTCGCCTTGGTTATTATTGGCCTACTCTCAATAACGACTGCTACGAATATGTTAAGCGTTGTGTTATGTGTCAGCAACATGCCAACCTTCAACATACTCCTAGCCACCCGCTCCAGGTCGCTCGAGATCTTTGGCCCTTCTCACAATGGGGTTTAGACCTTATTGGTGAGATTCACCCGACCTCTTCACAACGTCACCGTTGGATAATCACAGCGACCGAATATTACACAAAATGGGTGGAGGCTATTCCACTCATTTCAATCAAAAAAGAAAAAATTGTCGAGTTCATTAACCACCACATTATCTGTCGTTTTGGTGTTCCTCATCGCCTGATAACAGATAATGGAAAATCTTTCAAAAACAAGTTGTTGCAAGACCTTTGTGACAACTTTGGTATCAAACTTAGTTTCTCATCACCTTACTATCCACAAGCCAATGGGCAAGCCGAGTCCTCTAATAAAACACTAACCAAAATCCTCATGAAAGTTGTCAATGAATCCGGAAGAAATTGGCACGATCACATTCCCTTTGCCCTTTGGGCTTATCGTACTAGCATTCATACCTCTACTAATGCCACACCTTTTTCTTTGGTATACGGTACCGAGGCTGTTTTGCCTCTCGAAATACAAATACCCTCCCTTAGAATATCTCTTCAGGATATTCTCACCAACGATGATTTCCGCCAAGAGCGGTTAGCCCAATTGGAGCTTCTTGACGAACGCCGTCTTACAGCTCTTGATCACCTTCAAATCTATCAAAAACGCATTAAACGTGCTTATGATAAGCGACTTCATGAGCGTACCTTTAAGGTTGGTGATCTTGTCCTCAAAGAGAATCAACATGTAACCAAACTAGAAAAGAGCAAACGTGGAAAATTTGCTCCCAATTGGATTGGGCCTTACATAATCACTCACACCTATGGATCAGGTGCTTATCGTTTAGCTTCGCTTAATGGTAAACCTGAGCCTGAAGCCCCTTAATGCCTTGCATCTTCGACCATTCTACTGTTGAACTTAGTGTTATATCACTTCTTATCTACCTGCCGCTCGTCCCTTGAGCTCACTTACCACTACATACACTCTGTTTCCTACACCTCATAATAACAATCAAGCTCACATAGTTTGATTCTCACCTCCCCTTGATGATGCCTTCCCCTTTTTAGTCTAGTCCATGACTTCAAAGTATTAAAATAAGCCGTATTCTTATGGGATTTTCTTGAGTCAAACTTCCTACTAAACTAGATGCTTCACGCCAAAAGAACATCTAGTCATCTAAATTAAATATAGACTGCTCCCTCGAAGGACAGCTATATGCCGAACTATTGCTGCTATTATATATAGACTGCTCCCCCGAAGGACAGCTATGCATTACAACCATATCTGCTGCTATAAATAGACTACTCCCTCGAAGGACAGTTATACATAGTCAGCCTTTATCAGAAGCTTCTCGCATTGATCAGCTTCGTGAAGACCTCAAGAATAATACAATCAATATCCCTTGTAGACTTCCTGCATCGATCAGTCTACATTCAATAAAATAAAAGCCTCATTCAAAAGAACTTTTGAGTCATGGACTTGTCTATTTAGGGTAGGTTCTCTTTCGTTAGAACACTCACTTTGTAATAAGTTCTCTGTACCTCAGCTATATCATCCACCTCACCTCACCATTTGTTTCAACTCAAGGGACGTAACGTACACCCGATATATTGTGATCATACAACTCTTTTCACCTATTGACTTCTCGTCTATGCACGGTACCTAGGGCTCCAAGCTCGTTCTACGTTGTGTGGTTTGTTTAGCTCTTTTCACCTACGGAGCACTCTTTCCGCTTTGCCTCGCATCTAGGATTGTGTGTTGACCTTAATCAGGACATGGTTCCCTTCTACTTGGGTAGGCTAACTTTCGCTTCCCTTATACCTTTTACAACATCACCAATTCATTACCAACACCAACAACCTTACCTTACCAATATTAATATCAATATTTTTACCAACCAACCAATTGCCTAAACCGTACCAAATTGCCTGAATTCGCCTCTCCCTGATCCTAAGGGAGAACTACATCGGTCTGAGGCCCCTCCTTGCTTTGTGCAATGGGCTATGTAGGCAGCACTTCGGAGACATGGGGTCTCCCAAGGTTAGCTCGACCATCCCCTACCATAACCTATCATGTGTGGTAAATATAAATATTTTTGTGTATTTCTATTTAATCACATTCCTCTTTATCCTTTTTCAAAACACCGAAAGTCAAAACGCAAACATTCTTATTATTATCATAACTCAAATCAACATACATATCTCAGTTTTATTTAGATGTTAAACAAATACATCTTCTCTATCATTGACACGCAGGTCGGCATCCTTATTTATTCTTATACCTTGCTAACATTTACTCAGACCCTCACGCCTCATCCCGAACTAGGTGATGATCGTGATCGTCGACCCCTCTCGCCGGGCCTCTCTGTCCTCAAAGGTACCACGGCTATTGGTACCGCCCACTGATCTGCCAATCTCTCCTGTAACATATGAATACGCCCTCTCGCATGGAGGACTCCAGCCTCTAGTCTCCCTGCCCGTGACTCTGCAACCGCTAACAATCCTCTTGTCTCATTCACCTGCGTTTGGAGCTGCTGAACTAAACTCTGTAGAAAATCCCTCTCTGCTGTAATCACAGCTATGTCAGGGCGATCACGTACACCTCACAGCTCTGCTACCCACCATAATCTATAGGCCTCTATCATTCCTGCGTCCATTACCCTGCGATCGGCTGCTACCTCTTCAGGCCCTTCTGGAGGTGTTGGCCGGGGAGGTGAGAATGCTGCCTCGGCGTCGACCTATAAGCCAGGGGTATATCCTGCACAAATCCAAATTGTCGCCGCATGCGATCTATAGGAATCCTCTCATATTCACCTGGCCTCGCGATCCACCTCATTCGCTCTACACCCCTTAACTCCTCAGCTATGCTCTCTGTTACCATATAGTTCCCGTAAGGCCTCCAACAGATGTCACCAACAAGTATCCCTTTCCCTCAAATTGTGCGACCGATGTCGGTCGCTTAGTGACCGACATCGGTCCCCGTCCTCTCCCGGAGCCGAACCCCCGCGCGGCCCCCAAAACCCATTTTTTTACGTATTTCTACCCATCTACCCACCCAAGTAAAAACTACCCACCTTAGCCTATCTACCCTCTCCCTTTTTCAAATCATTTCCATTTTCTCATTATTTCCTAAAAAAGGTTAATTCCTACCCAAACCCCCAATTTAGCATAATACAACCAAATCACCAAATTAAAGAGTTTCTCTACCCTAACGATGACACATCATCGTGGTGGGATGGTCCAGCTGGTCGAGCCCCTCCAGCTCCTCCTGCCTGTGCCATGGCTCCAATCCTGATCTGCTGGGTCCTGCTGCCTCCTCCTTAATCGGGCCCACTATCAACTCTCTCCGCCAAATACAATAGCTCCACCTCACTCAATCAAGCCTCTAATCCCAACTCGCCACGATCAGACAAGTCGATTTGGTTTACAAATAACAAAAGTGACAATGCCTATTTTTCTTTTTATAGGTTTTTCGCCTTTCACCGATATTCAAGGAACCGGTATCGGTCCCTTACCCGAAGGCCTCAACCTACCTATTTCAGCCCGACCCAAGGCCTCACCAATCTCGCCCTACCCATTTGGCCACCATTTGACCCAAGGCCTCAACCTACCTATCCTCCAGCCTGACCTAAGGCCTCAACCTACCTATTCGGCCCGACCTAAGGCCTCAACCTACCTATTCGGCCCGACCAAAGGCCTCAACCTACCTATTCGGCCCGACCTAAGGCCTCAACCTACCTATTTGGCCCGACCCAAGGCCTCAACCTACCTATTTGGCCCGACCCAAGGCCTCAACCTACCCATTCGGCCCGACCCAAGGCCTCAACCTACCTATTCGGCCCGACCCAAGGCCTCAACCTTACCAATTCGGCCCGACCCAAGGCCTCGCCCTACCTATTTGGCCCGACCCAAGGCCTCAACCTACCAATTTGGCCCGACCCAAGGCCTCGCCCTACCTATTTGGCCCGACCCAAGGCCTCGCCCTACCAATTTGGCCCGACCCAAGGCCTCAACCTACCAATTTGGCCCGACCCAAGGCCTCAACCTACCATTAGGCCCGACCCAAGGCCTCGCCCTAACCTATCCGGCCCGACCCAAGGCCTCAACCTACCCATCCGGCCCGACCCAAGGCCTCGCCCTAATAATTTGACCTGACCCAAGGCCTCACTCTACCCTTCTGACCTAACCCAGGGCCACCGCCCAACCACTTGGCCTGACCCAAGGCTGTATCACTTCAATACCATACCCACAATCAATGTTTTATTTTATCCATCCATCATGTACCTTTTGTTCAATCGAGCTCACCTGTTCGTGTTTTAGCATGATTAGGGTCCTTGACTTGATCTGTCGACCAACTTTGCCTAGACCTAGACCGTGACGTTTATCTCAACCAAACCAACCATTTGGTACTGCCGAACATGCCTAAACGTTCCTGTACCTCACCTGTTATATACCCTGGAGCTACTTCCTATGCCTTGGATACCAGGATTATATCACCCTTGTTTGGATAAACTATCGACCTTTGCCTATACATTGCTGGTTTGCTTGTCAAATCATGTACCCTAGTCGTACTATTGCATTTCAACATGCGTCTGCTTCCTTGGACCTACCCCACCACCTTACCATCCTCTCTACAACATTTACCCTTTATCAACCCTATCCCTGATTTCCCGTTCACTCAATCTATGATAGATTTGAGGGGGATTACCTATATCCTTAACAGGAGAAACCACTTCATATTATTGTCCGTGCAGCTTTACAAAACAAGCTACACGACAATAAGGGGCTAATGTAGACACCAAATTTGTGTCTTACGACCCCTTGTGACCCGCATCTCATCTCGCAATCTAACCTCATCACCTAAACCTTACACAATTATTTATTAATTACCTTGTAATTGATAAATCCACATCACCTTACCCGCCACCTCACTTTGCCACCTCATCATGACCTAGCCCTAACCCTAAACTAACCTAATTAAGACCCATGACTTGGTCTAGACTCACATCCATAACTAATGCCTCCTTACTCGCACCCAAAGCCAACCTTCTAGTCACTTGACCAAGCACGCAGCTGATCTCTCGGGAGAAAAGCAGGGAAGGTGGGCTATTTTACTAAAAATAGCCTACTTTTTCCTTACCGATGCCGGTTCCTACTCGACCGCCGTCGGTTACGCAACCGCCATTGGTTCCCTGTAAATGGGCTCCCCAAACCAAAACAACGGATCGAAATTTCATTTTAGAGATCAGTCAAAGGATTTCTGGACCAACAGAGAGCATTGCGAGCGAGGAACAGAGTCCTGATCTTCATTTAATCAAGCAAAGACGAGTAAAGAAACCAGAAGTGCTTGCAGTAGAGGATATCAACTTGCATCTTCGCCAAAACCAGTAAGTCATATCTTGCATGTCCTCTGTTATAACATTTCTTCTGCTCTGTGAATTTCAATCCTCCTAAATCCGTCTCTGAATCTACTACCCAACGTGTCATTGCATCTAACTGTTATTCCTTTGCTTCTAATCATCCCGTTTCCTAATATCATCCATAAACCAGCCTTACAAAACACCATAGCTACCAAGAAGGTCCTAGAACCCACTGGTATCGGTCATCAGTAACCGGCATTGGTTATCAGTAACCGGCATCGGTTCCTCTGATCAAAACCAGAAGCTTCCTAACGAGACATGTCACTGATGCCAAAGATTCCATGGTGTAATGAATCCAGATACATCAAATCCAAAATATAATTGGACCTTGACACAAATATATATTTTTAGATTTGAAGTCACGCCAAATTTTAG
Organism: Taxus chinensis; assembly: GCA_019776745.2. Classification (NCBI taxonomy): domain Eukaryota; kingdom Viridiplantae; phylum Streptophyta; class Pinopsida; order Cupressales; family Taxaceae; genus Taxus; species Taxus chinensis. The sequence goes on along the minus strand of CM034156.1, from coordinate 586,649,266 downwards.
CTACGACGATGATCAAATCTCACAATGAAGTGTGCCAAACAAATGCGTCTCCCTTAAATGCTGTCAAATGTATAGCTGGGTGCTGAGTATCTATTCGTTATCAACACATATATGGAGGTTTAATTGCAAGCCGTTGATTTCACATGCACATATCAAAATTGGTGACCCTTCAACACATATGTTAGTTTTAGACATTTTTCTCAAAAATTAAAATACAATTATAATAGAGTGAGACTTTAAAAATATTATTTCATTATAAATCAATCAAAATTTAAAATAAAGTTGTCACATCGATAAAAAATAACCTTCAATTTTTTCAACTTTCAATTATTTAAACTTTGTTAAATTAATAATTCAACATTAAAAAATATGAAAATTCATACAAAAAAATCTTACTAATTGGAAGAGATAAAATCTATAAAAATGTAGCCTCAACATAAACTAAATATTATAAATAAAAATAAATAAATAACAAATTGTAAGCAGAATGGACCTTGGAAGTTGAAAAATGTTGTTGTAGGGTTTAAAAGGAACGATAACCATATCGTACCAAGCCAAGAACTCAGATGATAATCAAACACCACGATCAATAAGATGAAAGCAATTCACCAGAATAACTTTACATAAACCTTTGCAAAAAAATGAGCAGTAATATCATATATAATAATAGAACTAAATGAAATACAATGAGAATGAGCCTTGCGTATATAGGCAAGGAATAACAATCTAAGAACCAGTCAAGGTCATAGATCAAGCCCTAAATCAAGGAAAGAACTAGTCATAAAAAAACTAGTCAAGATCATAGATTTAGGAAAGAACTAGACATCAAGGATCTAGTCAATACCGTAGATCAAGAAAAGAACTATACCTAACAACTAGATAATATCCCCCTAATATCTAAATAAGATATAAGAAATATCCACACACATACGTGGGTGTGGATAAATACAATAAAGGTAAATAAAGTACCTAGGTGAACATGAGCTAAGGTAAATACATACTCTAACACCCTCCCTCAAGTGAAGCAAGGGGCCTAAAATAAAAGTGGCATAACCAAAAAATGAGTGCCGACAACTAGCCCTGATGAGGTACTCATGTACAATAACTAGGGAAAAGGGACACCGTAAAGTACCCAAAACCAGTAACAACAAAGTAGAGAGAGTAAAACCCCACTGCAAGGCATCCCAAGAAACTCGGCTCAAAAAAATCATACAATGCTAAAGAAGTTTGGTGTGCACTATGGTCTGAATCCACCACTCGATCAAAAAACTCAAAAACAACTGACACTGGGCTTCACCAGAATAGCTCCATACAAGGAGATTGTCAATGGAGTGATGTCAAAATTACAAAAAAAATATCAAACACAATTCGATCAACGGCTGCAAATATGTGTGCCACGATCCAAGAACAATAACCAAAGAAACAAGGCAATGACACAAAATCCAAAGTGTCACGATCCAAGAAAAGCTAAGGTAACAATGCAATGACACAAAACCCGAAGACAAACATAATTTGATCAACTGGTACAAATAGGTGTGCCACGATCCAAGAACAATAACTAAAACAACAAGGCAATGACACAATAGCTAGAGTGTCATGATCCAAGAAAAGCCAAGGTAGCAAAGAAATGACACAAAACCTGAAAATAAACATAATTTGATCAAATTCTGTAAATAGGTGTGCCATGATCCAAGAACAATAACAAAAACAATAAGGCAATGACACAATATCCAGAGTGTCACGATCCAAGAAAAGCCAAGGTAACAAGGAAAGGACACAAAACCCGAAGACAAACGTAGTTTGATCAACTATTGCAAATAGGTGTGCCATGATCCAAGAACAATAATGATTAAAGCAACAAGGAAAGGGTACAAAATCCAGAGTGTCAGGATCCAAGAAAAGCCAAGGTAACAAGGTAAGGACACAAAACCTGAAGAAGCAGGATCAACACCACACCCTCCCATATTGTTGAATGGGTGGAGTGACACTACAAATATATATGAGCTGTCAAAAAAACTACTTGAACAATGACAAAATAACATCGGGCTTCACCAGAATAGGTCCCTCATAAAATAAAATTTCAACATGCCAAAAGTGTCGAAAATACAGATACAAAATCTCTCAACAAATAAGAGAGATACACTACACTTGCTAAAGAAAAATGATCAAAACAAGGAAGATTACAATGCAGAAGGTATAGAAAGTGGAGCAAGAGGCTGAATGGTGGAGGAGCCATGCCTGTAGAGTCCTCTCAATGAATGCCTATATCTCTGCCATGAGCGATCAAATATCCATCCCAAATCAACACGGATGGATGAAGAAGATACCTACATATGACTTGGTGCAAAACGCATAATGGGTGCATGTAAAGGAACATCAAAATGTGTGTCAGGTTGATCATGTTTGACAGATGAAATCTTAGGTTTCTCAAGCTTGAGTGAATGTGCAGAACTCATGTGTTGCTCATGTTCCTTGGAAAGAGTCGAGCGAACAAAAATAGGAGCTCTGTTAATGTGTGATCCCAATGAAGTACCTGCTTGAAAACCAATTCCATGGCAAGAATTCCACTTAACATGTGGAATAGGGGAAACAATACCATGTGAATGTTTTCCAATACCTTTGCTAGTGAAACCCATAAAACAGAGCATGTGAGAACTGAATGCAGTGGTATGCTTCTCAAACGAGCCATGCATATGAGATGAAGAAGGATACACAACATGTGTAACTGTAATAGGCACAAACGCATAAGAACATGTAGTAAAATGCCTAATAGGCTTAGGAGCATCAGGAGCAGGAGCACGCTAAAAAAATGACAGATCAAGGTCAGTGGGTACAACAGATACAAGTGGACTAGGAGCATGGATATAACTGTCCACAATATGATGGCGATGTTGCAGGCTAGATAGTTTTTGCTGTAGGGAGTGTATTACTGTATCCTTATCATGAATGAGTGCTTGTAGAAGAGAATTTCACTTCTTGAGTGATCTATTTTCTTCCAAAATTTTTACAATATCCTCCTTAAGTTTGCACACTTCGGAGAAAAATATATCATTCTCAGAATCCATGATAGATACAAGAATTGCATTCATAAGTGATTACAACACCCCTACATATTTGACACTTTATAATGAGTGCATGTTATAATATGGCAGTGTAAAATTATAGTACGATTCTCAAAATAAATATTTTGAATGGAGAGAGCACGAAAAAACAAGAGCTTTTGCAAAAAATGGAACTTAAAACCGAGTTGCCAATCAAAAGATACCAACTTTACAAGTTTATGCTTTGCTATTTATTTTAGTTGTCACTAACACAAAATAAAATTCTCTTGCCTTCACCACACAAATAAAATGAAAGGTGGCTGGAGTTAAGCACCTAGAATCAAAATCTTAAGCCATCATATGACCATACAATATGACTAGGGGCTAAGGATTTCAATGGGTACGAGGACTACCTCCAGAAATGGTCAAGTTTACAGTATATCTTAGGGTTTTCCCGCCTTCCGAATCTAATGGAAGACTTTGTTTTTTCATAAAAATGCATGCAATAAAAAATACAGACAAATCCTGAATAAATGAATATATAAAAAAATGTTTACAAAATGAAACTTACAGACAGATGTCAACAACAATCTCCAGCTCTGATACCATAAAAGGAACGATAACCAGATCGTACTAATCCTAGAACTCAAATGCTAATCAAACACCATCATCAATAAGATGAAAGCAATTCGCCAAAATAACTTTACATAAACCTTTATAAATAAATGAGTAGCAATATCATATATTATTATGGAACTCAATGAAATACAATGAGAATGGGCCTTGCTTATATAGGAAAGGAATAACAATTAAAGGATATTTTTAATTTTTTTATGATTGTTAAGTTGCTCTAGTAACCTCTTACATTAGGATTCACGATAACTGGCTTATTTCCTCTACTATGATCTAAAATTTCCTAACTATGTGTCTATCTTTATTACTATACGTAACTAATGACGTTTAATTTTGAATGGCTCTGCTAGGGACATTCCATTTAATATAAAATAATTACAAACAATGACAACAAAACTGTTGAGATTATTTTTTACATTGTTAAAATGGATTCCCCGATATTGTAGAGGCTAGCAGACGCTAGCCTTCTCATCAACGACTAATTGGTAAACATAAAACAAGCATTTCCCTTAACAACTTCACTGAAAACTAACTATGCTTAACTATTGTATTTAAATTTTACAAGACTAGCGACTCCTAGGGAGGATGATTACTACATTTATTTGATGTTCCAAGACAAGAGAAGACAACAAATACTCCAAGAAAAGAATTTTTTTTACAACTTTTTCTTAATATACGTGATTCAAAATGTAGATTCAAGAGAATACAATACATGCAGTCAAACATGTAATCTTAATCCTGGCACCTGTTAGGTAGATTAACTAATGTAAGGATCATAAAAAATGTAAGCGTTTCCATGATTTGTTTTTTTTTGGTTGATTTTTAAATGCTTTTGGCCGGAGCTTTGAACCAGAGGGTTAAGGTACCCCACCCATACATAACAGAAACAGAGGAGGAGAGAAAACCAGAGAGAGAGGAAAAAGGATGGAGACTGAAGACCCACTATGAGAGAAGGGAACTGAAGCAGGACAAAGCTAATAAAAGCATAGCCAAAAAAGAACCACGAAAGATAGAGAAAGAACTAGAAAAAAGGATGAAGAGTAGAAGCTATATAAAAGGGAAGAACCACCAATGAGCACCGAACTGAAACCCTAACGTGAGCCTCTCCTCCAGTGTTTCCACCTACGTGAATAATATCCTCTCAAAGTAAGAAATGGAAATCGGCATCGGCTCAATCCCTTAGCTCGTTAAGGTTGTCGATTGTTGAGTGTAAAGGGAAAAGGGATGCATCTATATCTAGGGAAGGGAGAAGACGATGGTCAGGTCATCCATGCATGAAAATAGTGTCCACATTTTCAGCAAAATGAAGCAAATATCTGTATTACCCTCTAAGCCACTATATCCCTCTCCTAGAGCCAATTGCTAGTTCATCTACTTCCTCGACCCATAATAGGGGATCGGGTAATTAAAAGTCCACCAATTATTCGTGAAGACCACCACAGTGGACTGGGTAAATGATATCAACAGCCACAAACTTGACATCAAAAGGAACAACATGAATAAGAAGGCAAAAAGAAACAAAGGTGGCCGCGATATCAGAATTTACACGAGCTTTGTGCGAATCAAACAAGTATGTTTCACCCAAAATATTCTCAATGGATTCAGCTTCCTTGACTGAGGAGTACTGAAAAATATTTGAAAGATGATAACAATCAATAGTAGAGGTAAGTGCCATCTCTGGTTTCTCTCCATGAAGAGAAAGAAATGGAAAACCCAAAAAAACCATGAGAATTCGAATGAGGCAAACGAAGAAGGAAAGTGGAGAGGAATAGGCCGACGGAAGATTTAAAAACTGAGACGCACGGGACACCATCAATTACGCTGATGTAAGTCTGTCTTTCCTTCGTGTGAGATAATCTTGGATAAGCCAATCCAATCTTTTGAGTTAGTTGAAATTTTGACGGCATCCGACATATCAATTGTTGAATTAGCAAGTAAATTAGCGACATTGTTTACCTCGCGATACGTATGATTGATGTTCCAATTTTTAAGTTTGCATAGCCAATAAAGGATGTTGGACATATAAAAATTGGGATGCCATGATTGAGCCGAACCTTTAGCAATAACATGGACAATATTCTGCGAGTCACCTTTGACTTGGAGAGAGTCACAACCATTGTGAAGAGCTAGTTTAACCCTTTCTATAAGGGCTTGAGCTTCATCTAAGTTGTAGGTGCCCTCTTTGAGAGGAAAGGAACCGGCTATAAGAAATTCACCATTCTCTTTTCTCACAAGACAATTTGCTCCAGATTTTCCCAGATTGCCTCTATAGGCCTTGTCAAAGTTGAGTTTGCAGAATCCCGGAGGAGGTAGCATCCATCACGTATTTCTTCTTCTGAGAATTTTTTCAATCTGAGATAAACCTTGAAGAACAATCGAGCTAGGATTGGGAATTTTTATCAGTGGCCAAGCTTTCCTGATCTCAGCATCACATGAGGTTAAATTAGGATTGTTGACACTGTGGATGATGTCATTTTCTGAAATGGTAGTTTCTGGTTTATTGGAGAAGGTAGGAAAGCTCGATACCTCCTCCCTGAAGATGCGAAGATTGCACTCCCACCATATATGCCAGTTCAAAAGGAAGGGTGCTATGGACCAGATGGAGCTAAGAGATCTTTTACCTCCCAACTTCGGCCAAGATTTTAAAGTATCCACAATGTTCCTACAAGGAGCCCAACCTAAGCTCAACTTATCAATTAACCAATTCCACCCCTGAACTGCAAAAGGGCAGAAAAGCAAAAGATGCTTAATATATTCTTCAACATTATCGCAAAGGACACATTTCGAGGGGCTGACATAGCCCCAAGATCTTTTGCGAAGTTGCGTAAGAATTTAGAGATATCAACTTTAAGGTTCTCATCTTGAAGATTTTGCATACTACATTGTTTAATAACTCAATTACCTTCTTTTCCAATTTTCACATAACTAATGAAAATTGACATCTATCAAACAACATTAATTTATTAGGCTTGACAAAATTTGTTTTTGAAAAAGGGGCTCCAAAATCCACTTTATGGCGAAGATATTCTAATTCTCCAAACAAAAGGAAAAAACTTCTAAGTAACACTCATTTTTTTTTCATGTAATGTTTTGTTTCTCAAGATTTCATATTTTCTAATTCATCATCCTTAGTGAATACATCGGGGAGCCAAGAGACATGATATCAAAGTTAATTTCATGTTGAGTTGATGAACCATCCTTGATGAGTTGAAAAGAATTCCATTGATTTATACTGGTGAAATCTATATTAGATTTAGGGTCTTTGTTTTTGGATTGATTAGTGTAGTTTTATTAATAATAATAATACACATTAGATTAAACATTAGATTATATATATATATATATATATTAAAGTGAAGTGTAATAATTTTGTTGAGTGTTATTTTTAAAAATTTGTTTTGTTTTCCTTTTATAATTTTACAAGAATTGAAAGTGTTGTAGTTCCATTATGTGGATGATAGTTAAGTTTGGTGTTATGCTAGGTACAAATTTTAAGAGGTAAAATAAAGAAGGATGATATTAGATTCCAGTTTCAAGTGACGTTCCCTTTAAAACCTAATTAATTACACATAATAACAAATCGGTCATTAATTTTTTGTATATTAAACTAAATATAATTTTTAAAAATAAAGTAAATTATTTATAAACTACATGATGAAAAATAAAAATAAAATCTCTTACTTTATAAGTTACTATAGAAAGAATCAGGAATCGAGTACTCCTTATATTTGAGAGCATTGAAAACATTATCCACCTCTTTATAACTAACTCTTATCAAGACAATGGAGAATATGTGGTGATTCTTCTTTTTTATTTCCCAATTATTCTTCGGAATAGACTTTATACCCTTCCGAAAGTATGCATCCTTGACGTGGAATATAGGCATCGCATTCCCTTTCCTTTCAATACAAGGGCACCTACGCAACTACCCCCAATTCCACGTCAGCCCGTCATCCATTTGTAAAAAGTGGAGAGGGGGGAATATGTTCGAACCCATGGGGGGATATAGTAGAAACATATAATAAATTGTTATTCTTTATACATAACATTATATAGAATCTCTAGATTTTTTTTTTTTTTTTTTGGGTAAAATATGAAAAATATTTGTAGGAGTTGTAATGATAAGATTGCAACTTTATGTTTATGTTTATGTAAAGTGAGAATTACTTAATTATAACACAATCTAATACAATTGAGTGATCAAGTAATAGTGGTTTCTAGAAAATATTCAACGCAAAATAAGAAGTGATACAAAATTTGAAGTAAAGCAATTGCATATATTTAAAGTTGGATAATTTTTTTGCAAAAGACATATCTTCTTCAAAATTGGGTAGATGTTCAACCTGTTAGCCATCCTAATCGGACATTTGAATCTATAGAGGCACCATAATTCCCTAGCCATGAGGCAGAGAGCCAACAAACATCTGAGCTCCATGTAAAGGACATGCCCATTGCGGAGAGCTAGCTACAACCTTCCCCCACAGAGGACTCTAGCCCAACCTTAAAGAGGATAGAGCTGAATGACGACCTTGGGGAAAGGAGGAGCGATGGCTACGAGAGCGGCTTCTACGACGCGGTCCTTGCGGATGTGGCTGACATGGCGAAGATGCCACGTGCTTAGTGTTATCTTGTTTTTTTTTAATGTGGTAATGATGTTTTCCCTCATGGCGTATTATGTTTTCCCTTTGAGTGTTTCGTGGTGCCTTTGAGGCTTTTTTTGTTGGACCGTGAGTTGTCTGGTTGCCCCTTCTCTTATAGCTCTCTTATATTTTTTAATATAATGAGCAGTTCTAATAGTAAAATTGGGTAGATGTTAAACTTATAACATCTTTCATCTTGAGAAGGAAAATACATAAATTCTCAAGATTAGTGCCAAAACCATTTTATAAGTCAAGATGAATGAATATACTATTATACATGGCTTATTTTTCTCAAATTAAATAGAATAGAAAAATGTTAGAAATATAAGTCATTAGTGCTCTACATGACCATTATGCAACTGGGTTAGTGAATAATTATGTAAATGTAAATTGTTGTTATTATGTGAGTGAGTGTTATGTGTAACAACTCACTAGCTATTCCAGTCAATGTGTTGTTACATGAGTAACAATCATGTTAATAATAGATATATTAGGAACTATGAGAATTTTGTGGGGATTTGATCTCTTTATATTTAGGAGACTAACACTTTTAATTTATATATTGTAATTTAGTTTTATAAAATATCGAATAAATTATTATTGAATGTTTAGAGCAGGCCTAGAATTTGATGGTCATAGCTGGCTGTCAAAAGAAAAATTTAGGATGGTGTGATTGATCATTTATCTACATGTCAAATTATGTTTTAACTAATATTTTGATTTGTTAAATAAATACACTTTTTATAATATCATTTTAAATTCTTTAAAATGATAAATTTAATCATTTTAAATAAATAAATAATAATATACCATTTAAATGCAGAATTGAACAAATCTAAATACAATTTTTAACCTACCTGACCAAAAAAATCACCATAGAACTTAACGTTGGAAATATCATAAAGCAACAATTATATGTTTTATGAAAATTATGAAAAAAGTTAAACAAGAACTATAAAAAAAATAGATAAACCTCATTCTTAGGTGCTTTCTCTATGTATTATCATAAACATTTATCACTAGTACCATATTAAATATTTAGAGTATAAAGAAATGCTTAAACAAAAAACAATACGACTTAAGAAAACCACAATAATTCTCTACCTAAATTCCAATTTATATCTATTATAAAATGACCAAATGAAATCTAAATTGAAAATAAATGAAATAAAAAACAATATGTAACAATATTTTAAAGGAAACTCAAAAATTGTGGTATGCATTTATTATTATAAAAATTTCTAAATTTTCATTTAGATTTGCGAAAATAAATTATTAAAAATCATTATATTCTATCTTGTATTTTAACTTACAACACTTTCTATTATATTTGAAAATAAATCACTAATTATTAAATTATTTTTTAAATAAAATAATTTACATTTTATTTTTAAAATGAATAAAAATCATGCTAACCTATTATATTTAACTACTTCAAATATTATAGTATCAGACCATTAAAAAAATATGGTTTCTTAATAATTTAACATGTCAAATCTATGGTTTTAGATAAAAATTCACTTGTCTAAATTTACAGTTTGAAATTTTCTTATATTATAAACTAGAAATCGCATGTATACAATGCAATGTGAACGCCGAATGGTATAAGTTATCTATTTGTTTTTTTGGGATTCGATAAATGTGGGAGGGGACCCATGTTGCAGAATGGAGTACCTTCATTGTGAAAAGTGTAAAGAACACATTTTGTACGTGTGGCTGCAAAGTGGAGAGTGACTAGTGACCAAACAAAGCAAGACTTCCAATGCCATATTCACTTCAAGCAAACAAGTTTGTATTATTGTACATGATACTTGAAAAAAATAATTTGTGAAGCTTCTGCACGTTTTGTAAGGCAAGATGAGAATGTCAAAGTTCATTATATTCAACCTATTAATTAAATAAGTCCAAACAATGATTGATTTGTTGCTAGCCACAATTTCAATTTTCTTTCAGTTTTTATTCGCTTAGTATTGTCAATATAATAACTATGAAAATGGTACATTTCTTATAATGATAATTATATAAAAAATTAACTGATATTATAAGAAAAATTAACTTTATGTTTCTTAGAATGGTTGAGTTAGAATGATGATAATGGATATTAAGAAGAACCAGAGTTTGATTGGTGCCACGTTTTATCCACCTAAATTAATGAAATTTTGAAACCGTTTCTTCTTCGCCATTTTAAATATATACAGTGCTATCGATTTTAAGTTACGTTATTTAATACAATGAAGTGTAGTAGAGCACCATGAATCCCTGGAAAGGAACGAAGAATTCAACAAACATGCATGTGGTATATTACAATCACATAAAAGAAACTACAAAATAATAGGGATTCAATGACAATCCATATGATATACAAATGAAATGAAGTGAAATAAAAACTTTGTAAAATCTATAAGGTTTAAAATAGTTTATGAGATAGTACAACTAGATTTTTTTGATTTTCTTTTGTTAATTTTAAAAGAATGTCATTATAAGCATTGCATTCTGTAATAAAGTGTTTTTCTGATTCCATTGCCCCATCTGAACAAAAGACAGAAAGTCTCTCTTTCCATTTTTCTTTACCATCTGTGAGTTTCGCATCGAAGAGGAGAATGAAAAATTCAGTTGTAATTATAAAGAATGAGTAATTTGTAAAAAATGTTTTTCGTCGCAGATGCTGCAACATTTATGGAAGATGTGGTGAATAATGCTACCCTCTTCCACCTGAAAGTGTTGGCTTTGTTTATTCCAGAGGTGCACCGCATAAGTTTCGCCCTCCATCTCCAACAGTTTTTCCTTAATCCATTTTATCCGCACTTTGCCATCCCTCGGCCACTGAAAATAGTTGTGGATCCAAGTCCAGTCCACCTGATAAAAAGCCATGTGAGGCATCATCTAGAATCAGATTGTGTTCAGGTTTTCAAGATTCTGAACCACGCAGGTGATGAGATATTGGTGGATTCTGCTCCAAATTGATCATATGCTTCTAGAGAGGAGGCTGATGGTGCTGCAAAGATCAAGGGATGCTTCCAGAAAAAAGTAGTACAACATACTAAAGGTTGTTAAGTGTTTCAATTTTGCAATCAAATTACATACCCTCCTAAAGCAAGCAAGCAAGCAACCTCTTGTAAAAAATATCATTAGCTTAAGAATGTATCAAATGCAGACATGCCTGAAGTTGCTAAGGCTATTGCTGGAAACCTCACTTCTGACCCCATTTCTTCCACAAATCCCCAATTTTCTCTATCATGGCTTTCTTCTTCTTGGATTTTGGTAAGGTATCGAAATCATCCTTCATGGGAGATGAGAATCTCATGTTAAGAACATCAGAATCTGATAACAGAGAGGTTGATCTTTCCACTACTTTACCATTAAGTTCCCTGTTGTGGGCAGCAGCTAAAACAGTTGCAGCTGCATCGGCGACCTTCTTCCATTGTTTAGTCTGTATCTACAACCTCTTCATCTCTGCTACCTTCTCACGTCGGTGTTATTAAATTTTGATATCAAGTCCCAGGTCTTTGGGCCACTTGTGATACCACTGTCAAATAGTGTGGCATCCTGTCCAGACTTCCTTTTGAATTGTGACCCTTTAACTCAAATTATTATTTAAAAATAAAATAAAATCCCTAAGACAATTCAATTCCAGCCTTGTTAGAAATGTTACTCCCTTAAAGCAAAAGAGAATAATTCTGAAAACAATTTATCTCACACAGTGAAATATAAAAATTCACAAAGAAACAGGTTTTTGGGTTGTTTTAGGCTTACTATAGATCTATGCCTATAAATTTTGATATCAAGTCCTAGGTGTTTGGGTTGCTTGTGATGCCACTGTCATATAGTGTTGTTTCCTCTTTTTGTAAGATGATTAATGCCCTGTATAAAAAAAGAAATCATATAGCTTACTTACTCATCCAACCACACTTTTCTTCTCCCTTTTCAATTCCTCCTTTGCTTTCTCATATTGGATTTGCAATTTTTTGTTGAAGATATATTCAACCTTTATCACATGATTTAGTTGCAACATAAGTGGGAAATTAAAAAACCGATGGAAAGATAAAAACTGTAGTAGATGACAAATTGAAATTATCTATCAATTCACCTTGTAAACATTTTTGCTGGACATCCTAAAACCAAAATGATTACTCCATACAAACACATGCCTATAATGCAAACTACTGCACCCAAAGCTCCATCGAATCAAATGCCTGTAAATGTGAATTTGAGATCACCAACAGACTCTATAAGCAACAATTTTCAATCTCTAGATTCTATATTTACATGATTATAATAGTGTGTAATGAACAATAATATAAGTCACCAATTTCGTTGAAAAATTTTGTCATACATTTTATTGATAAAAAACCAATTATAATTGCAAGAAATGTAAGCTTATCAGCGTAGAAAACCACTAACTCTATAATGTGAAGCCAAAATTTTTTTCTTGAATGGGTCGTGAATGGCTCAAAAGACCTTACATACCATACAAGCACGTCATGTTCAATGAAATGAAGTTTGCAACAATAATAGTTGTACTTCCTTTTCATTGATTACACCCCCTACACAAGTTCCTTCAAGAGCAAAACATTGGAGTGCTTTCAATATCTAAGGTGCAACCCATTGCAAGCTTTTGGTGGACATTAGGAACAACTTACATCTCTGCTTCTGAATACCTCCCTACTTTACAAGCCGATATGTTATGAAATAGATGTTGGCTAGTGATGGTTAATGTATTTGACTGTAAATGCACTAATTATTTTATATGATTCATTTGTAATGTTGTATTACCTGCCAATATTAGAACACTTATGCATGATCTTTATGTTTTCATTTACAATATATGATGCCATAAGTAATTATCATAATGAATTCTATATCTAGAATTGTCTTAGCACCCATGAAATATAATGCAATCATTTTTCAATATACCAAAGTGCCCGCAAAAGCTAATAAATATAAACAATTTAATTTGAAGTTTTAAAGAGAGAAAACCTACTTGAGATAATCTGATATCTGATTTTTCAAATCTTCTAGGTTTGATATAATAGCAAAATCTAAACCAGCATCCTCAATGGGTAGCCTAGATCGGTCCAGTTCCATTCCTTCTTTTGTAAACAGACACAATTGGTCTTTCGAAGTGAGAATAACTAATATCTAGAAGTAATTTCAGAAAAAAGAGTAAACACTATACAGGTGCAACATCCAACTTATAAGAACCAAGTAATAAAAAAAAAGACTGCATATACCAACTACAAAAAGTGCAAACATAAAACATTCAATGTAGAATTCGATAGTTGTTTGAAGCTTCCTCTTTTTATAAATGATTAATGCCCTGTATAAACAAAGAAACTATATAGCTAGCTTACTCATCCAACCACACTTTTCTTCTCCCTTTTCAATTCCTCCTTTGCTTTCTCATACTGGATTTGCAATTTTTTGTTGAAGATATATTCAACCTTTATCCCCGGATTTAGTTGCAACATCAATGGGAAATTAAAAAACCGATGGAAAGATAAAAACTGTAGCAGATGACAAATTGAAATTATCTATCAATTCACCTTGTAAACATTTTTGTCTGGACATTCTAAAACCAAAATGATTACTCCATACAACACATGCCTATAATGCAAACTACTGCAACCCCCAAAGCTCCATCGAATCAAATGCCTGTAAATGTGAATTTTGAGATCACCACCAGACTCTAATATAGCACCAATTTGCAATCTCTAGATTTATATTTACATGATTATAATACCGTGTGTATAGAACAATAATATAAGTCACCAATTTCGTTGAAAAGTTTGTCATCACTTTATTGATAAAAAACCAATTATAATTGGCAAGAAATGTAAGCGTATCAGCGATGAGAAAACCACTAACTCTATGATGTGAAGCCAAAATTTTTTTCTTGAATGGGTCGTGTAATGGCTCAAAAATGACCTTAACATATACCATACAAGCACGTCCATGTTCAATGAAAATGAAGTTTGCACCAATAAATAGGTTGTACTTCCTTTTCATTGATTACAACCCCCGTACACAATTCCTCAAGCAAAACATTGGAGTGCTTTCAATATCTAATGTGCAACGCCATTGCAAGCTTTTGTTGACATTAGGAACACTTACATCTCTGCGTCTGAATACCTCCCTACTTTAGGCAATCCTAATGTTATGAATAGATGTTGGCTAGTGATGGTTAATGTATTTGACTGTCAATGCACTAATTATTTTATATGATTCATTTGTAATGTTGTATTACCATCCTGCCAATATTAGAACACACTTAATATGCCATGATCTTTAATGTTTTCATTTAGCAATATATGATGCTAGTAATTAATCAATAATATTCTATATCCTTAGAATCTTGTCTAGCACCCATTAATATAATGCAATCATTTTTCAATTACCAAAGTGGCCGGCAAAAGCTAATAATGAACAATTTATTTGAGTTTTAAAGATAGAAAACCTACTTGAGATAATCTGATTCTGATTTTTCAAATCTTCTAGCTTCTGAGGTTTGATATAATAGCAAAAAAATCTAAACCAGCATCCTCAATGGGTTAGCCTAGATCGGTCCAGTTCCATTCCTTCTTTTGTAAACAGACACAATTGGTCTTTCGAAGTGAGAATAACTAATATCTAGAAGTAATTTCAGAAAAAGAGTAAACAACTATACAGGTGCAACATCCAACTTATAAGAACCAAGTAATAAAAAAAAAGACTGCATATTACCAACTTACCAAAAGTGCAAACATAAAACATTCAATGTAGAATTCGATAGTTGTTTTGAAGCTTCCCTCTTTTATAAAATGATTAATGCCCCTGTATAAACAAAGAAACTATATAGCTAGCTTACTCATCCAACCACACTTTTCTTCTCCCTTTTTCAATTCCTCCTTTGCTTTCTCATACTGGAATTTGCAATTTTTTGTTGAAGATATATTCAACCTTTATCTCCCGATTTAGTTGCAACATCAATGGGAAATTAAAAAACCGATGGAAAGATAAAAACTGTAGCAGATGACAAACTGAAATTATCTATCAATTCACCTTGTAAACATTTTTGTTTGACATCTAAAACCAAAATGATTACTCCATACAAACACATGCCTATAATGCAAACTACTGCACCCAAAGCTCCATCGAATCAACAACGAACAAAGAGTCCGTATGAATGGCATATGCACAGGCCAAAGGCGCAATCTGAGGCAGCGTTTGAGGAGCAGTGATTGAAGGAGGCGTGGAAGGCAGCGGTGGCAAGAAAGAAGTAGCCGAGGCAGAGAAGAAGCCAAAACAACTTGGCCAAGGTGTCAAATTTGCCATGAGGGAATAAAAACTCCCAAAATAGACGCAAAACCCTGAAGAAAAACCATTCTCAGCATGCAAAAATGAAACCACGGAAGGAGTAAGGGCAACCAAGGAAAAGAAGCCAAAATGGCTTAACCAGGGCACAAAAACCGTCCACCATGCAGGGAAAAACAACGCCCATATTAGATGCGAAAAACCCCCAAGACACCATGCCTAGCAAGTAGGGAAAAAGGCACCCAAAAAAGATGCAAAAACCTTGAGAATCACCACGCCCAGAATGCAAAACAGAAGACCGAATGCACAGGTCCGCAAGACTGTAGAAGAATAAGCCCAGGCGCATTTGAATGTGGCCGCAAAAAGAAGATCAAGGCGTGAAAAGACATGCCAATAGATGTAGGCCCAGGCACAAGAAAGCAGCCCCAAAATTGCAGACCATGGCGCATAAAAAAACCGTTGAAAATAGTTCAAAAATGTAAAAACATCCAGACGGCCGTCAAATTTAACATCGTTGTAGAAACGTCCGGAAGTCCTTTACCATAGGGGGAACGCCTTCGGCGTAATTAACGGAACAGAAGCGGTAAGAAGAGCGAGCAGGGGGAATTCATAATCATTTGCGTTGAGGGTAATTCTGCCATTGCTCCTCTGATTTGTTTGCGTAGATTTGATTCATGGCTATGGCGATGTATTCAGAGCAAGGAAGAGCATCATATATGCTTCCAAGCTTTCTATATTCTTCCTCGTCTTCCTCTTCTTCATTGGGTGCTCTAAGGGGCTCATTTGCATCGGATCTTCTGGTGAAGAGAAATGATGTGGATGTCAGAGAGAATGTTAATGTTGCACCTACTCGCAAGGCATTTGTGGTGCTGGCTCCCAGCGAGCCGGGGAAGATCGCCATGTATTCCCCGGCATTCTATGCAGCTTGCACCATGGGAGGCATTCTTAGTTGCGGTCTCACTCACACTGCCGTAACTCCTCTTGATCTTGTCAAATGCAACATGCAGGTAGGTTTTTCACCCATTCCTATGGATTCTCTAGTTATTTGATTAAATCTTCCTATTATTTCTAGGTTAATATTAGGTCACGTTCTTAAGTGCTTTGTGGATCGTTATCATACCAAAATTCCCCGGACTATTTTCTTAAACTTGTTTGTCAGAATTAAAATTGTTTTTTATATGGCGTTTTGGTAGGCCATCGAGATCTGGGAATTTGTTTTTTAGTTTTTTAGTTTTTGATTTGGTGCCTAGTTGCCACTGCCAAGGGTTATCTTTGGGCTGCGTGCTTCTGGGAATTTTAACCTGCGACTCCGCTTTAAAAATTACATGTTATCCCTTGAACACGTCCATTTGACCTAGAGATTTTTGTAAATTTTACTTTCCACGCTGGGATCAAAATTAATTTTTTGCTTTTGGAAAAACTAGTGTTTCACAGTTTTGATCAGTACTAAAATAAATATATTTAACAGCGGACAATCAGATGTCAAAACACAGAGATGATTAAATATCCACATCATAAAAATTTCTAACGGATACTCAGACCCGAACACAGACTTCGAACAGACAGCTAGAAGCTTACCAAATAACCATAACAAAAAAATCAATTATAAGAAATGCTTTTGGAAGAAACCACGTGGTGAATTTTGAACAGCATTCCGCTTTATAGATCCAATAGCAGACAATCAGATGCCAAAACACAGAGTCAGTCAAAATTTCCACATCCTAAAAGCAAGTTTTCCACAGGACTGTAGAAGAATAAGCCCAGGTGCATTTGAATGTGGCCGCAAAAAGCAGATCAAGGCGTGAAAAGACATGCCAATAGATGCAGGCCTTGGCACAAGAAAGCAACCCCAAAATTGCAGACCATGGCGCATAAAAAAATCGTTGAAAATAGTTCGAAAATATAAAAACGTCCAGACGGCTGTCAAATTTAACATCGTTGTTGAAACGTCTGGAGGTCCTTTACCATAGGGGGAATGCCTTCGGCGTAATTACGGTTAAAATATGAAACTCACATACCATCAAATTCCAGACCTAGTTTAGAGTGTTGAAATTTTGTGCAAAGCTTAAATACAAATGAATCCAATTTCATTTTGTAGTCTTATAAGTGTGACAGGCAGCACCAATGTGATTCATGGTTTCCCGTGTATAAAAGTCTTTAGATTTTTGAAAGATTTTTTATATGCTAGAATTCCTGTAGTTTTTTTATATTATTGAAGTTTTTTCTAGTCTCTTCTCTATTGATCTTCCTAAGAGACGTATCTTCTTGTGGAAATGTTGACATTATTTTTCATCCTATGCATCCCTCACACATCTATAGTCTATCTTCCTATGTTAAAAGAACAGTGCGCGGATGCATGTTCCTGGAGATCGTGTGTTCATGTTCATCTACCTTATATCTATATAAATATTGAATCTATTATTAAGGATCCATGTGAAGATTTTGAGTTCATGAATGGAGACTCATGAGATTATTTATTTAAATATATATATAATTTCACGAGTCTCCATTCATGAATATATATATAAGATGTGTGTTTTTCTTTTATGCAAACAGTATAGACAGACATACAGACAGATAGACAAATAGATAGATTTTCTTTTTAATAATATGTAATTGTTATATAAATTAATAGTAAAAGTTGAAAACAATAATATATTATGTTTGGCAAGTTATCTTACCTTTGATGGGTATTAATAATTCTATTTAAAATAAGACTTATTACTAAAAATCGCATGTGTAAAATGCAATGTGAATGCCGAATGGTATATGTTATTTATTTTAGAGGGATATTTATTACTTTTGTAGGGGATTGATAGTGGTAGTGTAGGAATATATATGTAACATTACATTGATTTTTTCTGTGTGTACATTTAAATTTGTCACAAATTCATACATAAACAGTTGCAAATCTTATATCACGACACAGGAGGATCAACGTTTTCAAAATGGTTAGACCCAATTTGGCCTTGTGAGCAGGAAAGGTTGCCTATCATTCTCTCTGAAGACTTGCATTTGGAGGTGTAGCCTGCTTAGGGTTATTTATTTGTATGATGAAGGAACCTTCTGGTTCCACATTCAAGGACTCATGAGGCTCATGTTTTACTTTGGGGTGAGGGAGCTCCAACTTGTATACCAAATGAGTGTGCATTCCCTTTTCATTTCACATATGATTGGGGGGATTTCCGCCATTACTGTGATTGGTGGATGATAATGCATGCGAGCAGTGCGAGGGCAATGAGATTGGAACCTTGCATCGATCGTCATGCACAAATCTAACATTTTTTAGTATTTTCCCAACACTGAGAAGTATTCCTTCATACAATGCTCTGCGCGGTGTCAGAAGGGTAGAGCATTTCTACCAGGGTAAATGCCTTCGGCGTAAATATATGAAAAAATGATTTTGTACAAAATCATTCAAAAAGATATATAATGAAAGCAAAAGTTGCAAAAAAAATTCCATGTAAAAGATGGGAGATTCTATTGAAACATGCTAATATGGAAATTTTTAAATTACATGTAAAAAGTATTCAATATATATGTATAAAGTAAATGCATACGCTGATACAAAACGCAAGAGAAAATATAGAAAATTCTACCAAAAGAAGCCAACTCTACAGGGCATACTTCTCAATGATAAATGCAATGGCTAAGACGAATCATGGACAACTGACAACATGATGGATAAATAATGGTTTGTTCTTTATCAGAGCATCCTATATTACATTACTTCAATTCCAAGCCATCATATATAAGAGGTGTGCTAAAATGAATGACTCTTCTCATGGCTGCATTTGCATATGGTCCAAAGTAGCAAGTAAAGATGCATAAGAAAGTGCCACCTATAGATGATCTAGAGGTGAAGGAGAGACTTGACGGGAAAAACCATATAAATATAACCATATAAAAATGAAGGAATAAAGAAATATACTTGAAATATTTATCAAAACTTGTTCAGTCATTGCTCAAGCCTGCTATTTCAAAGCCATAATCACCAGGAGCTTCACCAGTAAGATAATCTCGATAGTTGTAAGGAATGATCCCAAGCTAGTGAGGCCGGTCCTTGCCATACCATATACTACATATAATAAAAACTATGTTACTATACGTTTGATTAGGAATTTTCATTTATGCGTGCCAATGAAGAAATCATCAAAATCTATAAACAGACTCACAAGAAAAGAAATTAAGAGATTATACTGAAATACAAAATAATTTGAACTCACGAACTGAATGATTTTCGTAGTAGTTAATCAACGGTAGGTTGTTTCATTAGCATAGAATATATAGTACTTCAATCTATTTGTTGTACAATTATTTACAAAATAACTAACCCAAAAATTTCAAGATTTCTACAGAAGGAAAAATATCAATGTAAAAAATTAAGCCTAAACTCAATCAACAATGAATCAGATAATTATGTTTAGAAAATAAAAGGTTGTATATTATGAACAAATGATACATATTTATAGTTACAACTTTACAAGTGGTGATGATCCCAAAAATATTTTATGAAATTCCCTATCAATTAAACTTGTGCCGACAAACAAAACCTATGCTAACACATGACAAGAAATGTCATTGACAACTCATATGGACACTGAAAATTCTAATTATCCTTGTATGACAAATAATTCATTATTGAGTAATAATTCCTCATCTTTCCTCCCAACACACAAAGCATTGTACTTCGATGCATATGAATGAAATGAAAGAAGCCCAATGATTATTCTAGATGATGTCGACACTGTAATCATGAATGACAATGTCATTGACCTAACACAAGTATTGAAGGGCCAAAAAATTGCTTCATATGACCACACAAACACTCAAAGAGGGCCAAAAAGTGGAATAAGTAGCCAAAAGGCACAAAATGTTGTTGTCCTCAAGAAGAGCCCATACTCAAGGGGGACAAAAAGTTATATTAACACCTAGAATTAGACATATAGGTGAAAAGAAAACATTTTGACAACCAATAATGGAAACCCAAGATGTCCACAGAAAGTAATGCAAACGAAAAAGACTTGAAAAGTATTAAAAGTGGAGCAATCCACTTTATGGTTCAAATAAGCTCCTCCACATAAAACATATGAAGATGAAAAAGACTTCAAAAATGGAGCATTAACTCATAATCTGCTAAAAAAGTGAGTTAAATGGGCTTAGAAAAGTCCATGGAAGGTAGGTGAAGGCACTTTCAAATGTCAAATAGAAACTTGATAAAAACAATGAAATAAATAATGGTTGTCATAACTTTGATCAATTACAAAAAAAATGGGCCTTACAATTTTCATAACTCTTAATGTAAAAATGAATCACAAAAAATTCTAGGAAAAGAAAAATTATGCACATCATTACATCTTATTTCTCATTAAATTTAAGTCCAAATGACGTTCTGTTGCTTTTGCATGCATGCCAATAGATTGTATAAACAATCATAAATAGTAAATTAGTCCACTAGGAAATTTCAGGCCGAACAAATAACTTTGACTTTGGTACATTTTCAAGGCCACCAGAAACTGCTGTCTAGAGGCTTAGGTGAATCTCAACACAAAAGGACAACAACACTAAGGATGCTCTGATTTGTGTGCCATAGACTTCCAATGTTTCTTGAAAATCCAATTTTAGAAACACTTCCCAATAACCATGATTAATAGCAGGTTTTGAATTCTTGCCTTTCCTATGGTAGCCACTCTGCTATACCACCCAACCAAGCCCATTGGAATTTATTCAAATCTCACTTGTAAGAGGATGGTTTCCATCACTCATCTCAAGGCTACAATTCTAGATTTTCATTGTTCAACAACCATTAACCAAGATATCAGACTCACACTAATCAAAAGAAGCAAACCACTACTTACCTGGTTAGCCAGAAATGCGCTCTGCTAACAAAGTCCAAATGATTCTCCACAACCTCTTTTGTAGAAATTTTTTTTTGGGGCCACCTACCTATAAGAAGGGAGGAAATGATAAAGAATCACCCCTAGCAGTGATATCTCACCTTGCAAAGATTACCCTCATTGGAAATCTCTACACGGAGCACTTCCCTAACTATAGTTAGATAAAATGGATTGAGGTGTAGCATGTGTGCTTTGTTTTAGGAATCTTTGTGTGATTAGACTTATCCATCCAATGTTCATCATCATCCATGGACAAGTATCTAAATGCATGAATGTAGAGTATAAGGAAAAATAATTCATTGGCTATTTTTTGTCTCTCTCTAGAATTCATGTCTCCTTCTTACTTAGTTTTCTCTTGAATGGTTATTAGGCCATATCAAGTTCTTATAAAGCTAAATTTGCATGAATATCAGGTCACTGGGAGGGAGGAGCCTACATGTACAAAAGAGGATTTTTCATTGTTGGATATGGAATTAGAGTAGGGTCAAGACCCTCTAACTTTCACTTCCCATGTCCAATGATAGTACCAAAAGCACAGACTTCAAGCTCAGTAGGCGAAGTTGCATACATTTAAATTTTACATAACGTATTAGTGACACTCTTTCGGTTCTAGAGAATTCAAATTGTAAAGTCTAGCATGTAGACAATATTTATTAAAAATTTAAATTTAAATTTGAATTTAAAGATAACAAACTTCTACATATGGATTTTTGGTTGTTAGCATGTTATTGATAGATGTTGCAATCTCACCTACATAATGCATGTTGCTCTATGCTTGTATTGATGTCCACTTTTTGGCTTCAAATGATTTTTAAAAATATTTTATTGATGTTGTTCGGCTACAATTCATCTTGTGTTGCTAGCTCCAAACTTGTCACTCATTACTTTCCCAAGATGTAAGAGATCCTATAACCACAAGCTATTTCAAGTTATGTTTTTCTCCAAGTACCAGGCATAATTTTCTATTAATTGGGGTGCAAAGTAGTGTTATTACTTGTTCTGAAGGCACCCTATAATTATGGCTTTTCTAGATACATCTTTGAAAGTATTGATGAATAACATTATTTGTAATCTGTTATCTCTTAACCTCACAACTAACAATTGCAACATACCATTGTCTAGTTGCAAAGTAGGAACAACAGATGTGATAATGACCAAAGTTTAAACCCCACTGAACTTCCTTACATGCTAAATACAGGTAAGGGTGATTAAGTGAACTCCACTACATCGATTTTGGGAAGTGCGGTTGAATTATGACAAAATAAAATATAAAATTTAAAACCTTCTGGCTTCAGGTTGTGTAATGTTTCTTACTTGTCGAGAAAAAAAACCCTCAAATATTCATATCCATGAAAGCATGGAATGAATTAAAAATGGAAAGAGCAAATCTAGCGGGAGAAATTGCAATAGGGAAGGCGAGAATTCAAAACATATATTGAATACTTGTGTGCTTTGTAAGTCCTTGTCTTATGATTATTTGCCAATGAAAATTTTGATTTAAAAAGGACATAGATGAATGACTGCTCATAAAAAATAGTATCATGAGACTTGTTTATTTAAAATAATCTTCCATGGTGAAAAATCACAAGAAAATAGAAATATCTAAATTCAAAACCTTCTGGACAAGCTCCTGGTAGTATTAAAGAAGGCCACCCTTGCATGTACAGTTGAGTAACTGGTGCATGATAGTCATCGGTTATATTAGGAAAAAAAACAATGGAGGTAATTTGTCAATAGTTAAGAGCGTATCCATAGAGCATTAAAACCCAGGATCACTAGTTAACAACAACAAAAAAACATTAAGGGATGGAATTCTTTTATGAACATATACTTAATAGTAGGCTAGTTTCTAATGAATCTAATAACTTTATGTAGATTTTATATAAAAAATTCAACCACTAAATTAAGGTAGAAAACCATAGAGAATGCCTTGGTTGACAAAACCCTAACACAAAATTACCATTAACACTCTGATGAACAACCACATTAAAAAAAGGTTGAGCAGCTACTTGTCACGTTTGGCCCTGTCCAAAGTAGATTTTCTCTTGGGGGATTCCTTTATAGATGACAGAGAATATTCAAAACTCCTGCAAGTTGTACGAAATGAACAAAAGAATCGAGTTTGAACGATTCACAAAAAAATTTAAACGACCTTTCTCACTCATAAATATGAGCACAAAATCATCAATGTCATTGCATACCTCCTGCCATGAGGCTCTACATGAATGATTTTTTTGCCTGGATCTATGTGTTGAAAGGGAATTGAAATTAGGACTGTTATTCCAAGTTTGAATGAACACAGGGTTCATGTTCACATTGGAACGAAATGACACTGTTTTGGGTAACAACACTTTCGCCGAATATTACGTCTTAAACACAAACCCCCTCCAGATTTAAAACTGCAATTCACAAAAGAAGAACAATATGATAAATAACAACCCCCAATTCAAAGCATGCAATTGTCAGTTCACTAGGTAATTTGGAGATTTTGCCCTAAAAACACAAAAAAAACTGTTAAAAAGCAAAAACGTCCAGACGGCCGTCAAACCATCAAATTTAACACAGTCACAGAAATGTCCGCAAGAGCCTTTCCCATAGGGGGAATTCCTTTGGCGTAATAATAAATGCATATAGTACTCATTAGCATTGTCACTTTATTTATCTCTCACTTGAATTTTTCACCTTTTCTTTATAGTTTGTTAAAAATAAATGTTTTCTCAAACCATTTATACTCAATGCTATTAGTCTAAATATTTTCTTATCATAAGAACTAAATTTATATAAAAAATTACACATATTTTTCATCCCCTTGTGAAAGGTATCACGTTGCTGAATATTTCTTGGGTGTTATATTTCAGGGGACAATTTTATTTTTAGAAACTTGACGTAGAAACTAATTCATCCCAATAGTTTTCTTCTCATGATTGAGTGTTCAATGTTGGATTGCTTTGTAAATAAAATTTGATTTTACGCAATGAAGGTGTCCATTTTTTGAAATCACTTTTTATCCACTTTATTTTAATGTGGGATCATTTTTGTTTAAAATTCCTATCATGTAGTGCCTCTTGATCATGGTATTTGGGTCAAAACAAGGTGAGGGTTCCTGTAATGAACATGACAATGACCTTTCCAAATATGAGGCACAACATTTTGCACGTTTTTTCCAAGAAAATCTTGATATTAATGTTCTTCTTTATGTTTTTAAGGATCAACTTAAGTACGTAATATAATATCATCAATGACTGAAACTATTCTCGCATCATCTAATATGAAGACACCTACTATTCATATATCTACAGTGTTTATTCCATTGGGGGCATATAATATTCCACTTCATAGTATTGCCATATCTATTCCTTTGACCACTAATATTTGTACATCTCATATCTATACCTAAAGTGGTTCACATTCTTTCGTCTAGAACTTGGGCTATTGAGACTCTTGTTCATAAATTACAAAATTATATCTTACATTTAAATCAAACCACATCTACTTCTTCCTCATGTCATAAAGTTTGCTTGATTGCTTCATATCCCACATGAACTAGGATTGGATTCTTATGCCTTTCCTATCATTTTTGTTTCTCCTAATCCCAATCTATCATCACAAAGGATTATTATGAAAAATACCTTCATACATTCTATGTTGCTTGCTTGGATTAAGCTTACAATTCTATCTTACAAATATCTTTCCTTAGATTCAAAAAGATATTTATTTTCAATGTCAATATGATCTACCCATGCATTATGTATGGAATTTAACTCCTTTAGCTAATTAATTTCATGCATGACTCACTATCAACATTGGGGACAAATTTTCCTATGCTCAAATGTCCTGAAATTTGACAAGGTTAAAAGGAAAACATAAATGATTATATATGTTCTCCAATACAAGACTATGTTGGAAGCACAATAGACTGATGAATCAGTCCTATAAAACTTTATTCCATTTACCATTCATCATTCATTATCATTTATAGAACCATTCAATCAACCATGAACCATATGAGTGTTTACTTAAGCATAGAAATAACCATAGAAAAGAGCAAGAGTAAGAGAGTACACAAGAACACCAAATATAAGTGGGAAACACTCAAGGGGAAGAAAACCCACTGAAACACAAACATTTTATTAAAAAATTTCAAATTCAGTATGAGGCACCACCAACCCCACAAGGAGCACCAACCCTACAAGGATCACTAACCCCTAATTTAGTGAAGGACCCACTCCATAAGGAGGCTACAACCCGTAAGATGACTAAGTACCAACTTATCCACTCGATGATGATGATTTCTTATTTTTTTGCTTCCACAACTGCTGGAGATCTCTAATTCATCTCACACAATCACAATAAAATCCTCATTCATATAGCTAGCTCTAACTTCTTCTTCTTGGACTTGTCTTGGCTCTAAAAAATTGCACACATGATATAAACCAATCTTCAACCTATAACATACTTTATCAACTCTAAAATAATGTAATAGAATAACCTTCACACCCTTAGACAGATCAAATTTTTCCCTCTCATAAGACTAGTCTAAATTTGAACTCAAACCCCTGATTTATATGCATTTCATCTCAACAACATGAAGGAGGTTTTGTCTAAAATAAGCTCACTCTTATTTTTTAGTCAACTAATCCCCTTTTCCACCCTTTTGTGCTTCAATCTGATTTTTTATATATTTTAATCACTTAGGGTTTCCTAAAAACATCTTCATCAGATAGGAAATTTCTTCCCCTTTCTGAAAATGTAAAGAAGTCCTTCTAACTCTTCATATTTTGCAAGTTACGGGCCGACGGGCCTAGGAAGGATTTTTTGCCAAATGTGGACTGATGGGCATGGGGAAGAATTTTCGCCAAAAGGGAAGATCGCGGACCATCAACAGATATTTTGCACTTTGCGCTTTTTGTTGAAAAGGCGCAAGTTACAATTGTCTTCCCATGGGCCTGGCGAGGTTTCCTTGTAAAGCAAGTGGAAAATGCAAATGCGCAATTTTGGGGCCGTAAAGGAAATTTTGCCCAAATAGAAATTCAGGCCGACGGGTCTGCGAGACATTTTCAGCATATTTGCACTTTTCACAAAAAGGCACGATTTACAATTACGGGCCCACCAGCCCATGGAGGTTTTTTCCAAATGCAAAGTTGCAAAGCGGGAGGCGGGTCGTCAGAGGAGCTTTGGATTTTTGTGCTTTTGTTTTGAAGAAGTGTAAAATTGTAAAGTAGCCCGCACCTTCATCAACGCTTAGAAAAGCCACGTGTCAGGCCCTTATCAGAAGTGGATGGGTAGGCCAAAATTTTCAAAAGTTCACAATCCTTAAGTGGCATAAAATGCAGAAAAAATCCCCAGGCCCGCTTTCGGGTTTTTGGACCTTTTGGAGCTCTCAGACTTTAGGGCCATTTTTCATAGAATTATAGTTAAATCTTCAGACGGGCCATATCTTTTGATTGGAAGGTTGGATTTGAGCAAGAGAAGACTTTTTGGAAAGGTCTCGAAATCCTCTACACCATAGAATCTTGAAATTTTAATTTTGGAAAATTTAGGTGGGTGAAAAATAGGAGAACATATTTCATGCCATTAATGTATGATCTCGATTGCTTCAACTACCCAGATTTGATTTGATCGGCCATGGCCAAAACATGTGGACACTTGATAGATTGTAGGTAGATTTGCAGGCATTGATGGCTTGTGGTTGAACTTCCAAATTAGATTACCCTCCTTTTTTTCCTCTCCTCTCTTCGATTCATCTATAAAGGTAAGAGCTTGGCTCATTGTAAAGGGTTGGACATTTTGGTTTTGTACCCTCCCTTCTTCTCTGGTCTGCAGATGAATTTGTGGATTTCAAACCTTTCATTAAGACTGTAATGCATGTTTTTTTGCTTCTTGGCCATTGTAACGTTTTGTATCAATTTGTGAAGCAATAATACATGTTTGTGGATGATTTCAACCATCTCTTGTGTTCATTGCCTTTATCTGATATTTCATTGCAATATTGGTTATCTGTGCATGGTGGTTGTATTACATTTTAATGGTCTTTTTTAATAGAAAAGCCGGTGTTCAACATTCCTTTGGTGCATCACCTTTGTTAGGTTAGGTTTAATTTCTTGCATCTTCTTAACTATGTCTCATTGGAAAGTTAGAATAGATTTTAGAATAGATACTCTCTAAACTTTATGTGTGCACATGAACAAAGGAATAGGAACCCGACCTTCATCTCTGGAGAGCTTTCCTGATTGTAAAGTCCCACACTTTGAGAGATGCTCCATGTTATGTAATCACACTGAGAGTCTCAACCCATTGAGTTGCAGACATTCAGGGGTGTTGTGATTTTTCATCAACAGTTTTGGCATGCACCTGGTGGGACCAAGAGGTCTCCATTTTTTATTGTAGAAAGATTGATGTGCACTTGTTGTAAGTTTTCTAGCTTGTAAGGATATTTAAAATTGCACATCTAGTGACTCCAAAAGAGGCAGAGTCCACTGGTTTCAGTAGCCCAGGCTTGGCAGATTCATGAGAAGAATTCAAACTAGATCAAGAACTAGAGAAGAAGGATTGTTTTGTCTATCTGCACTTGTCCCCAGATAGAGCTAGAAGAGGAAGAAGAGCTCAAAGGTCTCCATCTCCACAAAATAGAACTTTTTCAACACCTCCACCTAGTAGGCCTTTCATTCAATCAACTAGAGTTCTCCGACCAATCAGGATGGCGAAGCCCAATCCTTATGTCAATTTCACTAGCAGCATCCCACTTGCTCTCAATGCACAAAATCTAGTTCCAGTTGCAATGCATTGAAGAACATTCCATATTTCACTGGAGAAAACCAAACAATTCCAATTGATCATATTCAAGACATTGCAAATATCTGTGCAATTCATGCGATTACTGAAATGGACATTGCTATAAAGTTGTTGGCATCATCTTTTAAGGGAAAAGCTTTGCAATGGTTTAGAAGTTTAGCAGTAAGCTCTATCCAAAATTGGGACCATCTGTGCACAACCCTTCACAATCAATTTGGAGAAAAAGGGGATAATCTGTCTTTTTTGGAACAACTGACAACAATCAAGAGGGCTCCTAATGAACAATTGACTGATTTCAACTTCAGATTCTAGAGGACGTGGGATAGGATTCCATTGGCCGTGAGACCAACAGATGAAGGTGTTTTCCTATACTTTCTTAAAGCTTTAAATTATGATATTGCTATGATGATTCAATCCATGGGAGGTATAACTTTACCCGCAGCTTATAACATTGCTATTAGAGCTGAAAATTGCTTGATTCAAGCTGGTAAACTTGCACCTAGGCCACCTATGCCTCTATATCTAGAATTAGGAGCTCCAAGTACTAGTCAAACACCCACATTAGCTCCCATTCCTGCTCCAAGAAATTAGAATTCAACTGAAGCTTCTACTTCATCTTCCAGTGCCTCAAATGAGATCCAAGAAGTCATGAAGCAACTGAAAAATTTGGGTAACGAGTTGGTGACACTTAAGAGGTAGCAAGCTCAAAATTTTAGACCTCCATATCAACCTCAAACTCAACCCAATAGACCACCATATCAGCCTAACAGGCCACCCATTCAAAACATAAATCAGAACCAGGTCAGGCCTCCTGCTAATAGACCATTCTAGCCTTACAATCCTAATGTTGCATCCACATCTAGATCCTTAGTACCAGTGCAAAATAACATGGCTCAAGAATATGAATGGTGTTTCCCATGCAATCAACCTCATAACCAGTCAATTTTTTTTAATGGTGCTTTGAATCAAGCTCTGATGGTGAAAAAAATTGGTGTAGAACAAGAAACAAGCCAAGAAGTAAATCATCAACAGGGAGCATCTCAACAAGAGGCAACTCGAAATGAGACCACACTTGTAAATTGGCAGGCTGAAGATTTCTGTGGTATAAATCAAGCCCCTTCTCAAAGTGTAGCAGCTAATACATGGTCCAAGAAAAGGAATATTGGAGAGGGAAAATCATCAAATTCAAGTGATCCATAACCCTCTATTACTCCACAAGGTATTGTCAATCAAAGTGCAGCTCCCAATGTGTAAGGTTCAGCCCAAGCCACCCCCTAGACTAGCTCAAGTGGTAGTTGTAACAACCCATGTGCAAGAGAAGAATATGTAAGGTAAAGGGAAACATAGAGATAACTCATCTCCATTCAACATCATTGAGTAGATGAAGAGGAAAAATGTAAACATCTCAATGTGGGAGTCATTGGCTATCCCAGGACAAAGAGACCTAGTGCAAGCTGCTATGGAAAATTGGTCAACATCAAATCAGTCACCCAATCAACAAGAGAAAGCACTTACCAATGCAACTCAGCTTGAAGGAAATCATGGAGGACAACAAGGTAAAAATTTGAATCCCCCACCATTCTATATCTCATTGATCATTGGAGATAAATTGGTGCATAATTGCATGATTGATTCTGGAGCAAGTAGCTCTGTGATGCCAAAACAAATAGCTGATCAAATGGGTCTTCAATATGAAGTCATTTCCAAAGGTGTGGTACAATTGGATGTTACAACAGTAACAACAGTTGGAGTAATCAAATATTTGAGCCTCACATTGCATGCATGTCCCAATGTGACCGTCTTGTAAGATGTATCAGTCATAGACTTGCCACCACTCTTTGCATTATGTTTGTCAAGAGACTTCACTGTTAAAATTAGAGGTTATTTGTCTGTTGATTGGTCACACATGTTATTCAGAACAAGGTATGGAGCTAAGGCTACAATCATATCTGAGCCTATTGTAAACTTCCATATTGAGCCTCATACAACGATTCCAATCAATGCAAATTGTTCAACATTTGATCAAGAGGATTATCCAAGCACCCATGAAGATGATACCAAGAATAAATGTATTCCAGACTTGACCCTTGATGAATGGGAAAACAAGAGGCATGCTTTTGACCCTTACAAAGAAATGGAAGAATCTGAATTAGGAGTCTATTACTTGCATGAAGAGAATCATCCTCTCCCTAGCATCACCAAGCCAGACCACAAGGATGATAATGAGGTATGGCAGTTATTCTTTGATGGCTCAAGAAGTAGGAAAGGTGTAGGAGGAGGAGCTATGCTTGTTTCACCTCAAGGCACAAAATATTACTCAGCTTTTCACTTTCAGTTTTCTTGTTCAAACAACACAGTGAGTATGAGGATTTGATTCATGGACTTCATTGGGCCAAGAGGAGAGGCATTAAGAATCTGCAAATATTTGGTGATAGTGAGCTGATTGTGAACCAAGTCAGAGGACAAAATGCTGTAAAGAATGAACTACTCAAGAGCTATAAAAACTAGGGTATGGGACCTCATTGAGGACTTTGAAGCTTTCAACATTGTATTCCAAGGAAAAAGAATGATGCAACAAACAGTCTGACAGCAATTGGGGCAAAATTTGATGTTATAGAAAGTATAAAAAGTGATAAGTCTCAGCCCCATATCAAGGTGGTTGTAAGATCAGGTGTCCCAGATAATAACACAAGTTGGAAGGTCTTTGAGAATGATAAGAAAATTGTCAATTTTCTACAAGAAGAAGTTGAGTTCTCCACTAGAAACCAAGACAAATTGGAACAACAGTATGGCGACCAAGTGGTGCAGTTGAGAACTAACAAATTGCCAAAATGTCTTGTAACCTTGGAGTCAATCTTCAACCCAAATGATTAGTTTTGGAAGGAGAAGGCAAACATTCAGGTAAAGGGTGAAGATTCAGAGTGCTCATTTCAGTAGATGAAGGCAAGACATTGCAAATTGGCAAAGTAAGTACCCCATAAGAGAAATCTGAATTTGTTAAACTTTGTCAAGAATTCTCAGATGTCTTTTCATGGACTTATAAGGATTTAAGAGGTTTCAACCCAAAGATTGGCACAGCATACAATTGAATTGGGTTCAGAATCCAATCCTTTCAGACAAAAGCAAGAGGCCGGTAAACCCTCACATTGAACCTCTCATGAGAAAAGAGTTGAACAAGATGATTGAAGCTAGCATCATCTTCCCTATCAAACATTCAAGTTGGGTTGCAAACTTGGTTCCAGTGAGAAAGAGAAATGGAGAAATCAGATTGTGCATAGACTTCCATGATCTGAATAGAGCATCACTCAAATATCACTATCCACTTCCATCAATGGATCAAATCTTACAGGTTGTAGCTGGTTCTGAAAGGTTTTCATTGCTAGATGGCTACTCAGGCTATAATCAGATAATGGTAAAAGAAGAAGATCAGTTCAAGACAACCTTCACTAGCAAATGGGGTACATATGCTTATAAGAAGATGCCATTTGGACTGTCAAATGTCTGGAGCAACATTTCAGCGAGCTATGGACATGACATTCAAAGGCTTAATCAACAAGATAGTTTTGGTGTATCTAGATGATATCACCGTCTTCTCAAAGAATGTTGCAAACCATCTCTTCCACCTCAGGTAGGTATTTTAGAGGTGTAGAAGGATTAGAGTGTCATTGAATCCAAAGAAGTTTGTATTCTTGACACACCGAGGGAAAATTTTTGGGCCACATTGTCTCAAGAGAAGGGTTAATAATTGATCCTGAAAGAGTTGAAGCCATCCAAACACTTCCATTGCCACACCACAAGAAGTCTCTCCAAAGCTTCTTGGGAAGGATAAAATTTGTTCACAGATTTGTGCCTGATTTTTCCACTCTTGTGAAGCCTTTGACAATGATGTTGAAGAAGAGTCTTGCATTCAAATGGACAACAGAAGAAAAAGAGAGTTTTGAGGCCATCAAGCATGCAATATCACAAGATCCAACTCTTATCAACCCAGACTTCTCAAAGGACTTCATGTTGTATGATTTTGGAGGATCAGACACAATCTCAACTATCTTGGTACAACTGAATAGAGAAGGATCAGAGCAGCCCATAACATTCTTCAGTTAGATCCTAGAAGATTATAAAGTAAGGTATTCTTTTATTGAAAAGCATGTCCTTGCTGTCATTAGGATTTTGAAGAATTTTAGACACTTGGTCTCGAACAACAAAGATCCAACTATTAGTGTCTCATGCTAGTGTTAAGGAATTTCTCCTAAACAAGGACTTGAATGAGAAGAGAGCAGGTTGGATCACCCGTGTAATGGAATATGAAATTGAAATAAAAGTGACCAAGTTGGTTCATGGTAAAGGCTTGTGTGATCAACTCGCTTCTAAACCACATGATGAGTCAAAAGGAGAAGAAGAGGTTGTCCTACTACTGCAGAATGATCAAGAGTAGCCAGCTAATGATGCACCCATTCCATGTTGGACTCAAGACTTGGTGCATTATCTCTAAACAGGTTTGTT
This sequence comes from Taxus chinensis, assembly GCA_019776745.2. Lineage (NCBI taxonomy): Eukaryota > Viridiplantae > Streptophyta > Pinopsida > Cupressales > Taxaceae > Taxus > Taxus chinensis. The sequence goes on along the minus strand of CM034156.1, from coordinate 586,616,473 downwards.
CCCTCTAGAATGGAACAAAGTAAAGAGGAGATACTTCAGATTACAAGCCATCCCATATGTGCTTATTGGTGGTGTCTTGTTCAAGAATGACATAAATGGTGTTCTATTAAGATGCATTGGAAGATGTCAAATGGGGAGGGCATTACATGAGTTCCATGATAGAGAAGGAGGCCACTTTTCTCCTCAAGTAACAGCTCTCAAAATCATGAAGGATGGTTACTATTGGCCTACGGTGTTTAGTGATTGCTACTCATGGATCAAGAAATAAAATAAGTGTGCATTATTCACAGGGAAGGAAAAGTTAGCAGCCCTGCCCCTTCATCCAATTTCAGTAGATCATCCATTCATGCAATGGGGATTAGACTTCATTGGAGTGATTAACCCAAATTCAAGTCAAGGCCAAAAGTGGATACTTACAACAACATACTATTTCAACAAGTGGACTAAAGTAGTGGCACTTAAGGAGGAAAATGAATCCAATATCTTGGATTTCTATGAAGGGATAGTCACTAGGTTTGGAGTCCCTGCAACTATCATATCAGATAATGCATTTGCATTCCTTGGTACAAGGATCACTGACTAGGCTGTTAAGAATGGTGTATACCTCAGCACTTCATCAAACTATTACCCTCAAGGTAATGGCCAAGTAGATTCCACAAACAAGAACTTGCTAAGAATTATCAGAAGGACTCTTGATGAAAATCAGAGAACTTGGCACACAAAGCTCAAATCAGCTCTATAGGCTGATAGGATCACACCCAAGAGATCTACAAGTAATTCTCCCTACAAGCTGGTCTATGGGAAAGAGGCAGTGTTGCCTATATAATTAGAGCTTCCCACATTGGAACTCATGAAGAAGCTACAGTTGTTTGAGTTTGAACCCATTGAAATCAGGTATGTAGAGTTAATGGAACTAGAAGAAGCAAGAGAACATGCAATGCAGACCATGGAAAAATATCAGGCCTTAGTTAAATGGTGGTTTGATAAGAAAGAAAGAACAAAGACCTTTCAGGAGGGGTACTTAGTTCTAAAGTGGGATGCAGATTAGGAAAAACCAGGAAGGCATTCCAAGTTTAATGCCATTTGGAGTGGCCCCTACATGGTCACATGATGTAAAAGTAGTAATGCCTTCTAATTGTATACATTGGATGGTGAAGAATTGTAGATTCTAGTGAATGGAATCTATCTTAAACATTGATACTGAAAAGAAAGGTTTCAACCTTGTAAATATTAGCCTAGGATTTCAATTCCTTTAAGTGCGTATGCACACTATCTTGTTGTAGTCTAGGTTTCATTTCTCTAAGTGCTTTGGCACAAGTTTTGTTGCTCCAAGGTTATATCACTATACAGTTTAGAGTGTCTCCAGGTGAATTTTGTAACAGTCCATTCCAGAATTAGGAGAATTCTCTAGGTCAAAACAATCTCCTACTTTCACAAACTTCATTTTAAGATTTTCTTATGAAAATTGAGAGCACAAAAAGCGAGGTCAAGTTCATGATCAATAGAATACAAGTAGTCGGGTTCAAGTTCCAGGTGAAGATCAATATCATGCTATAAATTACAACTCCATGCCCAATGGATTGCTACAGGCAACTGATCTTTCCACCTAGCAGGCAGATGTCCCCTATGAGTCACCAAATTGTTGTCTAAAATAAGCTCACTCTTATTTTTTAGTCAACTAACCCCCTTTCCCCCCCTTTTGTGCTTCAATCTGATTTTTTATATATTTTAAGCACTTAGGGTTTCCTGAAAACATCTTCAATAGATAGGAAATTTCTTCCCCTTTCCGAAAATGCAAAGAAGTCTTTCTAACTCTTCATATTTTGCAAGTTATGGGCCGACACGCCTGGAAAGGATTTTTTGCCAAATGTGGACCGGTGGACCTGGGGAAGAATTTTCGCCAAAAGGGAAGATCACTGACCGGAAGAGTGGTGGGAGATACTTTGGAACTTTGTAATTTTTGTGCAAAAGGTGCAAGTTACAATTTCAAGCCCACGGGCCCGATGAGGTTTCCTTGCCAAGTGGAAAATGCAAATGCGCAATTTCGGGGCCACGGAGGAAATTTTTCCTAAATGGAAATTCGGGCCGATGGGTCTGTGGGACATTTTTCGTGGCATTTTATGCTTTTCAAAAAAGGCATGGTTTACAATTATGGGCCCATGATCCCATGGAGGTTTTTTCCAAATGCAAAGTTGCAAAGTGGGAGGCAAGTCGTCGGAGGAGCTTTGGGTTTTTTGGATTTTGTTTTGAAAAAGTGTAAAATTGTAAAGTAGCCTGCACCTCTATCAACGCTAAGAAAAGCCACGTGTCAGGCCCTTATTAGAAGCGGATGAGTGGGCCAAAATGTTCAAAAGTGCACAATCTTTAAGTGGCATAAAATGTAGAAAGCATCCCCAGGCCCACTTTTAGGTTTTCAGACCTTCAGAGCTCTCAGACTCTCGGGCCATTTTTCACAGAATTACAGTTAAATCTTCAGACGGCCATATCTTTTGACTGGAAGCTCGGATTTGAGCAAGAGAAGACTTTTTGGAAATGTCTCGACATCCTCTACACCATAGAAGCATGAAATTTTAATTTTGGTAAAGTTAGGTGGGTGAAAAATAGGAAAACGTCTTTCATGACATTAATTTATGATCCAATTGCTTCAACTACCTAGATTTGACTTGATCTGCCATGGAGAACCGCGCTTGACAGATTGTGGGTGGATTTTTAGGCATTGATGGCTGGTGGTTGAACTTCCAAATCAGATTTCCCTCCTCTTTTTCCTCTCCTCTCTTCGCTTCATCTATAAAGGTAAGAGTTTTGGCTCATTGTAAAGGGTTGGACATTTTGGTTTTGTACCCTCCCTTCTTCTCTTGTTTATAGAAGAATTTGTGGATTTCAAACCTTCCATTAATACTGTAATGCAATTTTTTTTCCTCTTGGCCATTGTAATGTTTCGTATCAATTTGTGAAGAAATAATACATGTCTGTGGATAATTTAAACCCTCTCTTGTGTTCATTACCTTTATCTGATCTTTCATTGCAATATTGGTTATCTCTGCATGGTGGTTGTATTACATTTTAATGGTATGTGTTTAATAGAAAATCCAGTGTTTCAACATTCCTTTGGTGTATCACCTCTTGTTAGTTTAGGTTTAATTTATTGCCTCTTCTTAACCCTGTCTCCTTGGCAAGTTAGAATAGATCCTCTGCAAAACTTTATATGTGCACCTTAACAGAGGAATAGGAACCAGCCTTCATCAAGAGATCTTTCCTCGATTGAAAAGTCCCACACTTTGGGAAAATACTCCATGTTATGCAATCACACTAAGAGTCTCAACCCATCGAGTTGTAGACATTTAGGGGTTCTGTGATTTTGCATCAACAGGAGGTTGGTATTTATCCTTTAGCACTACTATAAAACTTAATAACATCTCAATAAATTCCTTACAATGTTCACATATGACCCATATAGGCCGGTCATGCCCAAAATCACTCATCTTGCACAAAACAAGCTCGAAACCCCATAACTAGGATGAGCTAAAACCACTAATAAAAAAACAATGATTATTCTAGCCAAAAAATTCATCACACGTGTGTTATTTAAAATAAAAAACATCATCTGTGGTTATTAATTATCTTGGACCAATCAAATAATTCATAACATAAGCCAAAAGGCTCATATCCTTCACTAAACAATTGTTTCTAGCACCATGTCTTTACCTTTGCACCTTAAGACCACCTAAAAAAAACTCAAATATGGCTTGAGATAACTATATGGAATCTTTTCCCAACATTTATAACACATCCATTAATGTTATACCTCATGAAACATCCATATGCTCAAAGCACAACAACTTTCCTCTTCACCAAATCAAGCTTCCCAGAAATCCATTTTATTAAATCAGTTGGTTTGCAATATTTTTGTCACCTTTAAGGCCTCTAAAGGAATTAAGAAGGAAAAAATGAAATACTCTCTTCAATCTCCAACTGATCGCAAACATCATCCCATTTCATGCATCAAATAACTCAATATTTCAGCCTGAGAAATCTTGTCCTGAAAAAATCAACATCCTTCTTTCTCACAAACTGACTTGAATGAACCTTCAAATCAAATCAAATGGACATAATCCATATACCACTTGAAATATAATTTAATTCTATTTTCGTAAAATATTATAAATCCTTCCAAATCCAAGTGGAATACCTTAAACCAAGTCAATCTTTGCAAACTGTTTCTTTAGCCTACTAGGACTCACGAACTGACCTTGAGCTCAACTAGCTCCAACACCTCAAAACTTACTTCCACACTTGAAAAAATCATGGAACACCCTAAGACATGATGTATAATCACTTATAAACCTTAACCATGCATGAAAAACTCAGAAACATACACTTTACTTCTTGAATAAACTTGACACCTTGCCATAACAAACATCCTCTACATTTGACCTTCAGATATCAAGTCATAAATTATTCATAACATATAAAAAAATAAGTGTGATATACCAATGGATATATCTATGAACCAAGATCACAACAAAACTTGATTGAATTACTAACTCATCATGTAGAACCTGTAATTTCATTTTTACCGCAGACTCCTCCAAACTGCCCCAAAAACCACTCTTCAACTTTGCCATTTTTCAATTAAAACATGACCTAAAACTATCATGAACATGTAGAAATAATCAGGGGATTAAAAAAAGTAAATTTATTCATCACCTTCTTTGGGAAAATTCTCCCTAAAATAATCTTCTTTGGAAACATGAATTTTCAGGTAGGGCCCACATATCACCACATGCTCTAATTCACCTTTATGGAAAGTTATAAGAGTCCTCTACAACAACCAATTATCACTTTGGAAAAACCAATCAAAACTGGCTCACTATACTTCATTTTCTTCAAGTCACTTTTAGCTAGGGTTTCAAAGAAAATTACCTTCTTAACGATCATTCATAAACACGTGACAATCAAACCACCTCATTCATTTTGTGAAACTTCATAACTTACGTAAGAAGTTATTAAAAATATATCAAGTTCCCGTGTAAAGAAAATAACTCACAACGAGCATAAGAAGGTCCATTTTTGCTTTAAAAACACATTGTGAAACATCCGGTTTTGCCAAAACTAACATATCTTTCTAATCCTTCATTACTTTGACCTAAAACTTGTCATGAAGCATCATGACAAAATTCTCTAACTTTCCATACTCACCATCTATCCCAAATAGCTCTGTGTACACACAAAATCATGCACTTTGAGTATTATTTAGTCTCGGTCGTATATTACTATTCATATGGTTTTTGAGTGAAGAAAGTACTAATTAACCCATGTCCTTTGGCATTTTTACTTTTATTTCAATTGTCACTACCGAACTTCAGCGTATATTTTCTAAATCTATTTTTTTTATCTCTATCATTCTACCCCTTACTAGGGCACCCAGGCTAGTACTGGATGCCCCAGGTGCCTTGATCCTTTCTCCAGTTTATATACATATTTTGGGAAATTTCAAGCCATTCGACCTTTTCATATATTTAATGGTTGGAATTTTCAGGGTTAATTACAAAATTAGAACAAGAGAACCATATAAATATAAATTTATGAGTCCATAATGAGGGACCAAGAACTAATCAATACTATCACTACCTAAGGTTGCATCCATCAAAGGGTCCATTTGCATCCATCTAGCTCTATCACAAGGGACAAGGTTGGTTCATTTGCATCACACTGCATAGGTGGGATATTTATTCTATTCCATCCATGATTTTATTACATTTCTATATCTAGCTATATCTCACTACTTCACAAAGTACGAATGGCACAAGAGCACCTAGGGCATGGCTTACACACACTCTACCTAGAACTACATTTGGGTTTGAAATGTAGAGTCCACCATTGTGGCTAAGCTAAGGAAAATCTAACCCCTTCATATGCATCTTTCCCTTTTCTAGAGTTTTTATGTTTGCCTTGGTATTTTATAGGTCTCTCGTTCATCACTGATTACCAACAATATCCATCTCATTCCAATTACATCGATGCGTCAGACAACAAAGGATTCACATCACTTAACAACCCTATGAATTTGGTTTCTAGACCTCCTACACAGACCAGGGCACCCAACTCTCATACCAAGCCACCCCAGGTGCCCTCATCCTTCCCCAGGAACCCCATTCTGCATAGACTACTTAGATCTTCCCTTTTCCTAGCCTCGAGCACCATCATTTCCTCCTCATGCTTATCTAGTTATCTTTACAGAACAGTCCCGAATAGTCATCGAATCAACCAAAATCAACCATTATTTGCACATTAGGGTTTCATATTTTATTTACTTAGTTTCTTAGGTCATTTATTTCATCTATCTAGTTATTATTTACTGCTTTTCATACCATTAGATTAAATTACAATAAGATCATATTTTCCATTTTAGTTTAATCATTTTGGTAAACCTGACTCAATCTTCATGCTTATAGGACCTTCATTCATTACTTATCATCCTAGATTTTGGTCATCATGAGTATTTCTCTTAATGATTGTTTTCTTGAGCATCCTGAATTTGCTACATAAATTCCAACATCTCCTTAGTACCTCTTGCATTTATATGCAGTCTGATTTTCTATATCAAGCATTTAATGATGCCTTTTCTCATCCCATAACATCCACATCTCCGGTTAATGACCCATGCTTGTATATCATGATTAGCATCCATAATATAGGTGTCAAATGTAGTTTAGTTGACATTCGATATGAGCTTAACTTATATCCCATGTCATTCATTGAAAACTTAGAATTTCTTCTTTCCATACCAGTCCATCTTGCCTTTCACTACATGCATCTGATGGTTCAGTTCGTCCATGCCTTGGTAACATTACATTTACCATTACCCTTCGGCTACAATATATTAACACTATGTTTCTTTCATAGATTTCCTAATCCCTTATAACTGTCTATTGTGTAGGCCATGGCTTTACGCCATGCATGTTATTGTTGTATATCAGGGTCTTAAATTCCTACATGAAGGCATTGAATATACCATTTTTCGTGACTCCGATCCCTTTAAATACTATGACCATGATCTTAACACTACTACAAATGATCATCATCCTACGGATGAACCACCTTACTTGACACCACTTGTCGGTGTTGTTTGTGTGATAGATGTAGTTTATTCTACGCCACCTATTACTACTATTATGATTCTTTATCAGGGTCATGTCTAGTCTATGGACATTGTGATATCACCTACACCTTCACATGTACCACCTACATTAGCACACCCACCATTTATGTACATATCTTCGTGAATGATTCATAATGGGAACATATTCCATTTGATCCTACTTGCAATGACATTATATGTACGCTTGAGGGTTTTTCTCGGTAAGGATTTTATTTTGAGGATCTTTATCCTACACCATATGCCCCTCATCTTTATTATGGGTTCATTCACATCATTTCCACTTATGGTATTCGCGTATTTCACCTCACATTATTCCTTTCACGTGATCCTCGATGTGCACCACTAACTTTAGGGAAATTATGGCTTTATTACATTGGGGTAACTCTGGATCCTAATCATATAGACACATATTTCCCCATTCCTTTTGGTCGTGTCTTTATTTGCAATAGTTCCATTTTTGGCTATACAAAAACTATCACTTGTTGGTATGTACATGGTTGTCCACTTCCTCTATTTACTATTGCCTATCAAGTAACCAATGCTTATCCATTTGACTATGACTCTAAAAGTGATGATGTTTTAGATGACATTACATGATTGCATCCTTCCATATTACATACTTGGGGGAATATCATCCAGCACATTCCCCTCCTCATATTAGCATCAATACATCTATTATACTTACATAGTCATACATTAACCTCCTTACATAGGCATACTCATAAATTTTTTTAGCATTCTTGGGCTTTGGTTCACACCTGACTGTTGAGGGAATACTACACATGAACCCCACACACTACATAATGGATACTACACATTGTGACTCTTTATACATCTTGTGTCATATGTCTTACATATTAAATCATACACTCTACATTTAAGTTACATCATACATCATACATGTGTCAAACTTATATTGTCTACAAGTCTAGCATTACATTATACATACTACACAGTGTGCATCTCACACTATTAGGATATCTACACATCTTGCATTACATTCTATACATAGAATATTGACACATTTTAATCATCACATGGTCATCTATTAATCATCACATGTCCTACATCTTCTTCTACACGCTGCAATCATTGCCCTATGACACACTCTAGTTCCTTAGTCCATACTCGACTTCTGAAGGTTTATAAATCAAATGGACCTCAGTATACACAATAATCATTCGTCCTTCTACTATACAAAATTACTAGGTTAGTGATATACGCTATAGGATAAATGATCACCTATCCCTTCATCTTGTAGTGGTATATGCTTTAGGATAAATCATCACTCCTATGCTCATCTTATCATGATGTACACTTAGGATATAAGGTCACGCACACACTTCATATTTAGGTTACATATCATAAACTCACATACGAACTCATCATAGTGCATTCGACACAATACACACTTTGACCATTTCCTGATGACGTACTCTCGTTTATGGTTCATTCTTGACTGCTTAGGGGGAAAACCAAATAAACCTCATTTCATACAAATCCATTCACTCAGGGGGCACGCAACTCTTATCATCCATCTTACATTCCATTCCATCCATCCACGACATATTGCATATCTTGGTTGCTTTTACTCTTTCTTGCATTTACTTATACATGGTCGTCTTATTACACATGCTAGATAGATATCTTGTATTTCATCATATTTACCATACACTCATGTAATTTCACATCCTTCTCTATTTTTGATAGCAGATATAGGCCTCTTACATGCAGTATGGATGCTTGGATACTACCAGTCCCACACCGGTTATTGGGGGAACCCACATTCGTCTCTTGCAGGTGTTATTGTTTTATTTTTTACTTATCACTTTTCACTACATGGTTATACATGCTATTGACATATGGGTTATATTTCTAACATGTTAACGGGTGCTTCATGTACAACATTTATTTTTCAGTATTACTTGCTTCCATGGCTATCTGTTGTTTGAACTTGATTGCTATTTTTTTCTCTTGTATGTGGGCTTTACACTTCGTTTCATGTGTACACTTGTTTGTTTTTAGGTGGAAAATATGGCCTTGAGTTTCTTGTGATATTGTGAGTTGTGTCCCATGTTTGCAACCCACTTTGGATGTCTATATTGGCTTCTTGCATGTTTACTTGATTTCTAGCTTATATATTGTCTATGTATCTTACACTTGATTTTTACATGCATGCTTGTTCATACTAACACTTCTTTTCTAGCCACTTATTTTCATGCACCTTGGTTCATACCAAGAGAATTCCCTTCCTGTGTAGGGTACATTTTACATGGTCGGACCTCTTTTGGGTTTGCATCCTCCTATCCAAGACATCACATGTGCCCCCAAAGAGGGGGGCATCATTTTTGGTTTTATACACTACACAATGCTCTTTACCGATACAGTATCGTTCAGTTTACTTGAAATTGTGGGTTATACAATGAGTGGGTTCATACCAGTCTATGAACCCCATACACAATGGATTTTAAAAGACATGGTTATCCTTAGAGTTCTAGGGATCAGTTATAGGTTAGAGGATAGAGTGGATTTCCTCTCTGCACTACTTCAGCCAATGGTGTTGGATCACCCAAAAAACTAGGCATTACAAAGATCTATTCATAGATTATTAGGGAAGTAGTTATAGGTTAGAGAATAATGCAAATTTCTCCCTACACTTCTTTGGCTAGGGTGGCGTGAGATTGCCCAAAAAACTCGCAATTATAGGATATCATTTCTACACCCTTTTCTTTATCACGGATAAGGTGCACATGTTCCTTTTACATTTTTCGTACTTTCCTTTACAACATTTTTAATATATACATGTGGTTTTTATACACATATACATGCTTATTTGACTACTTGATCATCTTCTCCTTTGTAGGTCCATCTGTATGAGAAGCAAGTAGTCAAGAAAAACAACCAACAACAATAACAATGACATTGATAAAACCAACATTTTGTGGTAGCACACACCACATACTAACATCGAGGTACATCACACACATCAAAAACTACACATGCATTTCTACCCTAGATTCATTCTCATCACTTTTTTACTCTTTTGCATATTTATCTTCATCGCTCCATCTTTTTGTCACTCCATGCTTTGTCTAGTCCTACGGCGTATTTTCTACATCACTCTACATGGACATCAGGTATGCATCTCTATCTACATTATGTTACCAAGCATTCCACTCACCAACATAAAGTGGGGAAAATGTAGACACACAATCACACACTTTGGGTATTATTTAGTCTTGGTCTCATATTACTATTCATATGGTTTTTGAGTGAAGAAAGTACTAATTAACCCATATCCTTTGGCCTTTTTACTTTTCTTTCAGTCATCACTTCTAACCTTTCACATATACTTTCCCATTCTATTTTTTTCAATCTGTGTCATTCTACCCCTGACAGGGGCACCCCAGGAACCCTGGTCCCATTCGGGATGCCCTAATCCTTTCTCCACTTTACACACATCTTTTGGGAACTTTTAAACTGTTTGAGCTTTCCATATTTTTATTGGTTGGCCTTTTCGGGGTTAATTACGTAATTAGAACAAGAGAACCATATAAGTATAAAGTTATGAGACTATAATGAGGGACCAAGCACTAGTCACTACTATCGCCACCTAAGGTTATATACATCAAAGAATCCATTTTCATCCATCTAGCTCTCTCAAAAGGGACAAGGCTAGTTCATATGTATCACACTACATAGGAGGGAAGTTTATTTTATTCCATCTACCATTTTATTACATTTTTACATCTAGTTATATCTCGCTACTTCACAAAGTGTGACTGGCACAAGAGCACCTAGGGAGAGAATTTCACACACTCACCTAGAAATACATTTGGGTCTGAAATGTAGTGCAACGGTCAGTTAGTAAGTCCACCATTGTGGACACTAAGGGAGTCTAAACCCTTTATATGCATCTTTATTTTTTTAGGGTTGTTCTTCTTGGCTTGGGGTTTTGCATGTCTCTCGTTCATCACTGATTACCAGTGACATCCAACTCAGTCCATTGACATCGATGTGATAGGAAGTAAACAATTTGCATCACTTAGCGACCCTGGGAATTTGGTTTTTGTACCTCTTGCACAGACCAGGGAACCTGGATCTTAGAACACGGTGCCCCAGGTGACCTCATGCTTCCCCAAGAACCCTAGTCTAGTCCTACGACACGCTTTTGACACTACTAATCAGCCTTCATGTTAGACATCTGAATGTAACAACATGCAAAAACATAATACCTCATGACACCATTTTCAATCAATGATCTTGACATTAATTACAACCCTAACAAAAAATGGCCAACCATCTCCCCCTTTGTCATTGATGGCAATCACCTTCAGAAAAATTAATGGAAACCAACAATACCAAACACCTACTTGACTCATTTCCATGTTTATGATGCTTTTCTCCCCCTTTGAAATCTATGAAAAAGGATACAATGATGAAAATACATGTAGAAAAGACAACACATAATGAAAAAAATACACAAAACAACCTACTTGCACAAATAGCCCCCCCTGAGACTATACTTAGTTTTTTTGAATCCTTTAACAACATACGAAGATCATATGGAACTGATATGAGCCACAAAATAGCTCCCCCTGAACATGTGCTCTATTATTTTGGTTCAACTTGCATTCAAGCTAAGCACACAAATTTAATCAAATTACACCGGAAAAATATATTATAACTTTTCTCAATTCCTTCTAGGATAATAATAGAATGATAGAGATTACATTTTATAGATTTTACACTCCTACATTCATGGAGTCCAACTTCATATTCAATCCCTTTCTTATCTCAATCATCCACTTATCTCTCCCAATCCCAAGATAGTTATAGTTGTTATTACAACTCACTCACACACTCATAAAATATTAATAAACTATATTATAAATATGAGTTGTATTATGACAGCTCATTATTAATAATATTACAATATATAGCTCTCACACAAATATAAATCCAACCCATATCAAATGTGAGAACTAATACAAATATATTCCTAACATTCCCCCCCTTAGTGTGAACATGGGGAAAAGTGGAACTGAAACCAGAATCGTATGCCATTGTATACTTTTAGGTCTACGTACTATTGTCTAAATCTTGTTGTCTAGATCTTGCTGCACATGACCACTACTATGAAAATAACACATCCTACATTTATCCCATTTGAACGAAATGAGGTCGTTTCACTGACCGATCATTTTCATAAAGAAGTACGATAGTTTGAGGATCTTTGCAATTACAGAATTTCTTCAATTAGATGCCCTCCTATACAACTGTTTCACTATTTCGCACCTTCCATGCCATATCACAACACGTTAAAGAGTTTAAATTAGGAAATATTTCTCACGCAAGAGCTCACTTATTACAATAGCTGAACAGGTATGATCCACATGTTCTTATAATTTGAAGAAAGTAAACACAAAACTGAAATAAAATGCCACAACACCATTGTGCAGCCCCGTCACTTGCGGCTGACAAGAGGTCGTTGATTAAACTCCTTCCTCCGTTGTCCCCATCCTCCATATTTGTGCTTCTGAGTTACTTATAAAATTGATCTTTGAATCTCAAGTTTCACCCCACAAGTTGGACGTTGCGTACAAGTGAAAATGCGTCCAGGAGAAATGCGGGAAATGTTTTTTTAATAACTTTTACAATAATGGTTTTTACAATACATTTAAAAATTGACAAATTTTTTGACTATTTCAATTGGACACCATCATTGATAATGATGAAAAGACATTAATATTTTTAAAAAATTACATAAAACAATACATGTAACAAATAATAGTTGATAAAACAAGACACAATTAAAAAGTAATTAAATATTACTTGTTCAACACAATTATAATTACCTAAAAATTAACTATAAACAATTTTTTTACTAAAAAGTATTTGACAAAAAAAACTATTTTAATTGTTAAATATTTAAAATTACTCTATTATTACGTGTTAGTTCGAAATCACAGCACCCCCAAATGAGTTCTAAAAATATGCATTTCTAAGGTAGAATCATCTGGTGTGATTGCATAACATTGAACTTTCCCCAAGGTGTGGGACCTTGAAAAAGTGGGAAAGCTCTCCAGATTAAAGGCTGGTTCATATTCCTAAACTACTTGCCATGAGCTACTCCAGTGCAGGAAAACTAAATCTAACCTAATCTAACAATTCCAAGGAACCAAGGAGAGAGAAAGAGGGAAAAAATAGAGCCTACACTAAAGTGGTGATATAACAGCAAAGGAAGTGAGATATTCTATTGAGGGAGAAAGAAATAGAAAAAATGGAGATGAGGGAGGTCAGACAGAAGTACCATGGCCCAAATCTTAAAATTTGCGATTAAACTCCATGAAACACAACATCCTACACCTGCAAAGGTGACATACATGCACAGAAAAACAAATCTGGAAGGGAAAGGCATAGAGAAAAAACAAAATGATGCAAAGGGTTGAAGAACACCACAAAAACACATTTTTTATTTGCTCTAGAAGGTGCACAGACCATTACATTTCTGGAATAGAGGCACAAATACATTTTCCAGGCATGGGAGAAGGTTCGCTGCTCAAAAATGGTGTCGAGAAACAAATTTGACAGAGCTTCTCTATGCCCAGAATGTCTCTCCTTTTCCAAAATGAGAAGTGTTATAATATATAGAAAGAATAAGAGAGCGAGAAGAGGGAAAAATTGAATCCTGCTCCAACATCCATGAGATACACATCAAATCCCGCTTTGAAAGTTCAACCACTGAATATCAATTCCTTCTACAAATCTTCCCTAAATATGTCACTTCTGGTCCCCCAACGGATCGAATCAGATTGGATCTGGTAGTTGAAGAGAAAGAAGATACCTGCATTAAAAGCCTAAAGATGTTTTCTCCATTTTTCACCTACTAGGGCCTAAAAAAATGATTTTTATCTTTCCATGGCGTAGAGGACGTCGAAACATTTCCAACGGTCTAAGATTTGCAATATTTCAAACCCTTAGTCGAAAGATATGCCCCTTCGAAGTTTGTATCAAATCTGTACAAATGGGCGGGAATTTTTTTAAAAAAAATGTGTCTCCTTTTGATATGGGACACGTGGTAGCCAAATTAGAGCAAAAATTTGGCTACGGGTGCACAATTTATCTTTTTTCCCCTTTTCACAAAAACACAAAACTCAAAAAATTCCCGCGGCCTAGAAGCTCCGCTTGGATACATGGCACCTTTTGGTTGGATGGAAAAATGCACTTCCATATTTATCTTTCTACTTTTTAGACAAAAGGAAAATTTCCACCTTTTCCTTCGCCTCCCTGCTTCACCTTTGACTCGGGCTCAAATGTTGACCTTTTCCTTTGGGCGGGGCCATGACCTAATTTGCAACTTTTATCCTTTTGGTATGGAAAAGGGTGAAAAACCAACTTTCCCCCTGACGGCCCGCTTTCCTTGACTCAGGCCCAAACGCTGACTTTATCCTTTGGGTGGGGGCCATGGTCCATTTTGCATTTTTTGGCTAAGTCTTTTTCTTGGTAGGGTATATCTTTTGTTCTGGGACACATGGCAACCTGGCGCTCATTTGGAAAGACTCCCTTCATTCAATCTTTGATTTAGCACCATTTAGACACCTGGCATCCTCCACGAGCCTATCCCATGCATTGACTATTCAACTGACTCCACCCCTTTACGAGATTGGACACGTGGAGGCACCGCGCTTGCTTGAAAGCCCGATTAAAATTTTTCCTTTGAAGGAGCATCAAGTTAACACTTTTCAGCTTCCACTGATTTGTGGACTTTTTAACGGTCCCTCTTGCTCTTTGGACTTTGGGCTACATGGTGAGCTCGTGCTCGTTTGGGTCTCCACTCTAGACTAACTCTTGAAGATGTGCCACACTAACACTTGGCATTCTCCACTTACACTTTCATACTTAGCCAATTTTGAGACCTTCCCTATCTACCTTTTTACTCTCTTTGACTATTTGCTATGTGGAGGGCTGGCACAAATTTGAGTTTCTACCCTGGGATTCCTAGCATGGTTTACATTGAGCCAACACCTGGCATGCTCTCTCTCAGTTGAATACTTTTCAACGCCCCACAACTTTTGGGGTTCTGGACATGTGGAATCCTGGTGCTCGTTTGGGCTTGAGAGAGCCACTTTTTGGATTAACCTTTGAAGAAGCACCGTTAGGACACGTGGTTCCTTCCACTGCCTCCTCCATACTTACTCAATTTTGGACCCTGTCCTGAATGGTTTCGAGCCTGAAGACTTCAGATCTTCACCGTTTCTTCTCTTTCTTGCTCCTATTTTTTTTTGCAGCATTTCCCCTTGTATTCCTACCCCGTTATTCCATTTTTGAGCCTACATGTAACCTGGAAATGGATTCAAGACAAGGAAACAACTCAACAAAGTCGTTTCTTCTGTACAGGGTCCCTTTCTCCTTTCTCAGCCCCCACCACTCCATTTGCTGAGTTCCTTTGCAATCATTTACATATCTGAACAAGTTTTCTCAGGTTATTTTCATGCAGGGTCGTGGCTGATCCAATATTTTTCTTGGGGGGTGAAATATGGATAACAAGTTTGGCAACTCACGGGGACATCTTCCTGCTAGATGAAGAGACCAATGGTCTGGAAGCATCCATTGGGTATGGAGTCTGCCTGATAAACACGAAATTGATCTAAAATTTTGAAGATCTGATCCTTGAGCCATTGCGAGCTTGATTGTATTCCTTTTCTATGTTTTGTCTGACCCTAAGTCCGCACTCTCAATTTTCATAAGGAAACCTTGGAAATGGAATTTTTGAGAGTAGATTTTTTTTTAACTTTGGGGATTTCATCTGTCTCTAAAATGGACTGTTTTGAAACGAATTTAGTTGCTCTACATTTGTTTTCTTTTAAGATGGAAACTATTATAGGTAACTATGAGTTTCCCTACTATGAATACTGAAGAGCCTGACTTTATGCACCTTTGGAGCAATGTGAACAAAACTTATATACAGAGACCAAATCATACATGCCTCAAATGAGACATGTAGAGTGTGCATAAGAACTTCTTTTGCTGAAAGAAAAATGTACTCCTACTCCTAAACTAACTAGAGGGAAAGAATGCTAAACAAATCTTGTAACTAGTAGAAAGAAGTAGCTTCCATTTCTTGAGAGAGGCAGCCATGCAAATGGTTTGACACTAAATATAGTTGTTTGTATGAGTGAAAAACTGGCTCTAAGCATGTCATCCACCCAAATCATCAAGGTATCAACATTAATGGAAAATAACTCCTCAAGCTGACCTACATTGGACTCCTGAAGGTATTGATGGTGACCCTTGGCACTTTGGTACTCATCCTCATGCTCTCAAGTAGGCATGACTGGTTTTGGCTTCTCCCTTGGCTCCAATGAAGCCAAATATCTGATTGGGTGAGGTTTGATCCTTTGGATGTGCCCATAACTCTTAATATCTACTCCAAGAATGGAGTCTTCTTGTAGACCTTCTTGAATGGATGGTGTGGAAGTAGTGGTGGAACTTTTCTGCCCTTTCTCTTCTTTCTTCTGTGAAGAGCATGGAAGATTTAAATCTCCCAAGCTTGATTCCAAAGAGCTTCCATAATATGTAGGCTATTGCAATTGAAAGTTCTCCTCCATGACAGTAGGCTCATGTGCTTGGAATGTGGATGATGAAGGAGAAAACAATAGAAACTCAACCGGTTCTTCTCCATCAAAACAATCCTCCAAAATAGACAAATACATTGCGTCATTGATGTCCTGCTGCAAATGTTCAACCTCTTTCATGGTATCTTCTTGACCTGCAATTTGTTCACCATGTTTTCCTCCATTCTACAACATTGAGTTTGAAAGATAAAACTCTTCTTCAACATTAAAGTTTGAGAGAGATAAGATGAGTGGAAGAACTGAAGGTTCTTCTATGGCCTATTTTGTGCTCAGAGCTTCTAGATCTGCATTTTCCTCCTTCACAGATGGAATGCACTTCTCTTTGTTATGTTTGTGGACCCTGTTTTCATGTTAGAGTTTAGTACACCTTCCATGTGTTACACTCAGATAATTTTGTGGCGGTCCAGCTCACTAGTGAGCGGGTCAAGGGGGTTCGGGGGTGAAGCCCCCGAAGTAAATTTTCATGGGTGGTTTATTAACCCATGGGTAATGGGTAACCGATATGGGATGTTTCGGGGCCCATGGCTTTTCAGTTTCCATTTTTTTGTAAAACCACCTCTTTGACTACCTATTGATGTACTTATAAATAGATGGACATACAATATGATATATATCAATGTGTTTTGTGAAGGTGAATAGTGTGTGTGAATTCAAGTGGGAATTTGGGAGGGTTTGTTGAGTGTAGCTCCAAACAAGATCTGATTATTGTAATTGTAAAGATTGTTGGCTTGTAATAAAATATGAGCAAGTGTTCTTGGTGGATGTAGCCCACATTGGGTGAACCATGTTAAATATTGTCTTCGTGTTGTGTATATTTCATTTTTGTAATTCTATTCATACTTCTTATTATTGCGATTCTGAGGAATTATTCAGCATTAGATTCTATTAATTCCTAACAACTGGTATTAGAGCTTTGGTTGTGTTTTCTGAAGTGTTGAATCGTAGGAAGGGTTATTAGCTTGAGTGGGAGCTATGGTAGATGATAATAGATATCGATTTGAGAAGTTCAACAGGAAGAACTTTGGTCTATGGAAGATGTAGATGGAGTATTTTCTCTATTAGAAGGACCTTCATATTCCACTGGAAGGAAGAGCAAAGAAACTAGCAAGTATGAAGGATGAGGATTGGCAGCTGCTTGATAGGAAAGCACTCAGGGCCATCTGGTTATGCCTTTCATCTTCAGTTGCATTCAATATAATAGAGGAGAAGACTACAGAATCTCTCATGGATGCATTAGGGAAGTTATATGAGAAACCTTCTACCTCAAATAAAATATTTTTGATGAAAATATTATTTAATATGAAAATGTCTAAGAATGGCTCAGTTGTTGATCATTTAAATGATTTTAACATGGTTGTGAGTATGTTAAAATCTATGAAGATTAACTTTGATGATGAAATAAGGCCTCTATTAATTCTGTGCTCCTTTCCAGATAGTTGGGATAACCTAGTTATGGCTGTGAGTAACTCTATTTCTAACAATGCAAAATTGAAATTTGATGACGTTATCGGTGTGATCCTAAGCGGGGAAATGTGAAGGAAAAGCTCTTGGGAATCCTCTGCTTCAGGGAATGCTTTGTCAATGGAGAGTAGAGGGAGATCGAGGACTAGAGGAAAAGGTAACCATGGGAAGTCAAATGGTTGTGGAAAATCTAAATCCAAGAGTAAGATGGAATGCTGGAACTGTGGAAATATTGGTGATGTGAAGAAGGACTATTGGGCTCTTCGAGAAAAGAAGAACCAACGTGAAGAAACAAAAGAGGTGAATGTGGCAGAAGGTAATATCTGTCAGGATGCTTTGATTCTCTCTTTGGATAACATTGTTGAGTCTTGGGTATTAGATTCAGGGGCTTCTTTTCATGCTACTCCACATAGGCATTATTTTACTGATTATGTTCAAGGAGATTTTGTACATGTTTATCTTGGTGATGATGATCCTTGTAGTATAGTTGGAAAATGATGTGTCTAGGTCAAGATGCAGAATGGGAACACATGGCTACTGAAGGATGTCAGACATGTGCCTAAGTTGAGGTGAAATTTAATATTAGCAGGGAAGCTAGGTAGTGATGATTGTATGGTCATTTTACAACAGACTCTTGGAAGGTGACCAATGGTGCTCTTCTGGTAGTGAGAGGTAAGAAGGTTGGTACTTTATATTTAACTAGTAGCGCTGATTACTATAATTTAGTTGTTGCAGATGGAGATGTAACTTTGTGGCACTATATGCTCAGTCACATGAGCCAAAAAGGAATGCAGATTTTGAAGGACAGGTTGCTCAGATTAAAAGATATTGATCTAGAATTCTGCAAGGATTGTATGTACGGGAAACATAAGCGGGTAAAGTTTCTCAAAGTTGGACCCACAAGGAAGGAGAACAAGTTAGAGCTAGTACATTCAGATGTATGGGGACCAGCTCAGGTATCTTCCATTGGTGGTTCAAATTATTATGTTACCTTTATTGATGATGCAACTTGAAAAGTTTGGGTATATTGCATTAAGAAGAAATCTGATGTGTTTGAAACTTTCAAGAAATGGAAAGCCTTGGTTGAGAATGAAACAGGTCTCAAGTTGAAATGCCTCAGGTCATATAATGGAGGTGAGTATTGTAGTAATGAATTTTATGATTATTGTTCTCAAAATGGAATTCTAAGATAGAGGATGGTTCCAGGAACTCCACAACATAATGGGGTTTTAGAAAGGATGAATAGGACAATCATGGAGCATGCTAGGAGCATGAGGTTACATGCAGGGCTGCCTCTTATGTTTTGGGTAGATGCAGTTACCACAGTGGTCTATCTGATTAATAGAGGACCTTCAATGCCTTTGGATGGAGGCATACCTGAGGAAGCTTGGTTTGGTAAGAAAGTTGACTATTCATTTCTTAAAGTCTTTAGATGTGAAGCATTTTCTCATATTGAGAAGGATGATAAGACCAAGTTGGAGGCTAAATCTAAAAAATGCACTTTTATTGGATATGGTGTGGATGACTTTGGTTTCTGTTTATGGAACATTAAGGATAAGGAAATAATCCAATCTAGGGATGTAATCTTTAATGAAAAATTCATTCATAAGGATTAGTTGCAAAAATATAGGGAACAAAAGAAGGAGTACACAGTGTTAGAAGATATTGGAGATGGAAAATTTTTCAAGGAACCAAATCAGGTACCTACTCCTTAGGAACTCCAAACTCATGAGGTGAGAAAGTCTTGTAGGGTAAGAAAAGAACCTGAACATTTTACTCCATCTTTAAATTATTTATTACTCACTGACAGTGGAGAGTTAGAATTCTTTGATGAAGCAATGCAGGTGGATGCCAGAAATAAGTGGGAGCTAACCATGGATGAGGAACATAGATCTCTCATGGAAAACTAGACTTGGGATTTGGTCGAGCTACCTGAAGGAAAGAGAGCATTGCAGAATAAGTGGGTGTATAGAATAAAAGAGGAGGATGGATGCAAGAAAAGATACAAGGCCTAGTTGGTGGTCAAGGGGTTTGCACAAAAGAAAGGTATTGACTTTGATGAGATTTTTTACCCAGTAGTAAAAATGACTTGTATTAGAACTGTTCTTGGGATAGTTACAGTTGAAGATTTTCACTTAGAACAGTTAGATGTGAAGACTGCATTCCTTCATGGTTATTTGGAGGAGGAATTATATATGAGGAAGCCATAGGGATATGAGGTCAATGGGAAGGAGAACCTGGTGTGTAAACTGAAGAAGAGCTTGTATGGATTAAAACAAGCTCCATGGCAGTGCTACAAGAATTTTGATAGTTTCATGATGGAACAAGGATACTCCAAGTGTCATTCTGACCATTGTTTATACATACAAAAATTTGATGATGATAGCTACATTATTTTATGTCTGTATGTTGATGATATGCTAGTAGCAGGTACGAACATGTAGGAAATTAAGGTACTCAAGAAGTAGTTGAGTGACTCCTTTACTTTGAAGGATTTGGGTAGAACAAAGCAAATCCTTGTTATAAGAATAACTCAGGATAGGAAGGAGCGGAAAATGACTTTATCTGAAGAAGAGTACATAAAGAAGGTCTTGGAGAGGTTCAGTATGCAAGATACTAAAATAGTTGGGACTCCTTTGGCAGGTCACTTCAAGTTATCAAAGGAGTAGTGTCCCAAGACTGAGGAGGAGAGATTTAATTTGTCCAAGGTACCTTACTCATCAGCAGTTGGTAGTTTGATGTATGCTATGGTATGCACTAGGCCAGATATTTCCCATGCAGTGGGAGTAGTGAGGAGGTTTATGAGTGATCCAAGAAATGAGCATTGACAGGCAGTAAAGTGGATACTTCGGTATTTGAGAGGGACCATGGGTACTGTTTTGTGTTACAGTGGATTAGACACTACTTTGTGTAGATATGTTGACTTAGACATGGCTGGAGATTTGAACAGCAGGAGGAGCACAACAGGTTATGTATTTACTATAGGTGATACATCAGTGAGCTGGATTTCACAGTTACAGAAGGTTGTAGCTTTGTCAACCATTGAGGCTGAGTATGTTGCTGCTACAGAAGCTAGCAAGGAGATGATTTGGCTACAACAATTACTTGATGAGTTGGGGCATAAGTAGGAAGTTGGAAAGCTATATAGTGATAGTCAGAGTGCTATTCACTTAGCTAAGAACTTTGCTTTCCATTCTAGGACAAAGCATATATAGTTTAGATATCACTTCATCAGGACAACTTTGCAGGAAGATAAGTTGAAGTTGGAGAAGATTCATACCAATCAGAATCCTACAGACATGATGACGAAGGTAGTCACAAGGGATAAACTAAAGCTATCTTCAGCTTTGGTTGGCCTTCGTGGATGACGGTTAAGGGTTGAGAAGCTTGCTCAGTGGAAATCAGTCTCCAAGTGGGAGATTGTTATGTTTGTGGAGCCTGTTTTCATGTTAGAGTTTGGTACACCTTCCATGTGTTACACTCAGATAATTTTATGGCAGTCCCACTCGCCGGTGAGTAGGTCAAGGGGGTTCAGGGATGAAGCCCCCGAAGCAAATTTTCATGGGTGGTTTATTAACCCATGGGTAATGGGTAATCATTATGGGCTGTTTTTGGGCCTATGGCTTTTCGGTTTCCATTGTTTTGTAAATCCACCTCTTTGGCTACCTATTGATGTACTTATAAATAGATGGACATACAATAGGATGTATATCAATGTGTTTTATGAAGGTGAATAGTGTGTGTGAATTTAGGAGGGTTTGTTGAGCGAAGCTCCAAACAAGATTTGATTATTGTAATTGTGAAGACTGTTGGCTTGTAATAAAATATGAGCAAGTGTTCTTGGTGGATGTAGCCCAAATTGGGTGAACCATGTTAAATATTGTATTTGTGTTGTGCATATTTCATTTATGTAATTCTATTCATACTTCTTATTATTATGATTTTGAAGAATTATTAATGCATTAGATTCTATTAATTCCTAACACTCTTCTTTTGGATTTGGAGCAACTTTTCTTTCTTCTGTTGCTTGAATAAAATCTTGCCCTTGAGTAACCTCTTCCTCTAGCATGAAGTTTGACAAGTCAAATGCTTTAATATATTACTCTAGAGGACTAGTTGGGATTGCAAGATCTCTTTCAGATTTTTCCTCCATGATGGATTCATCAACTAAATCAGGCCCTTCGAATGAAAGCAAGGAATCTCCAATGATGCTTTCTTCTTCTGCTACTACAAACGCTGATTTGATTTCTTCCATATGCTCCTCTCTAATGGAACTTAGTGCTGATTGTTAATCTTCCTCTATGGATGATTGTGTAACTTGAATTGGATCAGTACTTTCTTCAAATAGAGTGCCAACATGGACACTACATTTTGAGTAAACTGATGACTGATCTTCTTTCTCTTGTTCTTGCTCTTCTCCTACTGCAAACTTAGCCTCAGCCACCACTGGCTCTTCAACCTTGACCTCCTATATTGGTTTAACCATCAAAGGGATCTTTGTAAGCCCAACTCTTCAAATTATATGTTATTTCTTCTCTGTTGGGATCCTCTTCTTGTTGTCCTGTTTGATTGGATTCTTGAGTCTTTTCCCAACATGGACTTGGGAGAGCAAAAGGAGTGGCAGGTTAGGGTTCAACCAATTTTGCAATTGTTTGTGGTGTAAAGGGAGGAGATGAAAATTCTTGTTTCTTTGGAGGGAATGAATGCTTGGGAAAGGAAAGGGGAGAAGAAATGATATGGGGTGGAAGACTAGGGAATGGAGAAATGGAATCAACGCTTGGGGTAGCAACTAGGAAGCTTAGAAATTAGAGCTTGGGTTGAGATGGTGCTGCTTGAGAAAGAGAAAAAGAAAAGCTAGGAGATGTTGGAATTACCCATTGATGAGATTTTCTTGACTCAAACTCATAAGCCCCGATCTGTTCAGTCCATTGTGTAAGTTGGGGCAACATTTTCACCATAAAGTCAAGCTTCTCTTAAAGGCTATAATGTCTTGGAAAAGGGCCTTCCCATGGACAAGGTGCCCTGCAACCAATCTTGAATGCCTTCATTTGTGCTATGCACCTTGATTGAACCATGTCAGCCTCCATTTTTTTGGATCTTCTCCAATAAACCAGCATTCTCGAAATAGTTGTCACCATTATATACATCCCCTTGTTCTTGATAAGCTCCATGGCCAAACTGATTTTGACTCTGCTCATATAGGTAAGCATAATGATCCTGGATCTAATTATAATGCTGATTTGGAGGAGTTGGGAAATACATTGGAGGTGGATTGCATTGTTGTAAGTGTGAGTCCTATGAAGGGGATGAAGTCATGATTGCACAACCTCATGGAATGGGAGAAAATGAAAGAGATGGAAGAAGAAAATGGATGAAAATGAGTGGAAATGGATGAAAAAGGTCTACAACTCAGAGAATGGGTTTTTGACTAGATGGAGTCACCAGATGTGCTTGCATGTGCTTGAAAAGGCTGAATCCCACCAAGAACACATCAACTTGATGAAATAAAGTGAAGACCTTTGGTCCCATCGGGCGTGCTAAAACTGTTAGTATGAAATCATAGCACCCCCAAATGAGTTCTAAAAATATGCTTTTCTAAGGAAGAATCATCTTGTGTGATTGCATAACATTGAACTTTCCCCAAGGTGTGGGACCTTGCAAAAGTGGGAAATATCTCCAGATTAAAGGCTGGTTCCTATTCCTAAACTACCTTCCACAAGCTACTCCAATGTAGGAAAACTAAATCTAACCATTCCAAGGAACCAAGGAGAGAGAAAGAGGGAAAAACAGAGCCTACACTAAAGCAGTGATACACCAGCAAAGGAAGAAAGATATTCTATTGAGGGAGAAAGAAATAGAAAAAATGGAGATGAGGGAGGTCAGATAGAAGTAACATGGACTAGATATTTAAATTCGCCATTAAAATCCATGAAACACAACATCCTGCACCTGCAAACGTGAAATACATGCACAGAAAAACAAATATGGAAGGGAGAGGCACGAAGAAACAACAAAATGATGCAAAGGGTTGAAGAACACCACAAAAACAAGTTTTTTTATTTTCTCTAGAAGGTGCACAGACCATTACATTTCTGGAATAGAGGCACAAATACATTTTCCAAGTGTGGGAGAAGGTTCACTGCTAAAAAATGGCATCGAGAAACAAATTTGACAAAGTTTCTCTATGCCCAGAATGTCTCTCCTTTTCCAAAATGAGAAGTGTTACAATATATAGAAATAATAAGAGAGAGAGAAGAGGGAAAAATTGAATCCTGATCCAACCACCATGAGATATGCATCGAATCCCACTTTGAAAGTTCAACCACTGAATATCAATTCCTTCTGCAAATCTTCCCAGAATATGTCACTTCTAGTTCCCCAACGGATCGAATCAAATCGGATCTGGTAGTTGAAGAGCAAGAAGATCCTACATTAAAGGTCTAAAGACATCCATTTTTCACCTACTAGGGACCAAAAAATGATTTTTTATCTTTCCATGGCATAGAGGATGTCGAGATGCTTCCAACGGTGTAATATTTGTAATATTTCGAGCCCCGAGTCAAAATATATGCCCCTTCAAAGTTTGTATCGAATCTGTACAAATGGGTGGGAAAATAGTTTGAAAAATGGGTCCCCTTTTGGTATGGGACATGTGGCAGCTAGATTAGAGCAAAAATCAGGTTGCGGGTGGGCAATTTATCTTTTTTCCCCTTTTCGCAAAAACACAAAACTTAGGAAATTCCCGCGGCCCCGAAGCTCTGCTTAGATACGTGCCACCCTTTGGTTGGATGGGGAAATGCGCTTCCATATTTATCTTTTTGCTTTCTGGATGAAAGGAAAATTTCCACTTTTTCCTCTGACTCCCTGCTTCGGCTTTGACTCGGGCTCAAATGCTGACCTTTTCCTTTAGGTAGGGCCGCGACCTAATTTGCAACTTTTATCCTTTTGGGATGGCAAAGGGCGAAAAACCAACTTTCCCCTCGATGGCCCGCTTTCCTTGAATCGGGCCCAAACACTGATTTTTTCCTTTGGGTAGGGCCACGACCCATTTTGCATTTTTTGGCTAGGTATTTTCCTTTGTGGGGTATATCTTTTGATCTGGGACACGTGGCAACATGGCACTCGTTTGGAAAGACTCCCTTCATTCAATTGTTGATTTAGCACCACTTAGACACTTGGCAGCCTCCGCCAGCCTATCCCATGCATTGACTACTCAACTGACTTTGCCCCTTTCTTAGATTGGACATGTGGAGGAACCGCGCTTGCTTGAAAGCACGATTTAAAATTTTCCTTTGAAGGAGTTTCAGGTTGACACTTGCCGGCTTTCATTGATCTATGGAATTTTCAATGGTCCCTCTTTCCCTTTGGACTTTGGGCTACATGGCGAGCTTGTGCTCATTTGGGTCTCTGCTCTGGGACTAACTCTTGGAGATGTGCGACACTGACACTTGGCATTCTCCACTTACACATTCATACTTAGCCAATTTTGAGGCCCGCCCTATCTGCCTTTTGAATCCATTTGAATATCTGCTACATGGAGGGTTGGTGCAAGTTTGAGTCTCCTCCCTGGGCTTCCTAACTGGGTTTGCGCCGAGCCGACATCTAACATGCTCTCTCTCAGTTGAAGACTTTTCAACGTCTTGCAAATTTTGGGGTTCTGGACGTGTGGAATCTTGGCACTCATTTGGGCTTCCACTTTTTGGTTTAACCTTTGAAGAAGAGATGTTAGGACACGTGGTTCCTTCCACTTCCTCCTCCATACTTGGTCGATTTTGGACCTTGTCCTGAATAGTTTCGAGCCTGAGGACTTCAGATCTTCACCGGTTTCTTCTCTTGCTTGCTCCTAGTTCCTTTGTAGCATTGCTCGTTATATCTCCTACCATGTTATTCCATTATTGAGGTCTACCTGTAACTTGAAAATGGATTCGAGACAAGGAAACAACTTGACAGAGTCATTTTCTTTTGCATAGGGCCCCTTTCTCCTTTCTCGGCCCCCCACCACTCCATTTGTTGAGTTCCTTTGCAACCATTTACAGATCCGAACGATTTTTCTTTGGTTTTTTTCATGTGGGGTCATGGCTGATCCAATATTTTTCCTGGGGAGTGAAATATGGATAACATTACGTTTATAACATCACATACAAATATGACTTTACATGACATAAAAGAAAGAAAGAAAAACTTAAATATTACATTTTAATACTAAATTTACAAAAAAAAAAAAAAACGTAAACTTAAAAAAAGAAAAACGTGAGACTAGATATTTTTATAACATAAAACATGAACATATCATAGGACCCACGATGGACATAAAAACAAACTATAAATTACTTACTAACTTGACATGGGTTTATTGATCCAAATAGAAGAATGGAAAATAGAAATAGTAATATTTATTAAAGTGGATGTCTGAAAGGGAAAACTATTCTGTAGGAAGGGAAAAAATACCAAGCATGGATAGAAAATCATCCACATGTTACTTTGTTATCTTTTGGTGGAATTGGCTCAATCTTGTGTGGATATGATCACTTTCCCGACTAGTATGATGTCAGAGTGCAACGTAAATGCTTTGAAAATTGTGTGTCAAGGATACATGGATAAATAATAGTCACAAACGTCTTGAAATAATATTATCCAAGCTAATACTATGTGACTGGCAGCGATTATGGTGTAGCCACAAAAATGACGCATCACGAAGTACTTTGAGTACGATTTGGCAAAGTCAGACCTGCCAAGGAATACACATGCGCATAACACTAAAGCACAATAGAATCTTAACAATATGAATTGCCTTAATTTGACAAATTTTTTTGGCCCTGGATATAATAAACTCATAGGCTTCTAATGAAGAATTTGATCTGATACAAAATATTATTTTGGTTCAAGCTAAACACACAAATTTAATCAAATTACATCTTAAACATATATTATAACTTTCTTCAATTCCATCCAAGATAATAATACAATGATAGAGATTACATTTTATAGAGTTTACACTCCTACATTCATGGAGTCAAACTTCATCTTCAATCCCTAGCTAATCTCAACCATCCACTTATCTCTCCCAATCCCAAGATAGCTACGTGAGTTGTTATTACAACTCACTCACACAATATTAACAAACTATATTATTAATTTAAGGTGTATTATGACAATTCATTATTAATAATATTATAGTATATAGCTCCCACACTAATATAAATCCAACCCATATCAAATGTGAGCACTAATACAAAGATATTCCTAACATTCTCCTATATTTTGTCTTCATCTCTATCATTACACCTCTCTCTAGGTCTATTAAATAACAAACACACAATTTTCATTCCAAATACATCAAGATTGACTTAAGGACAACTTGTCCATAAACAACAACTTCAGTGCAATCTTGGACAAACTTTACCATGCTCTAAAATATCACACACATCATGATTCAATCTCTTTGAACTCCCCTTGGATTTATACTACCCATATCTCACTAGAATACAAAAACAATTGGTTCTTACCTTGTTTACAATTCTTGTAGATGCTCAAATCATTTATCAAAATACTTGAGGCACTATTTCAGTATACTTTGCCTTTTCTCATGGTTTTTAACCTTCTTGAAACAAATAGTTTCTTACCTTCTGA
The DNA here is from genome assembly GCA_019776745.2 of Taxus chinensis. Lineage (NCBI taxonomy): Eukaryota > Viridiplantae > Streptophyta > Pinopsida > Cupressales > Taxaceae > Taxus > Taxus chinensis. The sequence continues at coordinate 586,588,582 of CM034156.1, read as the reverse complement.
AATATACAAGCCAATCATCATCTTCACTATTTTTCCTCACACTTTTTAGCATCTTACTCACACTATTTAGAGTCAAAAAAATTTGTCTCCCTGCCTTGATGAGCATTCTCAGATTTGTAATCACCAATTTTCTCCTTCTTCACAATACATAAAAGCATTTAGTGTTTTTCCTATTAAGACCTTTTATGCCCTAGTGTGCTTAGTGCATTTTGACCTTATAGCTTTGCTCCCCCTTTAAGAATAATTTATTTAATTCTACCAAACTCTTTTCACTTTCACAACTATATGTATGCCTTCATAGACTTGTATAGAACTATTAGAGGTCAAGAACACACTCTATCAATACTAACATAGACTACTACCCATTTTCAAGTTTGGGATGCATTTCTCAATCAAATATTCTTGCAAACAATTATAAACTCTACCCTTTCCACCTTCTACATCTTCATAACTTTGTAATTCTGAGAAGAACCATCACAAAATTCAATAGAACATTCTCAAACCAATAGAGTACCATTTTTACCTTTTTCTCAAGATTCGTATCACAGTGTTCAAGTAAAAATTTGGACTCTTCAAATAGTATGCACAAATTTTTAATGTTTTTGTTTTTCTCCTTTTGCTCTTAGTGGATCAAGATATATCAGAAACCATCAAACATGTAGGCCTTACTGTTTCATTGTCAAACCTTAGATCCACCTTCATAACTGTAACTCCTTATTTCTCATCTTTACAATGATCTATAATTCCTTCAAGATGAACATTACTCACTTAGAACACTTCAAATTCTGTGCACAATCTTTGTACCATTAAATTTTAGTCTTTACAGCCCTAAGTACCTTCCAACATGACTGCATTCTTGCCACTATATGTTGATCATGCCCTGTAATATGCAACCTTGTATTGTACTACTCTAATCTTGATGATCTCAAAACCCCACAGGAATTATGAAAATTGAAGTACCCTCATTTTTAGTGTTCAAATCTCACCTACACTACACATTGTCTCTTTTCACAGTCTAATATTGTGGTCACATATCCTTCAAAATATTAATTTTCCTTCTAAGTAGCCTCATCATTTTGATGTAGTCCTTGTAATATTTTGGTCATGCCTATCAACTGATAAACACATGTCATGATACTTAGATGTACCTACAGTATTCATTCAATCTCAGAACATAAATTTGATGAATTCCTTACTACTGACATCACTTTTTGAGAAAAAACTACATCTAGTTGACTATGATAAAGTAGTCAACACCTGAGATCATCTTCCAAATCCTTTGAAAGTATTCAATATCCCTCATTATACCCGTAGTATACATTTTCATACCTCTGTACTTTGAAACTTGTGTATCATCATGTGTTCTCACCTTTTTCTCAGACCAATCTCAAGGAATATGCCACCTAACTACAACATATCTTCCCAAAAGCATGCTATAATGCCACACCTTAATTTGTAACCATGAATCTCTACTCGATCACAGTGACTATACTCATGAAATGATCTTATATAGCCCTTGATAAACAACTACTCCATTAGCCTTTGATACACTCACATTCCTTCTCCAAGAACAAACTTGGAAAGTAAGAGCATTATCAAACATATCTTCTTGGCGTTGACCCAAAACTTTGAACTTAGAACATATTATACATTAGATACACTTCTTGAGGCATTGGAGCACGTGACAACAAGGTTTAATTAGAATAGGCTTAGATTTTTTAGGTCATCTTCAAGACCTAATAAACTTCTATCACAAACCATTTAATCTTGCTACTCTATCATATAGGAACACTTGTAGGATACAATCATTGTCCTAATGATCTCCTTTCTTCACACACTTTACCTAATACTTTTGTAAATCAAATTGACATCTGAGATACCCATAGGTCTTCATCATTTAGATTATTCCTTGTAAGTTAAATCTTCTTTCTTTGATGCATCAATGAACCTAACACTTTGAAATGAGGACACAAATCCCCCTTAGAGAATCACTACATAAACCTTAAGACTCTCCAAACATAGAATAATAACCTCTAATAACCTAAATAAACTAAAGATACTTACCCAGAGATGTTTGACATGATTCAGATCTTTGAATACCAGTTCAAGACATAAGACATATAACTTCCTTGAGATGGCCACAATTTTTACTTTTGTTCAACAAAGCATTACAAACTTCATGAAGGCCTAACAATTTGATTCTTAGACCAAGACTTACTATTTCAAGACCTTATAGACATCCTCATAACGTTCAAATTTTACATAGATTTCACCCATTTGATTATTCTTTGGTCAAGGATATTGTTATCACCAAATCACTGCACCCTCTGAATGACCAAGTGATGAATACAACATTTGGTGGGATTGGGTAACATGGGATCACTTCTCAATTTTGTGGAACTTGGGCTTGAGGTGAACCTATGGAGAAGGCCAACTTCCTCTTCCTAAAATAAACACAACACTGCTTGTAATGCAATAAAGTAGCTAACTAGACCTATACTAATATTTTCATGGGATTTAGGGAGAGAGATTTACAAGAAGTAAAACCTATACTAGAAGTGGTGATGTACCAATAAAGGGTGTTGCTAGACAAGTTTTTGGTCTTCCAATGAAGAAGGATGAAATTGAGAAGGATGAACAAGAACCAAAACTCAACAACATTCAAAGCTTCACTCCCAGATAAGCATAGAACTTAGAAAATCTACAATGGAAACTTGAAATTGCACAGTATAACTTGCAAGCATGAGAAAGGCACCATGAAATAACTAGAATAATGAAAGGACCAATAATAGTCATAAAACACAATTTTATTACTTCAAACCACATGCACAATTCATCATTACATTAGGAAGAGGAAATATTTTCCATTACAATATTAGAAAAGAGGCTTGAAATTTTTGACAATCAATAATAGAATAACTTGTGAAAAGGGAGAGGAATTGTAAAAGAGCCTAAGTGTCTAACCCCTTAGAATGAATTCCTCTCTTACATTTTTAGAAAATCTACCTGTGAGAGAAGAGAGGTGAAAATCATAAATTCTTGGCCAAAAATGTAGCACATGATGGCCTACAATAGTTACATAAATAATTACACCACATAAAAACATCCCATCATGTCCTCATAACTCAAAATTTTGAATTTATCCACCCTTAATTAATTAAAATTGATATTTTTAATAAAATATTTTAAAATATTATATTAAAAAATAAATTGATTTTTTGGTAGCCTACTTGGTCAAAATTAACTTTGAATGGGTTTTTTTTAAAGTTGATTTTCCAACTACTTCATCAGTAAACTTGGTGAGCTAGTCAACAAGCTACTCACCTATCCTTGTGTCTCCAAACCGAACTTTCCCCACCTGATCTGACTTGCTTGCCATGTGAGCTCGGGATCATCGAATCACTTCAATGCTGCATGCTACCTCCATTGGTTATTATTTACTCATCCTATCCAGTATGTATCTGATCTCTTTTCATCGCTACATAACTCGAGCCCTATATGCTTACAGAGCTCAGATCTAAGGAAACACGAGCTTCTCGTTCAAGGTGGCCATCTACCAGTTTTTCCAAGGCCATTTTCCCATCTTTGTGAGTGATTCACTGAGCCAATGCCTTTGCCATATGCCTTCATGTAGCTCGAGCTCGAAACTCCTACCTTTCACCTGATAAGCAACTCATCATCAGTTCTATCTCAGAAGATCCTTTCCTCTGTTTGACTCAGGCCTAATGCTCTACTTATAATTTGGGGTCACCAATGCTGACGTACACTCCGTGATCTACTCAAAATTAATCCTTTTGTTTATATGCATGGTGATCCATTTCAATGGCTCGATCTCCCATCTTCATGTTGAGCAACTTGCTCCATTCAAGCCACCGAAATCCACTTACTATGAACTTCCTTTCACTATAATTATCCCACAATTTCAATAATTGGATCTCTTATTTACTACATGGCAATTCATGGCATGTTTTTTTACTGACTATATCATTGGGCCTTGGTGACCTCGATGCGTACTAATTGAAATATCTAATGCAAGTCTCAACTCACCCCTGATTCTCCTTGAAGATCATTCCACTAACACACTAGCCAAATGTCTTGGCATCCAACTCAGTCTCCCCCTTTGCTCTGTATGCATGCCCTCTTTGCTTTGGTCACAAAGCTCCTTAGAAAAACCCCATAGAAGATTTGAGACTCCCCTATGGGAAAGGAGTTGTGAGTTTTTATGGCCTATTGGCTCGATTCTTCCCCACTTCCACCTTTGTTGACTTTAGATGCCATCTTACCAACGTACCATCTTGGCAACTTGGCCCCCAATATTCGCTTCTCCAAAATGAATTTCATCGAGCCATATGATTATCCTTGGATGTGAGAATCCACTCCATGGCATGGCATCTTCACAAACCCGAACTTGGCTCCAACTCGGATTTTTCCCACAAATTTAGTGTGGCCCTTAGCTTTACATTATGAGATCTTCCCTAACTCGATGTAGTCACCATATTAAGCTTGTCTCACCTCTTGTTTATATAATGAGCTCATGTTTGAGCTCTAAAAAATTTCTGAATTTGAAGTGTTTTGAACATGACTAACTCAAAAAATATTGAGTGACTTGCTTCAAAGTTCACTTGAATATGATCTGAGCTTTCATCTCATGGCTTGACCACTCTAGCCATTGAGTTGTTTCCCTGATGCTCCTAGCTTCGAGTGACTCACAATCCTCTACTTAACTCGTAGAGTTAACTTACATGGCCGAGTTGGCTATCTATGTTGTGTCATTTGGTTTCTAGAGTCCCTTGTTCTTAATTTTGTGTCGAATAATGGGCTCATTTCACCTGACACATTCATTAGTTGCGATCCATCCTGGGTCGAGCCGCTTGTTCTTGTGAGCTAAACAAGCATGATATTCTTATGTTTGTAGTGATGTAATGATACTACTTAGCTATTAGGTTCCTCAGTGATGATCTCCCAATGCCTCACATTGGTCTTCATCATTTGTCCAATCTCAACTTGTTTGAGTTGTTCACAAGTCTTCACCATGCCAATTCTGTAAGATGGTCTTTGTCGTGTTATGTTGAGTGAACCATTGAGCAACTCAGCTCTCGAGATCAACCCTGATCTGAAAATAATCAGATTATTACTACTCGATTCTTCCCAAAACACTGCTTTAACTGATTCACCGATAATCGGTTTTAAGTAATCAATATAAACCTCAGATGCTAGACAATAATGACAATTACACACAGATCTGAGTTCTCGGAGTTCGGCAATTGCCTACATCTTCGGGTTGGTGGTCAACCGTTCCACTAGGGGGGAAAAATGCAGGGTTCATTTTAAGAGACCTCCTGGAAATCAGAGGTGGAGAATACCTGGTGAATATCCCCGGAACCGGTTTCACGGGAAGGTGAATTTTTTGGGGGTTGTATGAAAAAATTTCACGTGATTATTAAGCACTACGAATAATGCAGACGCGCAACGGGAGATTTTGCTGTCGCACGTTAAAATGTACGCGCGTCACAAGACTGATGCGCGTCGGACGCATGTCAACAGACCTTGTCAGGCTTCCGACCTCTGCTTTCTCATCATATCCATGTCGCGCATCAACAAACTCTTTGTCGTGCGTCTGCTATGCATCAATATCTGGTTGAACCTCCTTGTTAAAAAAATGCAGTGACGTGCGTCAACAGGCCTTAGTCAAAACAGGCCTGTGACGCGCGTCAGACCTTACAATAACGCGCTGTCACTAAGGCCTGTTGAATTACACACCTTAGACGTGCGTCAACGGAGGCCTTAGGAATTGCGCGTCAACAGACCTTAGTGACTTCGGGTTGATGCGCGTCACTAAGGCTTTTTGAACTGTTCCATAGTTTTTGATGCGCGAACTTCGCACGTCTATAACCTCTGCCCTCTTCTTGCAAAAAAAAATCCATGTCGCTCGTAAAAAAAATCTTTGTCACATCTACTATGAATATCCACCTCCTTGTCTGTAAAACCCTCCTTATCGTGTGTCAATAACTACCCCCTTGTCGCGCGTCTATAATACTATATCTTTGTTGAAAAATGTGAAGCTAGAAGTGTTCTACCTGGCGAATAATCTAGGTTTATATAGGGGATATTTTTCAAGGGTAGGCGAAGCCAACCCCTAAAAAAAATTAAAGTGTAATTTTTAGGCGGGTCACTGGCCCGTGCCAAAAAATTCGCCTTTTCAAAATTTTCAAAAATGGAATTTCGCCCGTGAAAAATAGCACCCGACTTCCACCTTCCTGGCGTACAATCTCCTTCGGCTTCAATCGGCCTTCCCGACGCTATCAATGCGATGCTAGCACTTCGGTCGACAATCCAGGATTTGCAAGTAATTGGTGTGGCGCTATGGGCTGACTAGGTAGTCTGAATAACTCCTAGCCACAAATATTTAATTTATTATTGCCTAACAAATAATAGGTCAATAATAATAAAAATAATAATTCCTAAAATAATTTAGGTCTTCACACAACAACAATTTCTCATTCGCCTTCCAAGCTCTGAGCTTGTCTTTTGCCTTTTGTGTGTGTCCATTACAATGAACGGGTTCCCTATTTATACAAAAAATAGGGCCCTTAAAATATGCATTTGCAAATTATCCTTAGGCTATTTTAAACCTAAGCCTTACTCGTAGCAAAATAAATGGGATCAAATACCCATATTGGTAGATTTGCTTGTTTTAATGGGTTAAATCCCAAATAGGGGCGCTTAGCATTTTAAATAGGATTAAAATCCCATAAGAAAAGCTAAGGAGAAGTGGGTATATCCCACATTAGGTGGTTTGGATAATAGTTTTAGGCTTTATTAAGCCTTTCCATGCGCATGTATAGTGGTCAATGGACCAACTTTGGAGCATAACCGCCCCCATCTCCACCGCTTCACCTCCCTCTCCTCACGTGGAATCTTCCATGCATGACATTGCATTGCCTTTACCACATGGACATAACCTAACATGTTGGCTGTTATGTGTGGTCAGTTGGTGAGCTTTAATACTAATGTATAAAACATTAATATATAGCGGTTTGGCATATACATGTGTGGCATTTGGAAAGTGGACTTACCAAGTAAATATAATTTCGAACCCTGTAATGTGGTATGGAAAATAATTAACTCGGTAAATAGCATATAGCCCACTTGTCATCTCCCGATAGGAAAATCAAGTGAATTCGACGAGTGGTGGTAAGCCACGTGGTGGCTTGTGGACCCACCACGTCGACGATAATACCATAGTCCACACGGCGGCCGGGCTCCCCTCCGTAATAAAAGTTGAGTCTCTTGTTCCCGTGCACCATTTTTTACGCTCGTCAAAGACTGGTGATCGAAAACCAACAAACAACTCCCTTTTGCCTTTTCGCCATGTGTCGCAATGCCATTGGTCCAATATTGACCAGTTGACCAGAGTTGACTTTCCCGCTGTCTGAACTTTGACCAAACATATCTAGAGCTCCCAATGTCCGTTTGCCGCGTTCTCACAGTCGTTGGAAAGCTCTCGAGATGATATTCTACACTGGCACCATTTAGGGATGTTTAGGGACCTTTTAAAAATGATCCCCTGATCACACCTCCCCACTGAGAAAAGCTTTTTGTCCCAAAAAGCTTCCATATCCTGTCCTGAATCTGAAAAACTCTGCTCCGATCCTGGGACCTGTGGGTTATGGGCCCATGACGTTTCCGCTGTGCCATTCTGATATCCAAAGAAGACCTCCACACCTCCAATTTTTGGTGCTAAGTTTCTGAATGAAACCTCAACGCTCCTTCTATGTGGTGCTAAGCTTCTTGATATCTGACAACAAGGATCTTCTTTTACTCTATAACATAGCTCCTAGCTCTGAGTTGATTCCGCAGAATTCGAACTGGTTTGAAGGAACTCCATGTTACGTAGAGCTTTGATCGATCTGATGTCACTGATGGACAACAACTTGTCCTTTACAAACCTCAACGCCTCCGATGCATGATGCTAAGCCTCTTTCAAGACCTCGAGCCTCCGATGCATGATGCTAAGTTTGTTACAGACCTCAACGCATCTGATGCATGACGCTAAGCCTCTTTCAAGACCTCGAGCCTCTGATGCATGATGCTAAGTCTCCGTAGACCTCAACGCCTCTGATGCATGATGCTAAGCCTTTTTCAAGACCTCAAGCCTCCAATGCATGATGCTAGGTCTGTTGATCAGCTACCATTCGGATGTGTGGTCGTAATGCCTTGACATCAAATGACGTTCCGAGCTGATATTTTGAGAGCTCTTCTTATTGACATACAATATCAGGTACCACTCTGCGACACGGTCGCAATGCCTCTACATAGAATGAAGTTCTGACCTGATGTCAATGCCAACGGTGATTCAACTACCATTCTGTTGCACAGTCACAATGCCTCTACACAGAATGAAGTTCCAAGCTGATCTTTTGAGAACTCTAATGTCTGCACAAATGGCAGATCAATCTCCAAGCTTTATATGAGTTATTTCCTGTATCCAAGTTGTAACAGCTACTCACACACTGATTAGGAGATATATTTGGAGCATTAATCAAATTTTCTAAGTAAGAAAATCCACTGAGTATTGTAAACCTTTCTCTCAGCATTTTCTCACAATATCTGATCTCCAAACTTAATACTGCATACGATTCATTAATCTGAATTATGCAATATATAATTGAAAAATTGTTGACTTACCCGTTTTAAAGGACTTTCACTTTCAGGTATTACCTGGTCTTGGGTTGAATTGTCAACTAATGGTGGAGTAGAAACTTCTTCTGCCTTTACAATAGGCCTCCATTCCATCTTTGGCTTGCCATGACTCTGATGGCGAGATGGATGCAGTTTCCAGTAATTTTCCACCCAGTGCCCATTCCTCTGGCAATGAGCACAAAATTCCTCTTAATCTCCTTCTTCTGGGATGAGGAACTCTTTCTGCCATTTCTTGACTCTACATGACAAGACTGGTCTTTCTGATTTTCCGTGTTCCTGACGAACGACATCAACTTCTTCATCAATGTCCTTCTCTTCCAGCATCTGGCCACTGAATGATTATGCAATCCACAAAAAGTACATGGAAAAGAATTCCACATCTTTTGAAAATCATAACCATACTTCTTAAGCTGAAAAAGTGGATCAGAAGTTTTACTGTGCTTATGATTATGTTAAGAAACTGGAGGTGGAATCTCATTACCTCTTCACTGATTTCTCTTACCACATCCTGCCTGTGACGACGAAGCACAACTTTCCTGCTCAGAATCTTCTTGCAGGACTAGTGGGGTAATCACTTTTCTTTCGAAAGCTTGTCTCCCGTCAGTGTTCTTGGAGCATTCTCCAATTTCCATTCCCGCACTAGAATAACCCAAACCTGTAAAATGAGGACAATCCTCGACCTGTATTGGGTTAGCAATACCTTGGCCATTTTTACCAAGGCCTCTTCCATTAAATCCCATTTTATCTAGTAACTTGGATCCAATTCCTCTAGTATGCTTTTCAAACAAACCAAAGACTTCATTACTTGAATCCGAAACCGAATAGGAGGAAGAAGAAGATTCCAGTGGTGAACAACTTACAGTGCAGTCATCTGCCATGGTCACTACATCTGAAGTTGAAGGTATTTCCTTCCTCTGATCACCACACTGCAACCTTGCCAAGAGCTCATCCTTGGTTTGCAGTTCTGATTTCAAACGAAAATTCTCCTCTTCTAAGGAGTAATGCATTGATCGCAAGAGAGAATTCTCTTCCCGGATATGGTGATTATATGCTTCAATTTCATTGAGCTTCACCTGTTTAGACATCTTGCCCATAGTGCACTTATTCCTTGTTCACAAAAACTGAACTAACTGCACCAACTTGAAGCAATCACTCTGTTAATCTGATTTACTGAAAAAAAAATATGGAGCTAAACCAGCTCTGATACCAAACATGATCCAAAAATAATCAGATTATTACTACCTGATCTCGGACCCTTGTAGGATTTAATTATTTGCCGATAATTACTCCTTTTAAGTAATCAATTTAAAATAAATGCAAGACAATAATGACAATTGCACACAGATTGATTACGAAGTTCGGCAATTGCCTACGCCTCCGGGTTCATGGTCGAACCATTCCACTAGTCAAAACTTGTAAGCTACAATAGTACTTTCACAAGAAAACCTAATGGAAACTATTTTAAACTTGCTTAGAAGAATAACCAGACCTTCGGACGACAAGGATGAAAAATAGCACCCGACTTCCACCTTCTTGGCGTACAATCTCCTTCGGCTTCGATCGGCCCTTCCCGATGCTATCAATGCGACGCTAGCACTCCGGTCGACAATCTAAGATTTGCAAGTAATTGGTGTGGCGCTATGGACCGACTAGGTAGTCTAAATAACTCGTAGCCACAAATATTTAATTTATTATTGCCTAAAAAATAATAGGTCAATAATAATCAAAATAATAATGCCTAAAATAATTTAGGTCTTCACACAACAACAATTTCTCATTCGCCTTCCAAGCTCTGAGCTTGTCTTCTGCCTTTTGTGTGTGTCCATTATAATGAACGGGTTCCCTATTTATACAAAAAATAGGGCCCTTAAAAATATGCATTTGAAAATTATCCTTAGGCTATTTTAAACCTAAGCCTTTACCCATAGCAAAATAAATGGGATCAAATACCAATATTGGCGGATTTGCTTGTTTTAATGGGTTAAATCCCAAATAGGGCGCTTAACATTTTAATAGGATTAAAATCCCATAAGAACAGCTAAGGAGAAGTGGGTATATCCCACATTAGGCGGTTGGATAATAGTTTTAGGCTTTATTAAGCCTTTCCATGCGCATGTATAGTGGTCAATGGACCACTTTGGAGCATAACCGCCCCCATCTCCACCGCTTCACCTCCCTCTCCTCACATGGAATCTTCCACGCATGACATTGCATGCCTTTACCACGTGGACATAACCTAACATGTTGGCTGTTATGTGTGGTCGGTTGGTGAGATTTAATACTAATTTATAAACATTAATATATAGCAGTTTGGCATATACATGTGTGGCATTTGGAAAGTGGACTTACCAAGTAAATATATTTTCGACCCCTGTAATGTGGTATGGAAATAATTAACTCGGTAAATAGCATATAGCCCACTTATCATCTCCTAATAGGAAAATCAAGTGAATTCGATGAATGGTGGCAAGCCACGTGGTGGCTTGTGGACCCACCACGTCGGCGATAATACCATAGTCCACACGGCGGCCGGGCTCCCCTTCGTAATAAAAGTTGAGTCTCTTGTTCCGGTGCACCATTTTTTACACTCATCAAAGACCGGTGATCAAAAACCAACAAACAACTCCCTTTTTCCGTTTCACCACGTGTTGCAAGTGCCATTGGTCCAATATTGACCAGTTGACCAGAGTTGACTTTCCCACTTTCTGAACTTTGACCGAACATATCTAGAGCTCCCGATGTCCATTTGCAGCGTTCTCACAGTCGTTGGAAAGCTCTCGAGATGATCTTCTGTACTGACACCATTTAGGGATGTTTAGGAAAATTTTAAAAAATGATCCCCTGATCAAACCCTGAGATTGTCTTCATGCACATTTTCATGGCTCGGGCTTCCCGAGTTTCCTATTACCTTTCTGTGCATTTGTTTTTTCATAGAAATTGACTCCTCCAACGATTTGCACGTAGCTTGGAATTTCTACTCTAGATCCAAGAGCTATTCTAAGTTCTTAATATTTTCTAGGGTTGTATGTTCGATCCTATTTCTTTGAGACTGTGATTTGAGCCATAAATTTGTCTCACAATTTCTTGAGCTCCTCCATCCTTGCGAGTTTCCATCTTGTGACCCCACTATTTCGAAGCCTTCATATAGCTCGATCTAAGCCCCATCAACACTTTCATGTTAACTAACCCTTGTGAATCGATTCTACTTTTAATCACTCTGAGTTTCATTTTACATGCCAAGCTCGTTTAAAATATGTGCCATCTAGCCATGTTTTTCCCATAGCTTGAGGTGTTCAGCTCCATTTTGTAGCACAAAGATCTTTCCAATAGTCGAGCTCGTGACATTTTTGCTCACCTATGTACAACTTGTGACTCGGTTTCATACAAAATTTTTATCTTCCCTATATGCATGGAACTCATACATGAGTCACTCGTAAAACAAGTTGGATCAAACCCTTGTATACAAAACCCCACTTAGCCCACCGAGTAGCTCACCTAGTTGCTCGGTGAGCTATTCTAGCTTATGCCTTTCAAACCTAATTTTCCTCTAAAAACTGAATCTTTATGATCTTTTTCGAATCCAGATGGTAATGTAAGCACAATAAGACCCTTTCAACAACATATATATTTTTTGATAAATTTTTGCCCATGTTGATTGGAAGTGGGCCCACTGTGGTCAGTTTCCACACTCTGAGAAAACTTTGAGCTTCTAATACCCCAAAAGGGAAAAATAAAACAAGATAATCCCACAACCTCCCAAAATACAATAATGCTCCTTAAATGCAAAATTTACTTGAAATGACCCAGAATGATTATGGATAACTATTTCTGGTCTGGTCCTAGGATGAAATAGGCCCCTGTTGTCCAATTTTACTCCAAGGGGGAAAATTGGATAACATTTTTTTGGTGAAATCTCAGGGATGATTTCTTACTAACCAATAGTCCAGTAGCCTTGAAGTGTCCATTGGGCATTGAGTCACTATAAGATATCTCAAAACCAATCCTGAATTATGAGTTTCCTGTTCCCAATTCACCTAAACACCACTCCATTCTGGACCTTCCCACAACACTAAGTTTGAGGTACACTGAATTTGAGGATTGTTTGGAATGCATTCCACATTGCAAAATTCTGAATGAAACATCTATTGAATTATAAAATCATGGAACTCTATTAAATTTTTCCTTCCTCTGAAAATTTCACCTTCGACACACTTTGCAAGAGAGACAATGAAACACAACATCCGAAAAATTGAAAACCATACATGCTTCAAATGAAACATGCAGGGTATGCTAGGAACTTATTCTACTGAAACCAAACCTATCACTACTCTACGCAAACTGGAGGCACATATGAGCTAAACAAACCTTGCAAGTGGTTGTGAAAAATATCTCCCCTTCCTCATAATTAACAGGCATGCAGATGATTTGATAGTGGACATGCTTAAGACTGAAAGTGAAAAACTAATAAAGCCCAATTATCCACTTGGTTCACCAAGGAATCAACTAGAAAAAGAAACAATGCCTCTTTTAGTTTCTTTTAATTTATTTTGTATAGGCATTGTAGTTTACCCTCAAGACTGTGAAAATTATCCTCACATTATGAAGTGAATATGACTCATTCTGGCTCTTCTTTTGACTCCAATGAAGCCAAATACCTTATTGGACATGGTCTAATCCATTGAATATTCCTGCTGCTCTAAACTTCAATTTTAACAAGAAAGTCTAGCTGAAGACATCCTTGAAAAATATGGTTGTTCACGACTTGATTTCCCTCTTGTTTCCCATTTACAAATAACCGATCTTCCACTTGGGTGGATGGCATTGTAGTGAAATATCCTTTGTTCAACATGAAACTTGAAAATTCAAACCCTCCTATTTGTAGCTTTTAAAAACTATTAGGGGAAGCAAAATATTCAAGAATACTTTCCTCCATCACTGGTTCATTAACCAAATTGGATTTCCCGATTGATAGAAAGAAATTATCAATGATATCATCTTTTTCAACTTCCTTTGAATCATCCCTATCCTCTTTTGCATGTAATGAGGGACATGAAAGATTCAATTCCTAAAATTTTGATTCAAAAGGACAGTTATGAGTAACGATATTTTCTTGAGCATTTACCTCCACAACACTAGGCACTTTGTGTTGGAAAAGAAGTGATGGAATAATAAATTTTTCAAGTTCCATAGGCTCCTGTCCATCAAAACATTATTCCAAATCTGATAGGTAATTTTTTTCTTCTTTTTCTAGCTATGTCAAGGGTTTTTCTTCAATCTAGGTATCCTTTAAACTAGAATCTCCTTCACCTTGATATTCCATGCTCTCAAACATGAAATTAGAAATATCAAATTCAAGTAAAAAATCATATTTTTGAGAAGGATTTGAAATCCTCTGCATAGTATCATCTGCATTCAGGATCACTGAATCTGCCATGTTCTTATTAAACTCTTTGTGGCTGATTATAACATCTAATGAAAACCTTGGAAAACTGTTAAAACCTTCTAGAAGTAGTGTAAGTTCTCAACATGCACGAAAATTAGGATCATTACACTCATTATAACTTCCTTATGCACTTGAGAGTCTTTCTTCTTCAACTTGCACATGTTCCTCTTCTAGTAGATTTAGAGCTAACTCTTGCTCTTCTACAACTAGTTTTTCCACTTGGGGTGATTCAACCTCTTATGATGATATGGAACCAATATGGATATTGCATTCTAAATGGGTAGACTATTGGTATTCATCCTTCAACTTTGAATTTGTTTTAGATAAAAAACTAATTTGATTCACTTCTTCATGAGCCTAAACTTCTGTAGAATTTTTAGTCACGAATGAAGTTTGATTAATGTTAAAATTTTCTGCCCACATCTTCAGATTATGTGAAAGATTTTCTTTGCTATTATTCCCAACCATATCTTCCTCTTCTTTGGTACTATAATCTATTTGGTCCTTCCAAAATGGGTTCTAGAATGCAACAACAGGGGTGGGTTGGGATTCAAAAGTTCCGGTCACCATTTGAGGTAATGAATGAAGTTTATCCCCTTGTATTTATGGCCATTGTAGAAAATAAGGAATTTTATAATAATGAGGCACAAAATTTTCATGACAAAATGGAGGAATAGGAGATGAAGTAGTGAATTCCACTATAGGGGTAGCAACTAGAAGGTTATAACAATGAGGGTCAAGTTGAAACTGCATGAATGGAAACATGGGTAGAGGGTTGATAGCTAGTAGTCTAGGGACCTCCCATTGAAAGAATTTACTAAAATTACATTTGTGAACGTCCCTCTTCTTGATCCATTCTCCAACTTGAGTCATCATATTGATTATGAATTGAATATTTTGTTGAGGATTAAGCTCACATGGTACAGGGTCAGTCCAAGGGTATGGAATGCAGAAACCAATTTGAGCTGCCTTCATCATTTCATTGATCCTTATTTGCACCATGTTATACTCTAGCCCTCAAACCTTCTTCTACAAGTGGCCTTCTTTAGGTGTAGGATAGCCTCCAAAATCTGCATGCCATTGTTGTTTAGTAGACCCATATTTTGTTGGATGACCTAATTGATCTGCATCTTACTCATGTGGACACACATGCTCAAATTTATATTTTAGTGAAGTGGATGATAATATCCTAAAGATGAAAAGAATAGTTGCTGTTGCAAGTGGGAATTCCACTATGGGAATGAAGCCATGATTGCATGACTTTATGAATGGGATAAAAATGGAAAGATGTGGAAGAAAAGTAGATGGAAATGGGTAAAAAAAATGAAATTCTGCTACACAGAGAGTTAGTTACTTTGACCAATGGAGTGGTCAGTTGTGCTTGGGTATACCTCATAAGGATGAAATTTCACTAAGAGCACAACAAATTATTAATGAAATGAAGTTAACAAAAGACACACACCTGTGAAATATACAACTCTTGTGGTCCCACTGGGTGTGCCAAAATGTTTTATCACCAAATCACTGCACCCTCTAAATGGCCAAGTGATGAATAGGGAATTTAGTATGATTGGGTAACATGGGATCACCTCTCAAGCTTTGGGACTTGGGATTGAGGTGAACCTCTGAAGAAGGCCAACTAACTCTTCCTAAACTAAACACAACACTACTTCTAAAGCAATAAAACAACTAACTAGACCTATACTAACATTTTAATGGGATTTAGGGAGAGAGATTTGTAAGAAGTAAAACCTATACTAGAAGAAGTGATGCACCAAGAAAGGGTGTTGCTAGACAAGTTTTCAGTCTTCCAGTGAAGAAGGGTGAAAATGAGAAGGGTGAACAAGCACCAAAACTCAACAACATACAAAACTTCACTCCCAGATAAGCACAAAACTCCCAAATTCTGCAATGGAAACTTGAAATTGCACAGTATACCTGCAAGCATGAGAAAGGAACCATGAAGTAGCTAGAATAATGAAAGGACCAATAATAGTCACATAACACAATGTTATTACTTCAAACACATGCACAATGCATCGTTACATTAGGAAAAGGAAATATTTGCAATTACAATCTTAGAAAAGAGGCTTGAAAGTTTCCACAATCCACAATAGAATAACTTGTGAAAAAGGAGAGGAATTGGAAAATAGCCTAACTATCTAACCCCTTTGAATGAATTTCTCTCTTACATTTATAGAAAATCTACTTGTGAGAGAAGAGAGGAGAAATCAAAATTTTTGGCCTAAAATGTAGCAATTGATGGCCTACATTAGTTACATCAATAATTACACCACTTCAAAACATCCCATCATGTCCTCATAGCTCAAAATTTTTAATTTATCTACCCCTAATTAATTAAAAATGATATTTAAAAAATATTTTTAATAAAAGTAATATTTTATTATGGAATTTTTGGTGGACCACTTGGTCAAAATTAGGTTTGAATGGGTTTTTTTTTTTAAAGTTGGATATCGCTAGCCAACTCTGTAAGCTTGTTGGAAAGACTTGCCTATCCCTGTGTATCCAAACTAAACTTTCCCAGCATGATCTGACTTGCTCACCACGTGAGTTCGTGATCATCGAAACACTTCAATTCTCCACGCTACTACCATTGGTTATTCTTCGCTCGCCGGCAGCCATTCACATCTGAGATCTTTTCATTGCTACATAACTCGAGCCCTTATTCTTACCGAGCTTAGATCCAGGGAAACACAAGCTTCTTGTTCAATATGGCCATCTCCTGGTTCGAACAAGGTGAGTTTCCATCCTGGTGAGTGACTCACCAAGCTAATGCATTTTCCATATTCCTTGTGTAACTCGAGCTCAAAACTCCAACCTTTCACCTGGTCATTCAGTAGGAAGCTCCTTTCCCCATTTGACTTGAGCCTAACGCTCTGCTTATAATTTGGGGTCAGGAACGCTGACTACACTCCATGACCAACTCCAACTCAATCTTTTGGTTTATACACATGTTGAGCCAATTCAATGGGGTCTCCCATATTCATATTGAGATTATCACTGCATTCAATTCACCAAGACATGAACTTCCTTTAGCTATAATCATCCCATTTCAATGATCGGATCTCCCATTTACGACACGATTCCATGTTTTATATTGAATGCCATGGACTTGGTGACCTCGACGTGTACTAACCAAAATATCCAATCAAGTCTCAACTCACTCCATTCTCCTTGAATATCGGTCCATGAAACACATTGGCCGAATGTCTTGGCATCCAACTCGGTCTCCCCCTTTGGTCGACATGCATTCCCTCCTTGCTTTGGTCATGAAGCTCATTGGAAAAACTCCTTAGTGTGATGCTCTCTGCGGGTAAGGAGTTGTGAGTTGCCCTAATTGGCTTGAATTCCACCGTTGCTGTAGATGCCAACCAACGTACCAACTTAGCAACTTGGCCCCCAATATCTTCTCCACAATGAACTGCATCGAGCCATACACTTATCCTTGGGAGCGGGAATCCACTCCATGGCATGTATTCAAAAACCCAAAATTGGCTCCAACTTTGATTCTTCCTACAAAGTTAGTGTGGCCCTCTCTGCATTCCTAGATATTCCCTAATTTGATGTACTCAATATCAAGACCATATCGCTTCTTGTTTATGCAATGAGATCATGTTCGAGTCAAATGAATTTCCAACTTCACTTGAATAACTCGGCGAACGAGTCTCACTCAAATCTTGCTTGAATATGAGCTGATATTTCATCTCATGACTTGACCACTTAAACCATCAAGTTTTTTTCCTGATGCTTCTAGCTCCAAGTGACTCACAATCCTTTACTCATCTCATAGAGTTAACTTCTATGGCCAAGCCCATCTATGTTTTTCCATTTGGTTTCAACCCTTGTTCTCAATCTGTGTCGGTTAGAGCTCGTTTCGCTGATTCATCTAATCCATCCTGGGTCGAGCCACTCACGAGCTAAGAGAGTATGATATCTTATGTCCACGTATAGAAATGTAATGCTATGAATTTTCTCTTAGGCTCATTGATGAGTTCCCAATGTCCTTTGTCCTCCACCATCTATCAATCTCACTTGGTTGAGTTGTTCACAAGTAACCTTACTCAATTCTGGAAGATGTCTTTTTCGCATTTTGAGTGCCACTAAGAACTCAGCTTTACCCCAAGCTCATATTCATCCAAACTATCATGGATTGGCCTTCTCGATATTCCTATTACCTTTCTCTCCATTTGTTTTTTACATAGAAATTTACTCCTCCAACAATTTGCACGTAGTTTTGTCTTTTTTCTCTAGATCCAGAGCTTTTTTAAGTGCTTGAGATTTTTCAGAGCTATATGTTCAATCCTATTTCTTTGAGACATCCAACGAGTCGAGCCATGTATTTTTCTTGCAATGGCTGAGCTCCTCCATTATGGAAAGTTCCAAACCTATGACCCCACTATTTGAAGCCTTTGTATAGCTCGATTTGAACCCCATCAACACTTTCACATCAACAAAAACTTGCGAATTGATTATGTATTTAATTGCTTTGAGTTTCATTCTACATGCCAATATTGTTTAAACTACGTGCCATCTAGCCATGTTTTTACCATAGCTCGAGGTGTTTGGCTCCATTACTCAGTGCCAACATCTTTCCAATCATTGAGCTCATGACATTTTGGCTCAACTATGTACAACTCGTGACTCGGTTTCATACAAACTTTGATCTTCCCTATATAACTGGAACTCATACACAAGAAACTTGTAAAACAAGTTAGATCGAGCCCTCATATGTAAAACCCAAATCATCTCGCTGAGCATCTCACTGAGCTATTCTAGCTTATGCCTTTCAAACCTATTTTTTCTTTGAAAACTGACTCTTTATGATCTTTCTCGAATCAAGATGGTAATGTAAGCACAATAAGACCCTTTTAACACAAATTATCAATTTTAATCATTTTTTCCCATGTTGACTTAAAGTGAGCCCATTGTGGTCAGTTTCCACACTCTGATAAAACTTTGAGCCTCCAAGACCTGAAAAGGGATAAATAAAACAAGATGATCCCACAACCTCCCAGAATACCATAATGCTTCTTAAATGAAAAATTTACTTGAAATGACCCGGAATGATTATTGATAGCTATTTCCGGTCTGGTCCCAGGATGAAATAGGCCCCTGTTGTCTAGTTTTACTCCAAGGGGCAAAATTGGATAACAGATAAAATACATTTGAAGACCTCAAACTGAGACATAGATTTAATGATATTCACAACTTGACTCACTGTCACAGACCTTAAATACTTATTATCAAAGCATGATAGACATGGAGAAGAACTTCTAGTAACACATATAGACCTTACAGTTGATGACGAGACACATACTTTTCATGCTTAAACAATTATATACCTTAGACAAAAAACAATTCCAATGGACTTGAGATCTTCCTCCAAATGCATTCTCCAAGTGTTGAGAAACAACCATAAACTCTTAGAACATAATTTAGATACAAAAACTTCTAATTTGACATGCTTCATATCACTTTTCAGACCTTTCTTTATCAACATGATTCAAACACATAGAATGATGGCTCCACGAAGAATAATGGAGCCACCAAAGACATCTGCAATGACCTAGTAGGGTAAAATATCCATGTCCACATGGGAAGTGACACCAAGATCCTTAATTATCTTTCTTAACATCTAAACCTTTTCTTCTCTTTTACTCTTCTTGGGGACTTCATGAGCAGAAAAAACAATTATTTTGGGTCTACAAGAGAAAATAGACCTTCATGAGCAATAGGATCATTATGAGTAGTACCAACAACTTTAGGATTAGCTTTTGACCTTTTGATTTCTTCTTTCACTTCCTCAACTTGTGTAGGATTGACATCATCCTTCCTTTTATAGGTATTCATTTTGGATCTACAATATCTTGCAATGTGACCAAATCTTTTACACTTGAGACAAACATGAGTATTCTTACCTCTAGAATATTTATTCCTTTGTTTAGAATCCTTTTGATGACAACATCTAACTATATGCCCTTTCTGATTGCAACTATAACGTATAAATCCATACTTCTTATCATTCTTCTAAATATTATTAAGAGACTCATGATGGCATTTCTTTTCAATATGACCCTTCTTATGTCAATTGTAGCATATAATTTTTTTTGACTGATATGAATGATCATGCCAACCATTTCTCCATGTAAATGCATTCTTAACAGACCTCCTATAGTCCCTATCTCGATGACCAAAAGTGTTGCAAGAGTAAAAAACACCATTGAACTTACTTGTAGACTTCATTGCATTTGGTTGCATGATAACCTTCTCAAGATCTTTAGCAACCTTCATAGCTTTAGAAGCATAATTAGGTTCAAATTTTTTGACTTCGTGCTTCTCTCAATGTTCTTATTTGTAGCAAAGACAAATATTTTCATTTTTAGCTCTTTGGTTCTCTAACATGTCATTTAGGGATTTTGAAATTTTCTCTAACCTATCATAGGTCTTCAAATTATTGTGTTCCTACTCCAAAACTGATTTTACAGATCTCAACTCATCTTCATACATGTTACAATCTTCTTCTTTGACCTTTAGGATTTTAGACAAATTCTCTGTCTTTGACTCCAAAACCCAAATGGCTTGACTATTGTCATATTCCATTCCATTTATTTGTTCTTGAAAAATTTGAATAGATGACTCTGTAAAATGATTATTCTTTCTGAGGGTTTCTTCAACATGTGTTGGTTTACCTGTGGATTTTTACTTTAAGAGAATATCCTTGAAGTGATTAGACTTGCTTCTCAAGGATTTGCTCTGATACCAATTGTTGGAAGAAAAATTAATTGAGAGGGTTGGGGAGGGTGAATCGGTCATAAAAATCTTTATTCCATTTACCATTCATCATTCATTATCATTTATACAACCATTCAATCAACCATGAACCATATGAGTGTTTTCTTAAGCATGGAAACAACCATACACACAAGAAAGATCAAGAGAGGAACAAAAGAGCACCAAATATAAGTGAAAAAACCTCAAGGGGAAGAAAAACCACTTAAACACAAACATCTAATTTCCATGTTTCAAATTTAATGAGGCACCAACCCCACAAGGATCACCAACACCTAGTTTAGTAGAGCACAAACCCTGTAAGGAGCACAAAACCACAATTTAGTGAAGCACCCTGTCCACAAGGAGGATACAATCCCCTAATATGCATAAGAACAAAATAAGCCACCTGATGATGATGATATATGATTTTTGTCTGCCATGACCGATGGAGATCTCTAGTTCAGCTCACACAATCATAATCAAACCCTCATTCCTTTACCTAGCTCTATATTCTTCTTCTTGGACTTGTCTTGGCTCTAAACACTTGCAAAAAATTCTCTCAATAAGTATTAAACATGTAACATATTTTATTATCTTTTAAATCATGTAATAGAAGCACCTTCACACCCTTATACATGTCACATTTTCCCCTCTCACAAGACTAGTTCAAATTTGAACTCAAACCCTTTCTCTATATGCATTTCATGTAAACAACATGAAGGAGGTTGGTCCTTATCATTTATCACAACAAATATAACTTTAAAAATATTAATAAATTCATTACAATTTTCACATATGACCCATATAGGTTGGCCACACCCAAAACCACTTATCTTACACAAAACAAGCTCAAAACCCCATAACTAGGATGAGATAAAACCACTAATGCAAAAACCATGATTAGTCAAGCCCCAAAATACATTACACATGTGGAATAAAGCATAAAAAGTCTTCTATGGTTTTTAATTATCTTGTACCAAAAAAATAATTCATAACATAAGCCAACATTCTCATATCCTACACTAAACATTTATTTCCATCAGCATGCCTTTAACTTTGGGCCTAAAGACCACTTAAGAACAACTCAACTATAGCATGTAACAACTCTATGGAATTTGAAGGAAATTTATAACACATCCATGCATGTTATACCTCAAGAAACATCCATATTCTCTAACCACAACAACTTTCTTCTTCACAAAATCAAGCTTCCCAAAAAGTAGTTATACTAACTCGGCTGGTTTACACTCTTAATATCAATTTTAATGCCTCCAAATGACATTCAATATGAGACATAGTGTATCTCTCTTCAATCTCTGAGCTTATATCAAACATTATCTAATTCATTTCATGTATCAAATAACTCAATCTTTCATCCTGAGAAATCTTGTCTTGAAAATAAACATCCTTCTTCCTCATAACTTGAACTAAAATAAAATCACCAAGAAACAAGCTGTATACCAATATAAATAGATTTCATTTCCATTTCCATAACATATTTTAATTTTTTTCCAACTCTAAGTGTAAGACCTTAAACCAAGCCAATATATATAAATTGCTCCTTAATCCTTCTAGGACTCAAGAATTGACTTTAAGCTCAACTTGCTCCAACATCTCAAAAATTCCTTCCACACTTGACCAAAGCATGGAAAAATATCATACATGATTTTTAAGCACTCATAAAACTTAACCCAATAATAAAAACTTAGAAACATCATTGTACCTGTTGAAGCTGGTTGACACCTTGCTAGAACAAGCATCCTCTATATTTGAAATTCAAATATCAGGTCATAAATTCCTTCATATCATATCAAAAAAAATTGTGATATAATAATGGAGATATCTCTGAACCAAGATCACAACAAAAACTTGAATGGAGTCCTAACTCATCATGTAGCTCCTAAAATCTCATTTTTACCACGTACTTCCCTAAAAACTAGTGTTGGTAAATAGAGCACACTATTCCATTTTTTACTTCAACCATGACCTGAAACTATCATGAACATGTATATAAAATCAGGGAATAAATAAAATTGTCAATTTATTCATCACCATCTTTGGGAAACTTTTCCTTAAAATGAACGTCTATGGAAATATGCATTTTCACGTGGGGCCAACATATCACCACATGCTCTAATTTATCTTTCTGGAAATATGGAAGAGTTATCTATAACATCCAATCAAAAATAGCTCACTAAATTTCATTTTCTTCAAGTTGATTTTAACTAGGGTTTAGCTAGGGTTTCAAAGCAACTTACATTATTAATGACCGTTCATAAATTCATGATGATCAAACCACCTCATCATTTTTGTTAAACCTTAATACATGACCTAAAAATCTATGCCAAATATATCAAGTCCCCGTGAAAAGTACACATCTTGCAACAAGCATCAAAAGGTCCACTTTTGCTTTAAAAAAACACTATGAAGCACCTGGTTTTTCCAAAACTGGTATATCTTTTAAATCATTCTTTACTTGGACCTAAAAATTGTCATGAAGAATCATGAAAACATGCGCTAACTATCCTTACCTACCATATATCCCAAATAGCTTTGAAACTCTCCATTTAATCTCATTTACCCATGTTTTCTTGCCTTTTCTCACCTGCTTGCTTCCGAAGGACCTCATACATGCATTGAATCACTGATTAATGACCTAAACCTCACCATACACCTTGTTTACACTGTCACCATACTTCTAACATGCTCCAACATGACTTATTGCATCTAAATATCATACCTCCATCTCATTATTCATGTACTAGAACTAGGAATAGGCCTAGAATGACCTGACTCAACACACTCAACCCATGATATGACCTTTCTGACTACATGAAAACTCATATACATCTATAACACACCTCTACGACCATGTGTGACATCATAAAAACCTTCACTCAGCTTGGGAGACCTCAAACTATGACTCATCTCACTAGACCATGCACCAAGACCTCATAGATACATCACCAAACTTGACACTACCAATCAACCTTCATGTTAGACTTCAATAACACAACATGGAGACACATAAGACCTCATGAAACCCTTTTCCCTAAATGGAATTCACATCAATGACAATTCTAACAGATATTTACCAACATACTATACTTACAAAGATGAACAATATTTGGTTGATAGTGATATTTGAGATATATTCGCACAAATTCTTCACCCCCCTTGTAAGATTTGATCTTTTTTTACAACTATCATTCATTTTCTCAACTATGCCATATATTGAAAGAGCGTGAATCTATGTTATTTAACATAAATAAGCTCAAATATATTGTTATTGATAATAAGACATCTAAGATTCATAGGTTTCAAGGTAAATATACTTTCAAAGGAAAACCTCACAATGGTAAAAGTGAACTAAAAGACACCATGCGGTATCTCAACCCATCAAGCTACCATGACAATATCCTCAATGGATATTTACATACTTACCTTGTGCACCTCATCTAGTACTTAAGCAATTACTTGAGTGGAATCTTGTATCTCTCCCTCCATCATTTGAGATTGATGCAAGTAGGAATAAAAGTAATAATTTCAATACTAAGATCTATTACGATGATCACATATACATTTTTGACATACTAGTAACTACATGTTAAGCTTTGAAATGTCATACAAGATGTTATTTATGTTAATTCTATTTAATGGGACATTCCAACTGAATCATCTAAGTTTGTTAATTATGACACAAAACTAAGAATATTTAATGAACCACTTTTTTTTTTATCAAAACAATGTTAAATATACTTTAAAAGTACACCATGCTCATTGTGTTGTAACAACTCCACATTCTTGTGATCACCCTTTGGAGGGATGTGATGTTTATTTTAATGAATGTTATTTGTAACTAAATTTCATGTCATGTTGTTATTTTCTAAAATTTATACATAACACTACATTTTATTTCCATGTAAATTAATTTAACTACAATTTATTATAAATTTTTGAATGAAGAATAAACTAGTAATTGTACTTGAAAGGTGTCATGGAAATATTGACAATGGAAGAGAGGCATAAGAATTTCAAAAGTTAAAAATGAGACCAATGTTTAATCAATAACTTAGCATAACCTCTTAATATACCTTCATCATTCCATGAAATTCATGCCATAACCATCACCAAAGACTAAAACACAACCCCATGAATTATCAATAGAGTTTAAGATTATGATTTTATAAGGGGTTGGCTTTATGTTGAAGCTTTGCAATTATGTTTTTCTACGATAAACTCCATTTCCTTTTGATATTACAAAATTTTAATTTTATCATATTAGAACTTAAATAAATTTATATATAATTAGAAATACGATATGTGATGAAATTGCATTAAACATTTAATATATTTTTTTTATCTAATGTATCCCTAAAGACTAGTTTATAAGTTCTACCAACATAATTTGTAATCTAAAAAGAATTGAAAACAAAAATACATATATATTTCTTGACAATGGATATCCATGAAAAGAATCTCAATTATATAATTATATAAATGTGTATTTATAAGGAATAATGTCATTAGTGTAAGTTATGTTGTATAATGATATATACAAGAATATAAAGACTCATGTATGTTATATCTAAGTGCATATAACCAATTATGAGTGTGAAATATAGAAATATCTCATCGTCTTTATTATGTGATTTTAAGAAAATAATTCTCTCTCATGAGAAGAGTGAACAATCTATCTACTATCCAATTTGAGTATTGAATTTGAGCTTGAAGGATATATTTTAAATAATTATATAATAGTTCCATCAAGTTGAGATATAGTAATGAGCACGATAAACTTACTCTAAATTGATGTAAATTTTTAGATGTAATTTTTTTTATTGGTAAGACCTGGATTTTGAAGGAATCAAGAAACTTGATACAAAAACTCGGAAGATATTAAAAGATGAATCATAAACAACACTAGTTCAAAACACAATAAAAGAGTCACAAAATCATGACTCGATGATGTAGGAGCATAAATTTGGGAGACCATAACTTTTAATCCATCTCTACAAAAGGTTGGCTGCTATATCGACATATTTTTGGAGCTAATTCGTTCGTCTAGTGGTCCAAAATCGGCTCCTAACCAATTTTTGGTTTTTTTAGAACTTAGAGTTTTAATATATTTTTCTCTTCTTTATAGAATAATCCAAGTTTTTGCATAAACCTTCATTTATGAAGACATATTTTTTACGCAAAATTTTGGGCACATCCAAGGTGTTTTACTAGTAGGTAGGCTCTAGGGTTTTAGGGTTTTTAGTGCTAGTGGGAAATAAAAGGAAAATTATAATGTTGTAAAATATTAATGTGGATTCATAAATGAGAGAAATATATTTTTAATATTATAGAGTCTTTTTAAAATCATGTGATTGTTTTGGAGGCATTTCAAACTCTTGCAGCTAGATCCACATCAATTGATATCAGAGTATGATTTGGATCTTGTAGTAACGATGAAGGTAATATATATTACATTTTTATATGTTATTTATTACCTCTATTTTATATAAGCATGGATAAACGTGTGAGAGGATTTTATTCCCAAATCAATAGGCATATGAAGGACCTACAAAGACAAGTTTATGAGATTATAGGAGAAGTTACCTACCTTAGATGGAGACATGGAAATGGGGATGGAGACCCAGATAGTGATATTGAAGAATTACCTCCATTAAGGAATGAAAGAGGACATTAAGAATAAAATGAGAGAGATGAAGAAACATTGAATGAGAGACATTTTGAGGAGATATTGATTCAATATTTGGAGGGAAAGAATGAATACATCAAGATTAATCTTCCTTATTATTGTGGAGGGTTACGACAAGAGTAGTTGATTGAATGGTTAAATCGCATGGAGAAATTATTTGAGTGGAAAACCATTTCAAAGGATAAGAATGTTAAGTTTACATGCACTAAGTTTTTTGGCCATGCATTGATCTGGTGGGATCCTCTGGAAAATGAAAGACAAAGGAAAGGAAAGGACAAGATCTGAAACTAGAATAAAATGGTGAATGCATTGAAGGAAAAATTTCTTCCTATAGATTATGCCTGGACACTATTTCAAATTTTTCAAAACCAAAGACAAAATGATCTTAGCATTGAATAGTATACCAATCAATTTTACAAGTTATAAATCCATGTGGAACAGGAAGAGTCTAAAGAACAAAAGGCTACAAGGTATGTAAATGGGTTGAGTTATACCATACAAGATGAATTGAGTATTCTCTAGATCCATTGATTACATGATGCTTATCAACTTGCATTGAAAGGTGAATAAAATCACAAGAGGACTAATTTTAGAAGAGGAGTGAAGAGATGACCATCATCTTCTCCAACGAGAGGAATGGGTAGATTTGATTCCATACAAGGTGAATCCTCTAATGTAGAAGGGCAAGATGAATCTAGGGAAGGATGTAGTAACTACTAAAGAGGTAATGGGTTTTAGAAAGGAAGAGAATATGGTGGAGGACGGGGTTGGAATATTCCCTAAAGGCATTATACCTATTACCGATGTGGTGAAGAAGGTCATAGAGATTTTTAGTTTCCAAATTATCCTACACAGGATAGATGACAAGTGGAACATCCATGAGTAAAATATGTTAAAGCTAAAGAATAAGAGGAAATGGTGGTTGTTGCAGACTTTGGTGAAACCCTCATGATAAGGAGGACAATGATCGTCTCAAGGAAGGAGAAAGAACAAGCTAGTGTCGTTGGTGATTCTTGGAAATAGACAAATATCTTTTGAACAAGAAGCACCTTTGGAGGGAAGGTATGTAAAATTATTATTGATGGTGGTAGTTTTGAAAATATGGCCTCAACTATGATGGTTGAGAAAATCAGTTTGAAATGTGAGAAGCACCCGTATCCCTATGGTATATCATTGTTCAAGAAAGGGAACGCGATAACCATAGATAAAAGATTCATAATACTATTTTTGATTGTGAATACCTACAAGGATGAGGTTTGGTTTTATGTCATCCCCCATATACTACTAGGGAGGCCTTGGCAATATGATACAAATGTTATGCATCATGGAGGGAAGAATACTTTTACTTTTTTGAAGGATGGTGTAAGGGTGGTCTTGTTACCCTTTAAGGAAGAAGAGAAGAGTGAGGGCTTATTGGATACAAAAGAGTTTATTTCAGAAATGGAATAAGCTGGTTAGTGTTATGCATTGATGGTAAAGAAGGTTTAAATAGAGGCCTTTGGTATACCCATTGTGGAAGAAGAGGTACTAAAATAATATGTGGATGTCATACCAAATCGGTTATCCTAGGATCAGTCCTTCTGAATTAGGCATCCTGTAGGTTGAGCACAACAAATAATGAGCAGATGTACAGGTAAGTGATATATCTAATAATGAAGGTCTTAGTAAAAGAAAGCATGATTTCATGTGAAACTACAACACTATTGTATCCTAAAAATGATGGATACTAGAGAATGTGTGTGGACAATAGAGAAATAAATAAAATCCCAATTAAGTATCGGTTCCAACTTACCATATTGGACGATATGATGGATGTGCTAGTAAGAGCCTAATAAATTATAGCAAGATTGATCTAAAAAAGTGGGTAATACAAGATCCAAATTCCTGAAGGGGGTGAATGTAAAGATAATTTCAAAACAAGAGATGGATTGTACAAGTGGATGGTGATGCCATTTGGGTTATCTAATACACTTAATGAGGTTGATGAACAAAGTATTTTGAGAATATAATGGTAAGTTTTTTGTTTTTTATTTTGATGATATTTTGATATTTAGTAGGACATTGGAAGAACACTTGTTCCATTCAAAATTGGTGTTAGAATTGTTATGCAAAGATATTTTATATTTGTTCATAAAATCCTAGTGTTTTTGGGTTGTTCATCACAGAGGATGGGGTGAGGTATGTTGAGGAAAAAGTGAAGGCAATTTTGAAATGGACTATTATATGGAATATGATAGAGGTTCATAGTTTTAATGGCTTGGAAATTTTTTATAAGAATTTCATAACAAATTTCAGTAGCATTGTTACACCCATAATAGAGTACACGAAGGGAAATAAGTTTGTATGGACAAAGAAAGCAACAAATCATTTTGAATTAGATGAAAGTATATGGCACACCTATTTTGGAATTACCATATTTTAGCAAGGTCTTTGAGGTTGATTGTGATGGCACATATGTGAGGATTAGATCAGTACCGAGTCAAGAAGGATGGCATGTGGAATTATTCAGTGAAACAATGAATGTTGTTAGGAGGAAATATTCCACATATGATGTGGAATTTTATGCTATTGTTCAAGCATTAAGGCATTGAAGACATTACTTCATAGCTAAATAATTTGTACTCTTTAGTAACCATGAAGCATTGAGGTATGTAGACACACAAAAGGAACTAAATAGTTGACATGAAAAATGGGTTTCATTCTTGCAAGAATATATATTTTTATTAATTTAGCATAAATTGGGTAAGCATAATCAAGTTATTGATTCCTTGAGTAGGTGTGTGACACTATTGATAACAATGGAAAATGAAGTCATAGGGTTTTAGGTAGTTAAGAAATTGTATGAAGGTGATCTTGATTTTAGTAATGTTGTGAGACAATGCAAGGACCCTAAAGTGGGTAGTGGCTTCTGTGATTATTTGATGCAGGATGGCTATTTATATAGGGGAAAGAAATTGTGCATTTCTGCTGACCTTCAATGAGATAAAATTTTATAAGAGAGTTACACAATGGAGGTTTGGATGGACACTTTGGTATAAGTAAGAAAACTAATCTTTTGGTAAATAAGTATTATTGGCTAAAGGTAAAGTGGGATATAAGTAGGATCATATCAAGATGTCGAGAGTGATAAATGGTTAAGGGCCATGCACAAAATATTATGATTTGTATTCCATCACCTATCCCTATATGGCCATGGGTTGATTTGAGGATGGATTCATGTTAGGAATTATTAACACACAATGAGGAAATGATTCTATCTTTTTTCTGGTTAATAAAATCTCAAAAATGGAAAATTTTATTACTTTTAGGACAACTAATGATGGTTCTAGAGTTACATAAATGTTTTAATTCAAATATTTTAGGTTCCATGGAGTTCCAAGAATGATCATTTCAGATCGAGACACACAGTGTTTGAGTCAATTTTTGAAGACTATGTGGAGGAAAATAGGGACAAAACTATAGTTAATTAGTGCATATCACCCCCAAATAGATGGAAAAATAGAAGCTGTAAACAATAGCCTAAGAAATTTTCTACGATGAATAATTGGAGAAAAGCCAAAATAATGGGATTTGGCTTTAGTACAAGGTGGGTTTTCTTATAATAGCTTAGTAAACAAGTCAATAGGGAGGTATCCTTTCTAGATTATCTATAGTAGGAACCAAAAGGGAGTGTTAGATTTGATTGTGTTTCTTGGTGAAGATAAAACTAGTGATGATGCAAAACCATTTATAGAAGACATGCTAAAAATACAAGAAGAAGTGAGGGAGATACTAAAAGATAGTAATGCAAAATATAAAGTGGTTGCGGATGCAAGTAAGACAGTAAACTCATTTTAAGAAGGAGACATGGTGATGGTTCATCTCAGGAAGGAGATGTTTCTAAAGGGAACATATAATAATTGACTAAAGTATAAGAAGACTGGGCCATGTAGGATTTGAAGAAAATGAATGATAATGCCTACAAGGTGGAGTTTCCTACAACTTTGTTATTTCACTAGTTTTTAGTATGTTTGACATGTAAAAGTTTCTAGGTCATGATGGAAATGTCGATGAGGAAGCATAATTCAACTGAGAGAAAAAAAAGCTAAATAAGAAAAGGAGAGCGTAATGTGTATCTTCGATAAAAATTTAGTCACTACTAGGCATGAGAGCTCAACAAATATTTGGTACAGTTCAAAGGTTTGTGAAAAGAAGAAAATACTAGGATTCCTGAGTTGGAGTTGAAAATTATTGCGAGTGAAAAATTATATGAATGCCATCAACTAAATTTATAAGGCAACAATTATTTTCAACCATGGGAGAATGATGTAAGAGGATAACATCGAGAGACCATAAATTTTTATCTAACTGTTGGAAACTTGGATCTTCTTGAAATTTTCCATGGTGTTATATTTTTATTAGTATTATTCCATGACCAACGTTTTCATAAATATTGGGTGCCATTTCAACATATTTTCAAGGCCAAATTCCTTCGTCTAGTGGCCTAAAATTGGCTCCGAACCATTTTTTAGTTTTGATCAAAACTTAGAGTTTTAATATATATTTCTCTTCTTTATATAATAAGCCAAGATTTGTCATAAGCCTTTGTTTATGAAGACATATTTTGTATGTAAATTTAGGGCCCATCTGAGGCATTTTACTAGTATGTATTTATTTGGGTTTTAGGGTTTCTTGGCATTTTAGGGTTTTTAGAGCTAGTGAGAAATAAAAGATAAATTTTAATGTTATAAAAGATTAGTGTGATTTATAAATAAGATTTTTTTTTTGGAAGATTCTCGAGTTTTTGTAATTTTTTTTTATTGTTTTGGAGGAATTTTGACCTCTTGTATCTGCATGCACATCACCTGACTCAAACCAACCATACCTCATACATTTGAAAGATGAGCACTATTTCTAGTGACCCTATTACAATGTTGGGGGACTTTGTTTTTGGCATTTCGATTTTGAACTAAAGTCCAACCTTCTTCACTACCTTCTTTTCTTTTCATCTCGATATTTTCCTTGACACCAAATGTCAATGTGATATAATCCTTATAACCTGAACCTTCCCAAAAAATTAAGAGCCTTAAGATGGGGCTGTCCACTTTATTTATTTGTGAGAATATAACAATATATTGAGGAAAGGGGAAGATAAAGAAAGAAAAAATATAAGCATCCCACAACTAACCATTATATTAGTAGGAGGGCCACTTCCTAAGTGGAGTCAAGCTAATTGGCATAAGGATTATGGTATATTAGGATTTATATTCCTTCATAGACCAATTCTACCATCCAATATGAAATTAATATTTGTGTATAAAGAGTTTAGATTTAAGGAAGTAGTTTCATTTTAGTTTCAGATTATCAACAGATCTGTGTTCCAATCCAAGGTTCTTCCTATTAGAAGGATAATTATTTGGCACTACCTATCCAATCCATCATTTAATCCTCCTACATTTTATTTTTTTATAAATTGGATTTAAAGTCAAAAGCCTCATGCATTTTCATTTGTTAATAAGTTGGATTGATAAAAATTTAGCTAAATATAGACACACTTATAAAATCACATGTATAGGGAAGAAGGTGATTCAAGGATAAATATTTCAAGAAAAATGGTTACATTTTGAGGGCCTAATATGATTGCACATGCATGAGAATGTCTCTACATAGAACCTTGGAAACATATTTAGATCGATTTGAGGTTTATTTGCAGTCATTTGGATAGTTTGTGCTTTGGGTTCCAAGGAACCAATTGGAATGATAAATTTATGAATAAGAGAATATAAAATTTATATCCCTACATGATTTTCCTTATATGTTTAATTGACCAATATTTATTTATTATGACACTCATGTTTTTTTATGATTGATTAAACTAAAATGGATATATATTAGCCTAATGTAATGCTATGGAAGGAGTAAATAAATAAATAAATGCAATAATGAAATTACCCAAGAAAACTCAGTAAGTATAATATGGAACCCTAATATGCAAAGAGGGTTAGAAAGGCCTTAGCTGATTTTAAGATGTCAGTAGAACTGTGTCACAATGGAGATAGGCTAGACATGAGGAGGAAATAGTCGCATAGGAATTAAAGAAAATGCATATCTCAGCTATCTAGCCAGACTGGGGTGCCTAGAGAAGGATAGGGGCACTTGGGGTGCCCTGGTTTGCTGAAATGAACAAAGGCGAATCCTCTGAGGTGTTTTTGAATGTTCACCTATTTTCGCTTCATGTCGCGTGAATTTCATTGTGTGATCGTTGAAGCACTAGTAAACATGCAATAGAAGAATCACCTGCAAAACCCCATATAAAGCATCAAAATCCTAAAAAAAGAAAGATGCATATGAAGGGTTAAGACTATCCTTAGCTTCCAAATGGATGCACTTATCATTTAGCATTGCACTACATCTTAGACCTAATGTAGTTCTAGGTGTGTGTGTGTGTGGAATTGTGTCATATGTGTTCCTATATGAGTCATATTTTGTGAGTAGTGAGTAATAAATAGACGTGGAATGTGAATAAATGGTGCATGGAATAGAATAAACTCCCCTCTTCTGAAGTGTGATACAAAATAAGCAACCTTTGTCCCTTGTGATGGAGCTAGATGGATGCAAATGGAGTAGTAGAAACCTTTGATGGATGCAACATTAGATGGTGATAGTAGTGCTTAGTTATTGGTCCCTCATCATGGTCTCATAACTTTATATTTATATGTTTCTCTTTCTTTAATTTTGTAACTAACCCTGAAAAGGCTGACCACCAAAAATATAGAAATATCAAACAAATAGAAAGTGCCCAAAAAGAGAGAGAAAAGTGCAAAGAGAATCAGGGTTCCCAGAAGGGACCATGGTGCTTGGGGCATCCAAGTCCTAGCGAGATGCCCCAATCAGAAATAGGGAAAATGCAGCATAAAAATATGAACTAGGGAAAATACGGGTGTAAGATCGAAAGTAGCAATATGATGCGGGAACATAACTTGCAGAGACCATAACTTTTGATCCGACTGTTGGATCATCCTAAAATTTTACAAGGTGGTAGATATACATTAGTACTATGCTACGGATCAACTTCATCTTACAAGGTTGTGCCCATTTTGGCATGATTTCAGGCTCAGATTCCTTCATCTAGTGGCCTAAAATTGGCTCTGAATGTTTTTTCTACTTTTGACTAGGTCTTAGAAATTTAATAATTTTTGTTGTGCTTGTCAGAATAAGTCCAAATTTTGCGTGAGCCCTAATTTATGAATACATATTTGGCATGCAAATTTTTCAGTCAATCCGAGTTGTTTTACATTTTATGGTTTTTTGGCATTTTAGGGTTTATTGGTATTTTAGGGTTTTAGAGTAGTCTTGAAATAAAAGGAGGATTGTAATGATGTAATAGATCAGTGTGAATTCCAGAATGAGAAGTAAGCTATTTTGAAACTCCTGGCTTTATTTGCAAAGATATTTATGTGTGTTTTTGGAGGTATTTCAACCTCTTGCAGCTGGATTCACATCAATATGGTATCAGAGCAGGATTTTGATCTTGCGGAAATAGTTAAGGTAACATATTACATTTTTATGTGTAGTTTTTACCTCTATTTTATATAACCATGGCTAGACGTGGGAGGGGAGGTTATGCCCAGATGAATAGGCATATGCAGGAGCTACAGAGACAATTTGCTGAGCTCACAGGAGAAGTTACCCGCCTTAGAAGGAGACATGCAAATGGGGATGCAAACCCAGATAAAGATATTGAAGAAGAGCTTCCATTAATGAATGAAGGAGGAGATGAAGAATAAAATGAGAGAGATGAAGAAACCTTGAATGAGAGACCATTTGAGAAAATATTGATCAAGGCTTTAGAGGGAAAGAATGATGGCATCAAGATTAATGTTCCTGATTATGGTGGAGGGTTAGGACCAGAGGAGTTGATTGACTGGTTAAATCGCATGGAAAAATTATTTGAGTGGAAAACCCTTTCAGAGGAGAAGAAGGTTAATTTTGCATGCACTAAGTTGGCCGGACATGCATTGATCTGGTGGGATCACCTACAAAATGAAAGAAAAAGGAATGGAAAGGGAAGATCTGAAACTAGAATAAAATGGTAAAGAAGTTGAAAGAAAAGTTTATTCCTATAGATTATGCTCAGACACTCTTTCCAAGGTTCCAAAACCTAAGACAAAAGTATCTCAGCATTGAGGAGTATACTAATGAATCCTACAAGTTATCAATCAGGGTGGAATAGGGAGAGTCTGAAGAACAAAAGGCTACACAGTACATAAATGGGTTGAGTTACACCATACAAGATGAGCTGAGTATGCTCCGGATCCATAGCCTAGATGAGGCTTATCAACTTGCATCAAAGGAAGAGGAAAATAACAAGAGGAATAATTATAGAAGAGGTGTGAAGAGAGGCCCATCATCATCTCCAATGAGGTGTAGGGGTAGATTTGAATCTAAAAAAGGTGAATCCTCTAATACAGAAGGGCATGAAGATTTTGGTCAAATCCATGGTAACTACCAAAGAGGTAGGGGGTTTCAGAGGGGAAGAGATTATACTAGAGGACAGGGCTAGAATAGCACCCAAAGGCAATATACATGTTATAGATGTGGTGAAGAGGGGCACATAGCTTTTGAGTGTCTACACTATCCTACACAAGATAGATGGCAAGGAGAAAAACCACAAGTAAATCTGGTTGAGGCTAAAGAGGAAGAAGAAATGGAGGTTGCTACAAATTTGGGTGAAACCCTCATGATAAGGAGGATGATGATTCTCCAAAGGAAGGATAAAGAACATGATGTTGCTGGAGATGATTCGTGGCTTCGAAAAAATATATTTCAAACAAGATGCACCTCTGGAGGAAAGGTATGTAAAATTATTATTGATGGTGGTAGTTGTGAAAATATGGTTTCAATTGTAATGGTTGATAAACTAAATCTGAAATGTTAGAATAACCCATATCCCTATCGTATATCATGGTTCAAGAAAGGAAATGAAGTAACCATAGATAAAATATGCCGTATAAAGTTTTCGATTGGGAATACCTACAAGGATGAGGTGTGGTGTCATGTTATCCCAATGGATGCATGTCATATATTACTGGGTAGGCCTTGGAAATATGATAGAAAGGTTACAAATGATGGAGGGAAAAATACATATAACTTTTGGAAGGATGGTGTAAAGGTGGTCTTGTTACCCTTTAAGGAAGAAGAGAAGAGTGAGGGCTTATTGGCTACAAAAGAGTTTGTTACAGAAATGGAAGAAGCTAGATGTTGTTATACACTAATGTCAAAGAAGCTGGAGAAAGAAGACTTTAATATACTTGTTGCGGCAGAAAAGATACTAATAGAATACAAAGATGTCATACCAGATGAGCTACCAGATGGGTTACCTCCAAAGTGAGATATTCAACACCATATTGATTTGATCCTAAGATCGGCCCTTCCAAACCAGGCAGCCTATCGGATGAGTCCGACACAGAGTGAAGAGTTGAAAAAACAAGTGACAGATCTAATATAGAATGGGTTAGTGAGAGAAATCATGAGTCCATGTACAACTCCAACGTTATTGACTTCCGAAAAAGATGGAGACTAGAGAATGTGTGTAGACAGTAGAGTCCATAAACAAGATCACAATTAAGTATCGGTTCCCAATTCTGTACGATTGGATGATATGATGGATGTGCTAGCAGGAGTCTGATATTTTAGCAAGATTGACCTACAAAGTGGTTACTACTAGATTATGAATCCATGAAGGGGATGAATGGAAAACTACTTTCAAAACAAAAGATGGATTATACGAGTGGATGGTGATGCCATTTGGGCTATCTAATGCACCCAGTACATTCATGAGGTTGATGAACAGAGTACTCCGAGAATACAATGGTAAGTTTGTTGTTGTCTATTTTGATGATATTTTGATATTCAGTAAGATAGTGGAAGAACACTTGTTACATCTAAAATTGGTGCTAGACTTGTTACGTAAAGAGAGTCTATATGCAAACTTAAAGAAGTGTAGATTCCTTTAGAAGAGTCTTGTGTTTTTGGGATTTGTCATATCAGAGGATGGAGTGAGGAATGAGGAAATAAAGGCAATTCTTGAATGGCCTATTCCAAGGAATGTGACAGAGGTTCGTAGTTTTCATGGATTGGAAACTTTTTATAGGAAGTTCATCAGGAATTTCAGTAGCATTGTGTCACCCATAAGAGAGTGTACAAAAGGGAGGGAGTTTGTATGGACCAAGGCAGCAACAAATAGTTTTGAATTGTTGAAGAAGAAAGTGTCAGAAGCACCTGTTTTGGTATTGCCATATTTTAGCAAGGTCTTCGAGGTTGACTGTGATGCATCACATGTTGGGATTGGAGTTGTGTTGAGTCAAGAAGGACGACTTGTGGCATTCTTCAGTGAAAAGATAAATGAAGTCAGGAGGAAATATTCTACTTATGATGTGTAATTTTACGCTATTGTTCAGGCATTAAGGAGCTGGAGACATTACTTGGTAGTAAAGGAATTTGTAACTCTTCACTGACCATGAAGCCTTGAGGTATGTAAACACATAGAAGAAAATAAATAGTAGGCATGTAAAATGGGTTTCATTTTTGCAAGAATATACTTTTGTTTTAAAGCATAAGTCTGGTAAGCATAATCAAGTTGATGATGCCTTGAGTAGGTGTGTAGCCCTTTTGACAACAATGGAAAATAAAGTACTAGGGTTTGAGGTAGTTAAGTAATTATATGAAGGTGATCCAGATTTTGGTGATGTTGTCAGAAAACTTAAGGATCCTATAGTAGGTAGTGATTCTTTTGATTATTTGATACAGGATGGTTATTTGTTTAGGGGGAAACAATTGTGCATCCCTGCTGGTTCAATGAGAGAAAATATTATAAGAGAATTGCATAGTGAGGGGTTAGCTGGACACTTTGGTATAGGTAAGACAATTTCTATTGTTATAGAAAAGTATTATTGGCCAAATGTAAAGAGGGACATAAGTAGGGTTGTAGCAAGATGTAGAGTGTGTCAAATGGCTAAGGGCCATGCATAGAATACTGGGTTGTATATGCCATTGCCTATCCCTACAGGGCCGTGGGTTGATCTGAGTATGGATTTTGTGTTAGGGAATTCCTAACACACAATGAGGGAATGATTCTATCTTTGTTGTGGTTGATAGATTCTCTAAGATGGCACATTTTATTTTCTTGTAAAAAAACTAATGATGCTTCCAGAATTACAGATTTGTTTTTTTCAAAAGTGGTTAGATTGCATGGAATTCCAAGAATGATCACTTAAGATCAGGACACAAAGTTTTTGAGTCATTTTTGAAGGACTCTGTGGAAGAAATTGGGGACACAACTACAGTTCAGTAGTGCATATCACCCCCAGACTGATGGGAAGAATGAAGTAGTGAACAAAAGCTTGGGAAATCTCCTATGTTGTATAGTTGGAGAAAAGCCAAAACAATGGGACTTAGCTTTACCTCAAGCTGAGTTTGCATATAATAGCTCGGTAAACAGGTCAACAGGGAGGTCTCCTTTCTAGATTGTATATGGTAGGAATCCCAAGGGGGTCCTAGATCTAATTGTTCTACCAGGTGAAGATGAAACTAGTGACGATGCAGAAGCATTTGCAGAACACATTCTACAGTTGCAAGATGAAGTGAGGGAAAAGCTGAAAGTGAGTAATGCATAATATAAAATAGCTGTAGATGCCAGTAGGAGAGTAAGTGTATTTGAAGAAGGAGATATGGTGATGGTTCATCTTAGAAAAGAGAGGTTTCCAAAGGGGACATATAATAAACTCAAGTATAAGAAGATTGGGCCATGTAGGATTCTAAAGAAAATGAGTGATAATGCCTACAAGGTGGAGCTACCTGAAAACTTTGCTATCTCACCAGTTTTTAATGTTTCTGACTTATATAAGTTTCTAGGTCATGATGAAAATGTTGCAGAGGAGGAAGAAATAAACTGGAAGAAACAGATGCCGAAGAAGAAAAAGGAGAGGGTAATGCATGTCTTGGACCAAAAGACAATCACTACTAGACATGGGAGCTACAACAGATATTTGGTACAGTGGGAAGGTTTGCAGCAAGAAGAAAATACTTGGATTCCTGAGTGGGAGTTGAGGAAAATTGACAGTGAAAAATTAGATGAGTTCCATCAACAAAATTCGCAGGAGCTGAATTCTTTTCAACCAGGGGAGAATGATGCGGGAGCATAACTTGCAGAGACCATAACTTTTAATCCGATGGTTGGATCGTCCTAAAATTTTACAGGGTGGTAGATATACATTAGTACTATGCTAGTGTCAACTTTATCTTGCAAGGTTGTGCCCATTTTGGAACGATTTCAGGCTCGGATTCCTTCATCTAGTGGCCTAAAATTGGCTCCGAATGTTTTTTCCGCTTTTGACTAGGTCTTAGAACTTTAATAACTTTTGTTGTGCTTGTCAGAATAAGTCCAAATTTTATGTGAGCCCTAATTTCTAAATTTATATTTGGCACACAAATTTTGGGGTCAATCTGAGTTGTTTTACATTTTAGGGTTTGTTGGCATTTTAGGGTTTTAGAGTAGCCTTGAAATAAAAGGAGGATTGTAATGATGTAATAGATCAGTGTGAATGTCCAGAATGAGAAGTAAGCTGTTTTGAAACTCCTAGTTTTATTTACAAAGCTATCTATGTGTGTTTTTGGAGGTATTTCAACCTCTTGTAGCTGGATTCACATCAATTGGTATCAGAGCAGGATTTTGATCTTGCGGAAATAGTTAAGGTAACATGTTACATTTTTATGTGTAGTTTTTACCTCTATTTTATATAACCATGGTTAGATGCGGGAGGGGAGGTTATGCCAAGATGAATAGGCATATGCAGGATCTAAAGAGACAAGTTTCTGAACTCACGGGAGAAGTTACCCACCTTAGAAGGAGACATGCAAATGGGATGCAAACCCAGATAGTGATATTGAAGAAGAGCCTCCATTAATGAATGAAGGAGGAGATGAAGAAGAAAATGAGAGAGACAAAGAAACCTTGAATGAGAGACCATTTGAGGAGAGATTGATCAAGGCTTTAGAGGGAAAGAATGACGGCATCAAGATTAATGTTCCTGATTATGGTGGAGGGTTACGACCAGAGGAGTTGATTGACTGGTTAAATCGCATGGAAAAATTCTTTGAGTGGAAAACCCTTTCAGAGGAGAAGAAGGTTAAGTTTGCATGCACTAAGTTGGCCAGACATGCATTGATCTGGTGGGATCACCTACAAAATGAAAGACAAAGGAATGGAAAGGGCAAGATCCGAAACTGGAATAAAATGGTAAAGAAGCTGAAAGAAAAGTTTCTTCCTGTAGATTATGCTCAGACACTCTTTCGAAGGTTCCAAAACCTAAGACAGAAGGATCTCAGCATTGAGGAGTATACTAATGAATTTTACAAGTTATCAATCAGGGTGGAATAGGGAGAGTCTGAAGAATAAAAGGCTACACGGTACATAAATGGGTTGAGTTACACCATACAAGATGAGCTAAGTATGCTCCGGATCCATAGCCTAGATGATGCTTATCAACTTGCATTAAAGGCAGAGGAAAAGAACAAGAGGAATAATTTTAGAAGAGGTGTGAAGAGAGGTCCATCATCATCTCCAATGAGGGGCAGGGGTAGATTTGAATCTACAAAAGGTGAATCCTCTAATACAGAAGGGCATGAAGATTCTGGTCAAATCCATGGTAACTACCAAAGAGGTAGGGGGTTTCAGAGGGGAAGAGGTTATAATGGAGGACAGGGCTGGAATAGCCCCCAAAGGCAATATACATGTTATAGATGTGGTGAAGAGGGGCACAAAGCTTTTGAGTGTCCGCACTATCCTACACAAGATAGATGGCAAGGAGAAAAACCACGAGTAAATTTGGTTGAGGCTGAAGAGGAAGAAGAAATGGAGGTTGCTGCAGACTTGGGTGAAACCCTCATGATAAGGAGGATGATGATTTTCCCAAGGAAGGAGAAAGAACATGATGTTGCTGGAGCTGATTCGTGGCTTCGAACAAATATATTTCGAACAAGATGCACCTCTGGAGGAAAGGTATGTAAAATTATTATTGATGGTGGTAGTTGTGAAAATATGGTTTCAACTGTAATGGTTGATAAACTGAATCTGAAATGTGAGAAGCACCCATATCCCTATCGTATATCATGGTTCAAGAAAGGAAATGAAGTAACCATAGATAAAAGATGCCTTATAAAGTTTTCAATTGGGAATACCTACAAGGATGAGGTGTGGTGTGATGTTATCCCAATGGATGCATGTCATATATTACTGGGTAGGCCTTGGCAATACGATAGAAAGGTTACACAT
This sequence comes from Taxus chinensis, assembly GCA_019776745.2. Classification (NCBI taxonomy): domain Eukaryota; kingdom Viridiplantae; phylum Streptophyta; class Pinopsida; order Cupressales; family Taxaceae; genus Taxus; species Taxus chinensis. The sequence goes on along the minus strand of CM034156.1, from coordinate 586,547,626 downwards.
GATGGAGGGAAAAATACATATACCTTTTGGAAGGATGGTGTAAAGGTGGTCTTGTTACCCTTCAAGGAAGAAGAGAAGAGTGAGGGCTTATTGGCTACAAAAGAGTTTGTTACAGAAATGGAAGAAGCTGGATGTTGTTATGCAGTAATTTCAAAGAAGCTAGAGAAAGAAGACTTTAATATACCTGTTGCTAGCAGAAAAGATACTAAAAGAATACAAAGATGTCATACCAGATGAGCTACCAGATGGGTTACCTCCAAAGTGAGATATTCAACACCATATTGATTTGATCCTAGGATCGGCCCTTCCAAACCAGGCAACCTATCTGATGAGTCCGACACAGAGTGAAGAGTTGAACAGACAAGTGACAAATCTAATATAGAAAGGGTTAGTGAGAGAAAGCATGAGTCCATGTACAACTCTAGCGTTATTGACTCCCAAAAAGGATGGAGACTGGAGAATGTGTGTAGACAGTAGAGCCATAAACAAGATCACAATTAAGTATCGGTTCCCAATTCCATGATTGGATGATATGATGGATGTGCTAGTGGGAGCCCGATATTTTAGCAAGATTGACCTATGGAGTGGTTACTACCAGATCCGAATCTATGAAGGGGACGAATGGAAAACTACTTTCAAAACAAAAGATGGATTATACGAGTGGATGGTGATGCCATTTGGGCTATCTAATGCACCCAGTACATTCATGAGGTTGATGAACAGAGTACTCCGAAGAATACAATGGTAAGTTTGTTGTTGTCTATTTTGATGATATTTTGATATTCAGTAAGACAGTGGAAGAACACTTGTTACATCTGAAATTGGTGCTAGACTTGTTACGTAAAGAGAGTCTATATGCAAACTTAAAGAAGTGTAGATTCCTTTAGAAGAGTCTTGTTTTTTTGGGATTTTTCATATCAGAGGATGGAGTGAGGACGGATGAGGAAAAAGTAAAGGAAATTCTGGAATGGCCTATTCCAAGGAATGTGATAGAGGTTTGTAGTTTTCATGGATTGGAAACTTTTTATAGGAAGTTCATAAGGAATTTCAGTAGCATTGCTGCACCCATAACAGAGTGTACAAAAGGGAGGGAGTTTGTATAGACCAAGGCAGCAACAAATAGTTTTGAATTGTTGAAGAAGAAAGTGTCAGAAGCACCTGTTTTGGTATTGCCATATTTTAGCAAGGTCTTCGAGGTTGACTGTGATGCCTCACATGTTGGGATTGGAGCTGTGTTGAGTCAAGAAGGATGACCTGTGGCATTCTTCAGTGAAAAGCTAAATGAAGTTAGGAGGAAATATTCTACTTATGATGTGGAATTTTACGCTATTATTCAGGAATTAAGGAATTGGACACATTACTTAGTAGCAAAGGAATTTGTACTCTGCACTGACCATGAAGCCCTAAGGTATGTAAACACATAGAAGAAACTAAATAGTAGGCATGCAAAATGGGTTTCATTTTTACAAGAATATACTTTTTTTTTAAAGCATAAGTCTGGTAAGAAGAATCAAGTTGCTGATGTCTTGAGTAGGCATGTAGCCCTTTTGACAATAATGGAAAATAAAGTACTAGGGTTTGAGGCAGTTAACGAATTATATGAAGGTGATCCAGATTTTAGTGATGTTGTCAGATAACTTAAGGAGCCTACAATAGGTAGTGATTCTTTTGATTATTTTCTATAAGATGGTTATTTGTTTAGGGGGCAAACAATTGTGCATCCCTACTGGTTCAATGAGAGAAAATATTATAAGAGAATTGCATAGTGTGGGGTTGGCTGGACACTTTGGTATAAGTAAGAGAATTTCTCTTGCTGTAGAAAATTATTATTAGTAAAAGGTAAATAGGGACATAAGTGGGGTTGTAGCAAGATGTAGAGTGTGTCAAATGGCTAAGGGCCATTACATATAATACTAGGTTGTATATGCCATTGCCTATCCCTATAGGGCCATGGGTTGATCTAAGTATGGATTTTGTGTTAGGGATTCCTAACACACAGTGAGGGAATGATTCTATCTTTGTTGTTGTTGATAGATTCTCTAAGATGGCATATTTCATTTCTTGTAAAAAAATTAATGATGCTTCCAGAATTGCAGATTTGTTTATTTCAGAAGTGGTTAGATTGCATAGAATTCCAAGAACGATCACTTCAGATCTGGACACGAAGTTTTTGAGTCACTTTTGGAGGACTCTATGGAAGAAATTGGGGACACAACTACAATTTAGTAGTGCATATCACCCCCAGACTGATGGCCAGACTGAAGTAGTTAACAGAAGCTTGGGAAATCTCCTACATTGTATAGTTGGAGAAAAGCGAAAACAATGGGACTTAGCTTTACCTCAAGCTGAGTTTGCATATAATATCTCGGTAAATAGGTCAATAGGGAGGTCTCCTTTCTAGATTGTATATGGTAGGAATCCCAAGGGGGTCCTATATCTAATTGTTCTACCAGGTAAAGATGAAACTAGTGACGATGTAGAAGCATTTGCAGAACACATTCTATAGCTGCAAGATGAAGTGAGGGAAAAGCTGAAAGTGAGTAATGCACAATTTAAAACAGCTGCAGATGCCAGTAGAAGAGTAAGTGTATTTAAAGAAGGAGATATGGTGATGGTTCATCTTATAAAAGAGAGGTTTCCAAAGGGAACATATAATAAAATCAAGTATAAGAAGATTGGGCCATGTAGGATTTTGAAGAAAATGAGTGATAATGCCTATAAGGTGGAGCTACCTGAAAACTTTGCTATCTCACCAGTTTTTAATGTTTTTAACTTATATAAGTTTCTAGGTCATGATGAAAATTTTACAGAGGAGGAAGAAATAAACTAGAAGCAACAGATGCCGAAGAAGAAAAAGGAGATGGTAATGCGTGTCTTAGACCAAAAGGCAATCACTACTAGAAATGGGAGCTACAACAGATATTTGGTACAGTGGCAAGGTTTACACCAAGAAGAAAATACTTGGATTCCTGAGGGGGAGTTGAGGAAAGTTAATAGTGCAAAATTAGATGAGTTCCATCAATAGAATTCACAGGAGCTGAATTCTTTTCAACCAAGGGAGAATGATGTGGGAGCATAACTTGCAAAGACCATAAGTTTTGATCCGGCCATTGGATCATCCTGAAATTTTACAGGGTGGTAAGTATGCATTAGTACTATGCTGGGTTCAACTTTGCGTGTAAGGTTGTGCCCATTTTGGCACGATTTTGGGCTCGGATTCCTTCATCTAGTGGCCTAAAATTGGCTCTGAATGTTTTTTCTGCTTTTGACTAGGTCTTAGAAATTTAATAACTTTTGTTGTGCTTGTCATAATAAGTAAAAATTTTGTGTGAGCCCTAATTTATGAATGAATATTTGGCACACAAATTTTGGGGTCAATCCGAGTTGTTTTACATTTTAGGGTTTTTTGGCATTTTAGGGTTTGTTGGCATTTTAGGGTTTTAGAGTAGTCTTGAAATAAAAGGAGGATTGTAATGATGTAATAGATCAGTGTGAATTCTAGAATGAGAAGTAAGCCAAGAATAGTTAACCAAAGCGTGTTATTTAGTGTCTACATTTTCCCCCACTTTATGTTGGTGAGCGAAAAGATCGGTAACCTAAAGGAGATAGAGATGAGTACCTAATATCCATGTAGATAAATGTAGAAAATGTGTCGAAGGGCTAGATAAAGTGTGGAGTGAAAAAAAGGTGGAGCATCGGAGACTAAAGATACAAAAGTGTAAAAACTGATGAGAGTGAACCTAGGGAAAAAGCATGTGTGTAGATGCCAATGTGTTTGATGTACCTGCATGTTAGTGTCGATGTGTGTTATGTCAAGTGATGTTATTGTTGAGGTTCACTACTTGCTTTTGATACAGGTAGACCAGCAAAAGAGAAGATAATCAAGTAGTCAAATACACATGTATATATCTAAAAACGTGGGTAAATATGCATGTATATGTGTAAAAAATATGAAAAATGAAAAAGGAACATGTGCACCTTATCCATGATGAGAAAAAGTTTGTAGAAAGGATCCTATTGATGTCGTGTAAGTATTTGGGTGATCTCACACCAATGGAAGAAGAAGTGTAGGGAGGAAATTTTGATTTATCCTCCAACCTGTAACTTCTTCCCAATACTGAAGATATCTTTGTACTTCCTAGTTTTTTGGGTGATCCGATGACACCAGTTGAAGTATTGTAAAGAAGAAATTCTGGTTTATCCTCTAACCTATAACTACTCCCCATAATGCTAAGGATAATCTACCCTATAAAATTTGTCATGTATGTATTTTTGTAGATTGGTTTGAACCCACTCACTGTGTAACCCACTGTGTCATGGATGAAAACTAAAAAAATGAACTGTACTAGTACTGAGTTGTGTATTGTGTGTAAACCCAAATGATACCACCCTCTTTGGGGGGTGCATACAATGTTGTAGATAGGAGAATAAGGCCCAAAAGAGAACCGACCCACTGATATTGTGCCCTATAGGGGGAAGGAGATGTGTTTAGTAGAAACCAAGGGACATATAAACAACTTTCTAGGAGAGAATTGTTAGTACGAACAAACATGCATAGAGAAAACAAATGAAAGCTAAAGAGACAATGTGTAAGCTAGGATGCAAGTAAACACAAAAGAAGCCAACATAGACTAGAAAGGCAGGATGTAAACATGGGAAACTACTCACAATTTCACAAGACACTCAAGGCCATAGTGACTGCAGAAAAAACAAGTAAGATTTCATAAAAAACAAAGGGCAATGCCCACATACAATGACAAACAGAGATAAGGAAGTACAAACAAACATATAGCCATGGTAGCAGATAATCCTGAAAATAAATGTTGCACATGAAGCACCCATTAGCATGTTAGAAAGATAAAGTGTATTTCAAAAGCGTGTATAAAAGCACAATGTTGTGTCCCACTTTGTGTCCCAAAAACGCGAGTAAGAAGTTGGGCGGGATCGGGAATCGAGGGTGTTCGCGCGAACACCCCTTTCGCGTGAACCCCCTTCGCCTGAACTGCCATATAGGACAAAGAAACTACTTCGTGCGAATAGGGGTTCATGCGAACACCCCCTTCACGCGATGTCCCCTTATGTGGCACCTACGTGGCACATATTGGCGCCAAATTCATTTGGAGGATCATGTGTATGCCAAAATGTGCCACTTAGGTGCCATGTAATTAGGGTTAACAAATGCATAAAATTACAAAATTTTAACACAAAATACAAAATTTTATTAGCTTTCTAAAAATATAATTTTCATTTTTTAAAAATATGTTTTACTATTTATTTTTTATATTTTGCTAACATATGGTATTTTAGGACAATCGATCGTACACAATCAACCCAATTTGAAAAATAGCAAAAAATATCAAAAAAAATTGAAAAAATTAAAATTACTATTTATTGAAGTCTTCTTCTTACCTATGAAAAAAAAATTCAATTTTGATAAAAATATTAAAAGTTATTAGCATAAACATTTGCACACCATTTATTTGAAAATATTTTTACTAAATAATTAATTAAAAAAAAATATAAGTCCAAAAAATATGAAAATTTGACAGCACCTCAAAATTCAAATCTTAAACATATATCTAAAATTTCATGGTGAAAAAATAAATTTTCATTTAAAAGAACCACCCAGGGACAGTCATTCCTCTTTTATAACATAAGAAACAACGTATGAATAAAATTAAGAAAAAGACTGTTTTTTTTGTAATTTTTTTTTATAAAAAATTTAAATGTATTCTACACTCTAAATACAACATTTCGTTAGTTTGTGGAATTTCATGAATGTGTATGGTTTTATGGCTATTACCTTTAGAAAATCAATGAAACTGAAAATTCATGTTTATAATGGTACAAAACATACCAAAAAGTGGGACATTTTATTGTGCTTTTTGAATACAAATAGATAAACAATTAAGGAAACAATAATAAAAATAAACATGAGTGTATGGTAAATTTAGTGACATACAAGATGATAATAAGCTAGACATGTGTAATATAGTTCATGATTCCACATATCCTTTTGTAAATGTGAGCATAGTAGTATAAGGAAAACAATAGATATGCAGCATCTTCTCTATGCATAGGAAGAGAATATGAAAAGCCTCTGAATCATATGAGAAGGTGCATGCCCCCCGGACTGAATAGAATTCAATGTCGTCGATCATCATTTATGTATAAATGCCATGTAAACTAACTGTGAAAAAAGGATTCGTATATTGAGAGTCCATAATCAAGAAATTGTCGAACTTCAGTTTAGTTCTTTTTTCCATCTATGTTGTGGTGACATAGCTCTATTTAATGACTACTTTGACATTATGGAACTGTTGGGATAGGGTGTGACACTCTCTTACCTTCTTATATTGATTTAGTTTGTTGCACAATCATGAAAAAATCAAGTATGATTCCAGTGCTTTAATCTAGACTACAGCGCATATCGCTAAATTATGATGCCAAATCAATGATGATGATGATGATGATGATGATGATGCTGGAGTAAGTGGTTCCATGTAGCCTATCGACCTAAATCACTGCTAAGATGGCTACCAGAAGGAGTAGAGATGTAGCCTAAAGTGTATGCCACTAGAGTGATGCAAGATGAAATAAATTTGCAGAACATGAAGAGACGTATAACACTGAATCTTGGATCGAAAGAATGATGTTTAGAATATGATCTACCATTATGATTGCATGATATTTTCTGGTGATGAGCTTCCATTGAAGATGCTATCCACCTCAGTTATCTTGGTTAGAATTATGTTGACTTTCGATACTAGAGTGCATCATCAGGTAGTGAATACAACTGAACAAAGGAAAAATAGAAAATATTGCACAGATGTGTAGTAGATGTAGTCGATGAGACAATGTGATGTTGATCATTGGATGAAAACTACTATGTGTAATGTAGAGTACGTGTACTGAGATCTATTGGATTCACTATTTGGGGTCTCCTTTGATGTATGATGAAGCGCTCAGCTTTCTATTGTGGATTAAGAGCATAAGATTTGTTCATCGGGTAATTACCATATTTATGTGAAAATCTTGGCTGTGAAAAAGACCATGGTAGATACGATTATGCGTCGTATGGAGTAAGTCGCGTAAGACGCCAAATGAGATGATAATCCTAGAATTTGATAGAAAATGCAAGGGGCCAGGAGCTAAAGATGCCCCCAAAGTATGTAAGAAATGGTGGTCTGGGAAGGATTAGAAGGAACTAAGTGGATTAGAATAGTGGAGTAGTTTCCTTAACAGAAAGAAATGGGACATTAAGGTCGCAATAGTAGTGTGACCAGTGGAAAATGGTTCATAGTCATCGAAAGCTTCATCCGGTTCCTTGTAATCGACATAGGCATTGTTTATAGAAGACGATAGGATTACTAGTTTAGCTAAAGGAGGGGGTTGCTGAAGCCTGGCCTGCTAGATACCGACAGGATACCTTTAGGATGGAAAATAACCGAAGCTGATCCTTAAGATGGTTTTGTTTCATTTGACATGGACCCTAAAGCATTGAAGACCAAAAAAGAGAACTGAGGTGACATAAGATAGACATTAATAGCTGAAGGAGAAATTTGAGGAAAAAGAATAAATGGAAATATAGGACTGACCAACTAGAAGGCACATGAGATGTTGAACCCAAAGAAACCATCATGGAAAATTTGGTATTGCAAGAATCAAAACTTAGGAGCCCATTTGGGTACAATATTTTTAGGAAAGAATGCAACAAAATGTTGGGTAGCTAATGAGACAAAACCTTATTGTGTAAGATTATTGATTCGTCATTGTAACACATAGCAATCAGTTTCATTATGTCCATTTATTTGATGATGATTGTAATATGGATTCCTGTGATGTTTTTCTAGCCAATAAGGAGGATAGTAATGAGTAAGTGGTAAAGTAATCAAGTGATGACTAAGGAGATCAGTAAGAAGGTCATGTTTCTTAGTATTGCGACCAAAGATGAGAGGCTCTAGTAATGGTATGACTTGAGGCTCATTGATATGAGCATATGTAGTGGACATGGAATGAGGATGATATGGAGAGGGAGAACAAACATGAGGATGATAACCATCCTTAAGATGTTGTATTTTTATTTAAGAGATGTAATCGTGGATTCCATAGCCTTAAATTTGTCTTGAGATAAAGAATGAAAATCTTCAATTGACTCTAACATGGGTTGATTAGATGGAGGGTCACAGAGACTAGGGTCATCAAATAGATGATAAAAAATAACACTCAATTGATACGGTGGTGTATCACTAGGGAGATATATTGTATTTAGGGCTTTCTTACAAACAACTTGAAAATTTGGATGCATCTTAAGTAAATTAGATAAAGAAATTTGACAAATTTTAGGAGCCATGATAGAGGAAAAAATGAGGATCCTAAGTGTCAAGATCAATTTTGGGTTCACCAAAATGATTAAACTAAAATGGATATATATCGGCCTAACTGGATCCTATAGAAGCAGTAAATAAATAAATAAATGCAATACTGAAATTACCCAAGAAAACTAGGCAAGTAGAATATGAAACACTAATGTGAAAAGATGGTTAGAAAGGCCTTAGTTGATTTGCAGATTTCGCGGGACTGTGTTGTAGTGGAGACCAGATGGACAGGAGGAGGAAAATATTACACAGGGACTCAAGAAAATGCATATCTGAGTTGTGTAGCCAGACTGGGGCACTTGGAGAAGGATAGGGGCACCTAGGGCACCCTGGTCTAAGATCTAGGTGCCCTAATCTACAAAAATGACCAAGGGACCTCCTTTGAGGTGTCAGTGAATGTTTTTCTGTGTTTTCTTCCTGTAGCGTGAATGTCGTTGTGTGATCACCGAAGCACTGGTAAACCTACAATAGAAGAATCACCTGCAAAACCCTAGACAAAGCATTAAAACCCTAAAAATGAAAGATGCATATGAAGGGGTTAGACTGTCCATAGCTTCGAAATGGATGGACTTATCACCGAGCATTGCACTACATCTTAGACCCAATGTAGTTCTAGGTGTTTTGTGTGGAATTGTGCCCTAGGTTATCTTATGAGGGTCACACTTTGTGAGTAGTGAGTAATAACTAGATGTAGAATGTAAATAAATGGTGCATGGAATAGAATAAACTCTCCTCCTATTAAGTGTGATACATAATAACCATCCTTTGTCCCTTGTGATGCACTTAGATGGATGAAAATGGAGTAGTAGAAGCTTTTGATGGATGCAACCTTAGGTGGTGATAGTACTGCTTAGTGTTTGGTCCCTTATTATGGTATCATAACTTTATATTTATATGGTTCTCTTGCTTTAATTTCGTAATCAACCCCAAAAAGACTGACCACCAAAAAGATCAAAAGATCAAATGTCTAGAAAGTGCCCAGAAAGTGATAGGAAAGTGTAAAGAGGATCAGGGCACTTGGGGAACCTCGGTATTGGTTGGGTGCCCCAGTTAGAAATAGGGAAAACACAATATAAAAATACAAACTAGGTAAATACGGGTGCAAGAAGATTACAATACAAGATGCCCAAAGACATGGGTTAATTAGTACTTTTTTTCACTCAAGAACCATATTAATAGTAGTATGAAACTGGGACTAAATAATTACCTAAAGTGCATGATTTAATGTTTACAATGATGTGTAATTAGATATTGTTAAATTTTTATACTTACATTCTTCAAAGTCTCCGACTATATATAATGTGTGCGGTTGTGTAAATAACTAAGGAATTATTTTAAAGTAATTTCTATGACTAAACACATCACTTAGAAATTGGTCCATCATCCATAATCACACTGATTATCATTCCCATTCTTAATGGTCTCTTATTTCGTAGGAAATTAGAAAGGAAGTGTTACCCCTTTCTGGTAAGGAGAATGCTCATTTTCACACTTGTTACACATTGTACACATGCAATCTACCCTATTACATCATTTTTATACTTTTGGTATTATTCTATCAATATCATGTGTGTAATTGTTTCTTATACATATTGTAGAAGATTTCATCACATATTCCACAATCTATATATTTTCTTAAGTATGCATAACTTAACAAGTTGAAGTGGTGTATTCCATGAAAACATTAAGGGAATCACACAGATCAACAAATTATGTGTCTTGTCATTAATTTAATATCATTCTTAACATTTACATTTTATCTTACTCGTACTTGTGAAATAAAGGGAAGTAGTTTTTTAGGGTTTGAAATTCAAGAACTCGATGCATAGATATCTAATATGTAGTATACTTTTTTGTATCTTTTTATGTATGTTTATTTTGAAGTATGTATTTCCATCTACTTTATGGTTAATCACACATCATAATATAGTGTATTATGCATTTAGGCATTTGTATCCTTCTCAATGTATCAAATATCAATATGCACATGAGTCTAAATATGTTTATATTTCCTTTTGATGAAAAATACTAATTACCAAAAATAAGACCAACCTAGAAAAGCATATAGAACATTCTTAAAAATCCATGTACTTGTTCTTATCATTTTAGATGGAGATGGAATTTGAGAGGCCCTCATATTCTTTCTAAAAGTTTTTTCTAACTTGATATCTTGTTTATAATATTTTAAAGGAAATTTTATTATTGTCAATTAAATACAGTATAACATTATTTGCAAAAAATGTTCATGCAAAACTTGTCCTTTAATACCTCCTTCCTCTAGGGGTTTAACAACAATGCTTGTGAATATGCAAATATGAGAAAACAAATCATGTAATGAAATACAACCTAGCTTAGACATGCATGTCATAAGAAAACTAAATAATATTTCATTAAGTATTTTATTAGCAATCTCACTCATGAAATATAATTTTAGAGGCTTGATTTTTTGAATCTTAATGGGGAGGTAGAAACAATCAATTTTAGTAATTGTATGTATATTAATTGACATTAGTATGTACATCTATGAATTTCAAGAGGGACATGACAAAATCTTATCTGAATATAGTACAAGAACTATGAACTTAAAAACGATCAAAGTAGTTAATTTTTGTAGGTTTAAAACACACAAATAACCCTATGCTCCTTCAACATTAATAACCATTGAATTTCAAAAATCAATCGATTAAAACTATTTTTTCAAACATATCAATTGAAAAATATTTATGTATTTGATATTAAAGAATAATTTCGATGATGAAATCATGGTCTTCCTCTTGCAAAATCTTCAACTCTTTACACAAAAATGAGAAAACCCAACACCAAAACCCCTAACTCAAAACATACATAAATAGAACACACAAAAGTGTTTGTCATTAGAAAATTATTACTGTCAACCATTAATATGTCTTTCATTTTCATGGTTAAATGGCATGGATTTAACTATTGAAAATGACAATCTCATATATCACTCACTAATTTGTCGTTCTTTTATGTCTCTATCAAACAAAAAATTAGTAATGGTTAACAGTTTTAGCATGAACCCCACCGGATGTGTGAGTATTGGTTCCAATCAACTGTTCATTAATATGATAAATAAACTTTTGTTAATACATACCTAGAAACTTAAAAATAAGATTTTCGATTACTACATATATCATAATCATTATTATTTACTGCATTTAACTATTTTTTATAAATTAATTATATTAGAAATATCTACAATAAGTAAACATTATTAAAATTGTAGCTCTTTGAGTAACTATCACCGAATAAATTATAATAATAAAAATAATAGCATATGAAGTAAACATTGGTTTAAAAATGTAAAAAACAATCTCCTTATTAAAAAATTATCGAAATAATAAGACTAACACATCCTTTAAAAGACAAGGCCATTATATAACAAATCCTGTGAGAAGTGATGTTTTGTGGCATATGGGGAGGAAGAAACAACAAAATTTATAGGTAATGGGAGTTGTAGGTGTATGAATAAATTTATTTTTTCAATTTTAATTTCTAACATCCAGATTCAAATTATTTTTTTTTTTATATTTTAGATGTTTACACATTTTTAATATTTTTCGCTGGGAATTACTTACAAAATTTAAATTCAATTAATTATAATTTGAGTGTTAAGATTACACCAAAAAACATCAGTATAATATACCTTTGATCTATAGTTTTCATAGGACTTTTTGCATGAATAATTATGAACAAATATGAGACAATGCATACCCACCAGATTGAAGGCAATACAATTCTAAAGAACTTGGCACAATAGAAAGAAAACAAGATTTATTAATTTCTATTCAGCGTCTTTTGAGAATTTCCACACACAAGGGTTTAAACTCAAATATTCCATAAATTTGTAGTGCTCCAACTTTATATTGGTAAAAGATAATTTAAACACGTGATCTTACATGAAGAGTTTGCATATTAAAACAAATCCAAGTTTTAAATACAAGTTGCAAAATGTTTAGGTACCAGTATTTGTGATCTATTATCCATAGAAATGCATTAGAATTATTGGTATGACAACATAGGCATCATAGTCTAGCTAGTATTACAGATTTTATGAAAGATAGAAAATATTTAATCTAGATTTTATTAGTTCTAATTTTATTTGATCAAATAAAAAAGTGAATAAATTGTATTATTAGAAGAAAGATAATATTTGTAGGAGCCGTAAAAATAAAATACATAGTGGACTGGAGTGTCTCTGATGAAGCAACGTTGTTGTTAAAGCTCTTATTTTTTTTATCAACGATGTGTATAACTAAGGCAAGACCTTGAAAAAAGAAATGGAACACAGTCAAATAATGGAAAAAAACTTTGGTAGGTTGTAATAGAATTATTATTCGAAGATTGAGTATGAATATAGTGTTTTATAGAAATGAATTTGAGTGTGTTGATTAATATTAATTAGACGCAATTTCTGACCAAAAGAGAAAGATAACTATGTGTGTTTGATTGCAAAAATGGTGTCGTCAATTTTCAAAGTGAATGTTCCATTAATATAGAGTTGGTGGAGAACACATACAGTTCTGGAGATGTCTTTTTGGTATTCTTCATATGGTATTAGGGACAATTTAGGGAAGATTGTGCTTAACAGCAGATGATGGATCATGTACAGTCCAAGACTCTATTTCTTGCACAATGCAATACATGATCTATTTATATTGATACAATTTTGCATAATTGCATTTTGAACAGAATGAAACACATTCTTGTTCATCATGGTCTGGCTCAATGAGATGTCAGCATTCTACAAAAATACGTGGAATGGAGGAAGGTATATGTCTTTTGGCCACAAGATTCCTGTGATTTGCATAGGACAATGGAAGAAGTTAGAAATATATAACCATAATGATGGAGGTGAAACATAAAGTTTCGTTTAATTCATTGACTCAAAGAAAATAAAGTGATAACTACATGCCTATGTGTTTGAATTTATGAGAGATTGTAAACATGTTTTAATCATATTTTATTTTCTGAAAAAAAAATGTGATAGAGATAGAGTGCAGAGAGCATTTTTTATCTGCTTTTAGTTGGTATATGTATATGCACACACATTTTTAAAATAATGTAAAATCATGTTAAAATTTCCTGCAAAAATAAGGAATAATGTTCGATTTCATGTTTGATGAAAATGAAGTTCGGTGAAATTTGGAATTTTTTGATAAAATTCATTGTAGCTTATGACATAGATCAGGTGTACTAAGTCTCTCATAGTGTGAAAACTCGTGTTTTCCCCCATGTTGTTTCATTTCTCAGAATTTCGAAACACTGACTCAAACTATGGCTTTGTTCCTGCGAATCTAGTTTATTTTTCTATGTTCTACAAGAATATTTGCATTAGCTAAGGTGAATCTACATTTGTAATATTGTATTAAATGTAATTTGCTGCTTGAGCGTAGATTATTTATCATTGAGTGTCTACTAATAACAGATTGTCTCTCTAAGTAAACAGAGCACTAAATTTACTAGTTATGAGGTTTTTTTAGTTTAAGAAACAAAATAATATATCATGCCCTATATTTCAAGAATTTATAGTCATTCAATTATCTACTGAGTGTGCTTGAGTGGTTAATGTTGAATGTTGTCACAATGAAGACCCAAGTTCAAATCACCAGAATGCTTACATGGAGGCTGTTAAAACCTACATGCAATGATTGGCCGTTGTTTTTTTCCCAAATATTGTGAGATTTATTCAAAACATTCATTAACCAAGCCAAAAGAATTACTTTAATTTTCACTTTATGTGGAAATAGACAATGAAATTGAATTTACTTTAACAAGCAAAGCATACAAAAATTTGACAACATCTTCCCAGCATATGTCAAAAAAGGTATATGGTTGAAAACATGCCCAATTAAATGAAACTTGAAAGTTTCGACTAAATGAATTTCATGAACCTTAGTGATTGGATGAAAACTTCAAGAAGATATATAAAAATCATGATCTACAACTACTGATGCAAATTTGACCCTTCAATGCACTGAAATTTGAGGTCTAAGAATTATATAATAGTAAATATAGATGAAATTATTTTAAAGATAAAACTATAAAACTCAATTCTATGAAAAGGGTTCAATGTCATAATTTATTGTGGTTGGTAATCTTGAGCCCCGTGAGTATTTAAAATTATTTCCCCCCCATCTTCTATCTACTTTCCTATACATGAATTTATTTGTTTAGTGGCCGTTTTATTTTTTGGCCATTTTGCTTTTATTTCCCCGCCAAATCCATAGGCCACATGGCGTGTTTCTGAACCTCCTTTAAGTTTTTGGTACCCCTGATGTGAATGTCACAAAATTAGCCAAAGATAATAATCTCGTTGGGTTCAAGTTTGGTTAAGGTGGTCAGTGGGCGACGATCAACCATCCATTGCAGGACACATGGCGACATTCCGCAACCCATTTGGGAGATTGACTCTAATGGATGTGAGAGCCCCAGAATAAGGCACATTTTATCATAGCATCGGGTTTAGGTGGTTGTGTGTCGTGTTCTATGAACAACACATGGAGGCAATATATATATATATATATATATATATATATATATATATACATACGTACATACATACATACATACATACATACATACATACATACATTTGTCACTCGTCTTTAATATATAGAGACCAAGAGCATAAATAGCTCGAGAGAGAAACAAAGAAGACCAAGGAGAAATATATGTAACAACATATTGAAAAGCTAGAGAGCTAAGAGAATACAGAGCCAGAGCTCGAAGAAGATAAAGGGGAATATAAAAAAAGAGATATTACAGAAAGATATATGCAGTACCACAAAGCAGGGGAAAATTTTTTATAAGAAAAAGAAATAGAGATTAGAACAAAAAAAGAGAAATAAAAGAAAAGACAGAGGAGCAACTCTGAGATTGTATTAGGTTTTAAATTTCTAATATAATAGTTATATTTTGTGTGTGTGTGGTTTATATTCTGTTTGTTTTTTTCCTGTGTTGGTTTCATTTGGCACCAAATTTTTCCAAGAAATTGGTATCGAAGCTTAGTTTTTTGGAGAAAACAAAAATATCAATAGCTTGTAGGTTTGAGCTTTTGTTTTTAGGGTTGAGTTGTAATGGGAAGAACTCTGACATATGGTGTATCAAGATGAAGACATTGTTATCTTCTCAAGAGCTATGAGAACTAGTAGATGGAGGATATGTAAAGGTAGAAGACTAGGTTGCATTCACACAAGCACAGAAGAATGCTTTAAAAGAAAATATAAGAAATGATGCAAAGGCTTTAAACAATATTCAAAATTCTATCACTGATTCAGTTTTCCCAATAACAAGGACAACTATAAATTCCCTACAAGCATGGGATACCTTACAAAATTCTTATCAAGGAAGTGAAAAGGTAAAATTAGTCAGATTGTAGATGTTGAGGAGATATTTTGAGACTCTTCTCACAAAAGAATCAAAATCAGTAAATGATTTTTTCACAAGAACAATGACCGTAGTCAATCAGATGAGGACTAATGGAGATGTGGTTGAAGATCAAAGGATCATAGAGAAGATATTGAGGAGTCTTCCAACCATATTTGATCAAGTTGTGGTTGCAATAGAGGAGAGTAAGGACTTGAGAAAAATGACAGTTGATGAGATGATGGGTTATTTTCAAACGTATGAACAAAGGATGAGTAGGTCAACCAACTCCTCCAATGAACAAGCCTTTAATAAAAACAAAAATGTGAGAGGAAGGGGGAGAGGATCCTACAATAGAGGAAGAGGAAGATTTAGCAACCAACAAGAAGGTGGAAGACACAATCATCAAGAGCCACAAGCTAGAGGTAGAGGAAGGAACAACAAAACGTCCAAAGGTGGTTCTTCACAAAGGTATGAAAAATCAAATGTGCAATGGTATTACTATGAGAAGTTTGGACATTATGCAAGTGAATGTAAAAATAAAGAATATGATTTAACAAATAAAAATCATAATGCAAGCTTCTCTAATGCAAAATAAGCTGAACCGGAAAAAAATGAAAAGAGTGGAACTTTCCTTCTAACTTACAATGTAGCTTTGAGAAAGGAAGGGAGAAAGTATGATATTTGGAACGTGCTTGCAGTAACCATATGTGTGGAAATAAGGAGATGTTTAGTAATATAGATGAAGCAATCAGATCTGAAGTGAATATGGGAACATACAATAAGGTTCCTGTGATGGGTAAAGGGATTATATCCATTGTCACCAAGCAAGGAGACAAAAGTCATATACATAATGTTTTTAATGTTCTAGGGTTAAAGTATAACCTTATAAGTATTGGACAACTTGTCCAAAATGGATATAATGTGAGGTTTGAAAATGGAGAATGCATTTTTTATGATAAAGGTGGAAGTAACAAGTTGGTTACAATTGTGTAAATGACACAAAATAGAATGTTTCCATTGAGAAGGTAAAGTGTAGCAACAGGTGCAACACCATTCAAAATAATAGCCATTGATCAATCTACTCTATGGCATCTCAGGTATGGGTATTTGAGTTAAGGTGGATTGAATGTTCTTTACATAATGAAAATGGTTAAAGAGTTTCCTCCTATTGAACTAGACAAAGTATGTGAAGGTTGCATATTGGGGAAGCAACGTAGAAATGATTTTCCCTCAGATAAATCTTAGAGAGAAATCTCACCACTTGAGCTGATATACTCATATTTGTTTGGTCCCTTCAAAACTTTCTCCTTGTCTTAAAATGTGTATTTCATTACTTTTATTGATGACTTCAGCAGAAGGACATGGGTTTATTTCTTGAAAATAAATTAGAAACATTTGCAGTATTCAAATAATTCAATTTCATGGTTAAGAAGCATAATGACCATTATATAAAGACATTGAGAATGGATAGCTGGGGAGAGTATTTATCAAATGAGTTTTTAAACTTCTGTAAGGATCATGGGATCAAGAAAAAATTCATAGTAAGGTACACACCTCAGCAAAATGGTGTAGCTGAGAGGAAGAATTGAACCATTCAAGAAAATGACTAGAAGCATGCTCGAGGAAAGAAGATTTTCTGAAGAATTCTGGGCAGAAGTAGTTGGGAAAACAATATATCTACTAAACAAATGTTCTATAAGGAGTGTGAGGAAAAAAAACCTCAAGGATCATGAATTTGAAGAAATCTTAGTGTTCAACACTTGATATTTTTAGGATGTGTAGCATATGCACATGTACCAAAGAAAATAAGATCAAAGTGGGATAATAGAGGAGAGAAGTGCATTTTTATTGGATATAGTGAGAAATCTAAAGCTTATAGATTTTATAATCCAGTTACAAGAGAGCTTATAATTAGTCGAGATGTTCAATTCATTGAGGAATCATCTTGGGGAGATGGACAAGAAGTGGAGCAGCCACAAGCAAAGATAAATATACCTATAATTGTTGATGAACCAACAGATAGAAGAGCAAACAATGTACCAATTTGGACACCCATTTCACAAAGGGGTGAATATTCAAATGGTAGAAACCAACAAAGCATCCAAGGACCAGAAAATGAAGCATCTTCATCATCATCTTACTCATTCTAGGAGCAAGGATGAAAGAGAAGTGTACAAGAGATTTATGAACAAGCAAGGTATGAAGCAAATGAAGATGAAATAATTAATTTTTATATATTTTCAGCAGTAATTGATCTTATTTATTATGAGGAAGCAATTAAATATAATAAATTATGTGAAGCAATGGATGAAGAAATGTATGCAATAGAGAAGAATCAAACATGGGAACAAGTAGATATTCCTGAAGGAAAGGAAGTCATTGGAGTCAAGTGGGTTTATAACACCAATTCCACTCTTGATGGAAAAATTGAAAGACACAGAAATATTAGTTGTCAAATGCTACAAATAAAGGCCTGGATGTGATCATAATGAGACATTTTCTCTAGTAGCAAGGCTAGAAACAATGAGAACAATTATCTCCGTAACTGCTCATCATAAGTGGAAGGCCCATCAAATGGACGTCAAATTAGCATTCTTGAATGGAGTATTGGAAGAAGAAGTGTATGTGGGACAACCACTTGGTTATGAGATTCTATGGCATGAAAGAAAAGTATACGAGCTCAAGAAATATTTGTATGGACTAAAAAAATCACCAAGGGCATGATACAGTATGATAAATTCCTATCTAATTATTAATGGCTTTAGCAAAAGTAGTAGTGAGCCCAGACTCTACATCAAAGAAAACAATGGTGAGATTTTAATTGTTGTTTTGTATGTAGATGATTTAATTTCTACTATCAATGCTAGCAAGGAAATAGATGCATTTTGCAACACCCGCTAAAACAACCCCCTTGAGACCCATGAACAACCTAGGTTTAGTTAGAAAATTATGGAATATTTTTTTTAAAGTGTTAACGAACAAAGTCTCAAGGACAATTAAATTCAACTGATAACTTTTCCCATTATAATAATTACTAATTCCAAATTATAAAGAAACAAGTGTAATAAGTCCACACCGAGCTCAAATCTCCTTAGGGATTAATTTAATCACTGATTACATTGACATTTTAGCTAAATATTCCCTGATTAAAAATTTTAGGCTTAAGGGACCAAAACAATTAAATACCCAAGGTATTTAATTCCACAAGATCTAAGACAAGAGTAAGGTTTAATTATAGTGAGGAAAAGAATACATATTTAAAATCATCAGAGTAAATTCTTACTTATCCACTCCCAGAACTCGGTTAAAGATTCAATTAGGTTCAGAGGAAAAAATTTCCCACCATACCCATTCTCTGACAGGCTTAAAGTTTCAACTTGATTTTTCTCATACTTAATGCATTCAAAATTTTCCTAAATCACTCTCATTGGATAGGAAATTTTCTCACCTTTCCAGTGATATAAATAAATCCTCCTAAATTTTCATAAAACTCAAGTTTTGGGCCGGCAGGCCTTGGGGTGAAAATTTTTCCCAAGGTTGGGCTTACGGGCCCAGGGGTGAAAATTTTCCCTTGCACCGGTCGGCGGAGCAAGGAAGAGTTTTGGAATTTTTTCCCTTTTTGGGGAAAAAATTACAATTTGCCTCTGCGCGCCCGCGGGTCTTGAAGAGGACATGTGTCTACTTGAGAAAGCTCTGGCGGGAAGTCAGGCGGGGTCGGAGACATTTAAGGCATTAAGCCTTTTGGGTTGCAAAACGCTAAGGGATCGAAATTTGATCCATGACTCCCACAGATGCCCAAGGCGCCACGGTGTTAAGCCAACATGAAGGTGGGGTGCGGGGAAAACAAAATTGCTAAGGGGACACAGACCCGCGCATCCGCCGGCACCTCACGATGCCACGTGGAGCCCCTTTTGGGTTGCGGGAAACGGAGGAGGGGAGAAAACTTCCCAAACACCTCCAAAAAAATTTTAACCCAGAAGGACAAAAAGGACCTGTTTCCACCGTGCCTCATGACACCATTGGCATCACTTGGGCTGGCGGGGAGGTGGAGGAAACTTGGAAAATTTTCCCAAAAAATTTTCCAAAAGGCACTAAGTTAAAAAGGGGATCCGCCCCTCCACTATCACCTCATGGTGCCATGTGGTAGCCTCTAATTGGCTGCGGGGTGGTGGAGAAAATTTTGAAAATTTTCCCAAAAATTTTCTTAAGCCCCAAGGGAAAAATTCGGGCCACAAGCCCGCCAAGGAAAGTTTTCCCAAAATTTTAATGCTAAGTGAAGAAAAATTCAGAAGGCCATAAATTTTAATAGAGAACTTGGTTTGGGGAAAACGAGGACTTTCTAGAAAGATCTCGACGTCCTCTTTACACAGAGCTCATTAATTTTTGGTTTTGATAAATTTTAAGGGTTAAATTTTAAGAAAACGTGGCCTGCAAGATTTTACAGTGTGAACTGGTAAATTTTAACTTGTTAGATCTGTTCAATTTGATTTTCTTCCTCCTTTAACATGTCAAATAGCACATGGAGGATTGTTCTTAGATGAATTTTAGGATGTATTGGAAGGTAATTTTTCTTGATTGATTTCCAATTCAAATTTTTTTACAACTTCTGACAACAAAAATGACTGTGAAAGGTTTGGGCCTGATTTTGCAATGTTTGAAGAATTTTTCCTTAAGTGTTTTAGTCCAATTGAGTTCATTTATATCATAACATGTTAGATTTTAAAGTTTTAATGTTATTTATTGTTTGTAGGTTCGAACTGTGCATTTTAGAGGAAGTATTTGCCAGTTTAAAAAAATCAAAACAAAGGTCAATTTCTATAGGATCTATTTATCATTTTCCACCTTCCAAGTATTAAAATTCAATTCCAATTAACACATTTTAGTTGATTCAAAACAAACCATTCAAGACCATGTTAGTGTGGGTTATTATTTATCATTTTATTTATTTATTAGATTCAACTTGTGTTAGCCCTACACTTGTTGGGTTAGCCAGGTTACTAAGTTAGCTAAAAGCTTACTAGTCTTTTGGAAACTTAACTACCAGTCTTAGTGGGAGTTTCACCAATTTTAGCAGTTGCACTTCCCTCCTCCTATTTCTTTCTTAAAAATTCAAGTCATTCTATTGTAATGTATTGAGCATTATGGATTATGATGGATTTCCATATATGGTATTTTTCTTTTGCTTTGCAAATCTACTATTATTATATGAGATCATCTTGGAACAATATTCTTATCATTTTTCAAACATGCAGATTTCAAATTTTACACATTTCTAAAAGACAAAATACTATATTTTTTTCAATGCACTACAATGCAATTTGAGATCAATTCAATTACATTCAACTTTTACATTCATTTTTTGAAAAGGCAATTTTACAACTTCTTTCTTTTATTCCTTCCAAAAATCATTTATTAACACAGAGCAGAATAATACATTTTCTTTTCACGTGTTGCACATTTCCACTTTCAAAACAGGGACTTCCTAATGCATGATAAACAAAAATTTCCAATTGAAGAATATCATATGAACAAGGTAAACACTTCCAATAATTCCAATGAAACTCATACAACCTCCTTTCCATTTGATTTCAAAGTACAGTATACAAAACAATATCATTCTTTCACATTATTTCCCAAAACAACATACAAAGTATAACTCTTTTACATTTCCAATTTCCACTTGCAATCAGTACAACATCTTTCCATTACAAACATTTACAAGGTCATCCACTTCAATTGGGAAAGGTTACAATGAGATTTCATTTCACAAGGGACTGTCAAACTGTCTTTTCTCAGCTCCAGAACAACAACATGCATTCTTCTCTTTCTTCCAATTTTGATCACAACAAAGGCAGGGGAAAGGCAATGCTCTCCACCCAACCAAGACATCCAATGAAAGGATAAGCCATCCTTCTTCATTGGCCCCCCTGAGCCCCAACCAAAATGCAATAAAATATGTGATTTCAACTCATGGCAACAATAGGCTTCCACAAAACATACAAGCAACATTTTCACAATAAAACACAGTCCAAAACAGAATGTAGTTTTATAACTACATTAACACATGAAAACCAAATACTAAGGCTTCATCAAGCAAGCCAAAGGAGTGAGAACTATGGGGGATGCTTCTTATGCATCCCAAATGGGGAAATGGGTATCACCACCTGAGTTACAAACTGCCAAAAAGATAGTATATCAAATCCCTAACATTCCTTATGCCTCCCCCAAGTACCCCTTATTCCTCACATTTCCTTATGTCCCCCTAACCTCTTATGGCACCCCATAATGAGTAAAGAAATGCAATATATTTCTTTGTAAGGTGGAACCCAAATCCCAACTCCCTCCACACTTATACCTCCCTAAAACACATTTGTGCCTCCCACAAAAATAACCCCATAGTATTCTCCTACACCATTCCTAGGCCATCTACCCACAAACCACAACAATAACAAACATACCAAAATTTACATATTCATACAAATGAAAAGAAGAGTATTTCCAAGAGCCAATCTCTTACCTCTCCATGATGGAGTTGTTCCAAGTTCAAAACAACAAGCTCCTTCCCAATGCAAGCAATCCAAAAATCAACCCAATACAAGCATGAAACAATCATCCAAAAACTTCTCCAAGCAAGAGCTCCCAAAACAACAAGGGAAATTCACCCCCAAATGAAGTATGCCAAAAGTGAAATCAAGTGACCAACCCAAAACAAGCCAACATAATTCCAATTTTATAGGAAGAGGGAAGAGAAGAGGATGAGGTGGATCCATGTAGGATGCCACATCACACATCCTCAACTTCAACACAAAATTCAAATTCATTCTCCAATGCACAATAAAGAGGTGGGTGAATAATATGACAATTTACTTACACACTCCAAAAGCCCACACCCCATAAGGACTGAATTTAATAAAATGTAAGAAGAGTGCAATTAAAACTTACAATTAGTCATATCAAAATGCATAAAGAAGATCTAAATTCAACCCTCCAACCATAGGTATGGTTGGTAAATAAAATTAAGAGGTATGGGACAAGTTTTACTTGTCCCACAAGCCTCCAAAATCAGCCTCCAAGGACAAATTCGAATTTCCAAGAAGGTGGAGTGTTTCATACTCCAAAATCTGACTTACACAACTCTTACACATACTTACACATTACTTACCACATTTAATAAAAGAAGCCAACAACTTCTATAATTACTTTCTTATACCCCAATTTTATTAATTTATTTATTTTAACAATATGATTACTCACATTAATTCTCCACAATTAAAAGAATAATGAAAGGGGTAAATGCATCACAAAATAAACACATGCAAACAATAATAAAAAGGAACCACATTAATAAAATACACATAACCCCTTGGTCACATTCAAAGGTAATCCCCCCCATGGGAATCCCTAACAAAAAACAACACACACAACAAATACAGTTGCCATGGTGACCTTGTTGAATTCATCTAGAATTCCAATGTGGTTGGTCTCCAATCCCCTGATGTTTTTGTGATATTTTTAACCTGCACAATACAAATACCCCTTTGGCCTCGTGGCCATATCAGAACATCCAAATATAATATAAATATAATTTATAAAATCATTAATATATATATGAATCACAACAACATCTAGACAATCAACAATATCACTTCCAATTTCATCAACAACTATATAATCATCAATTTTAAATTCAATTTTCTCAGTCTACTCAATATATCCAAATATCACATGTCCTAACAACATCCATCATATATATATAACCATGTCCAACAGTATGTCAACATCTATATAAAATGTCTCTAACAATCATCATGCATCATATATGAATCAGAGTCAACAATAATCCATGATCTGACATCTAACACCATACTAAATCAAAACTATAATAATGTCCATGATATAGTCAACAATATCATGATCAATATCAAAAGTGTCGAAGGGAAGTGGGCACTACATCCCCCTCCTCTTATAATTGACTTCCTCTTGGAAATCACTGAAAAGAGAGATAGGAACAAATGCAATAGAAAAAGGATCACTCCATTATGGGATTGCTTGCTTCAAACAAGTGTGGGTCTATAGAACCCAAGTTTGGTCCAATGAAATTTAGCAAGAAGAAGGGAGATTGCAAGGGATGAGTTCTAAAATTTCTGCATGCAAGACTACAAACATTTAAATCTAGAGAGTAAATTTACGCTATCAACCAAGATACCACACATAACAATATAAGATGAAGAGTTCAAAAGAGTCTTAAGAGTAACCACCAAGTAGAGGAATAATAAGGAGAATTCCATGAGTTTGAGAATAGCCACATAGTTTCCCAAGGAATACAACATACTACACTAATAAAAGTTAATGTTTCTACATGTTTAAGCCATGCTTTCAAGGTTCACTGTCTAGACAAGGCTAGCAAAAATCAACTATGACCAAATTTGCATGAGGAACAAGTCTACACGAGATCCCATAATTTGAGGATCACAAAAGATAAGGTGAATCAACAAGGGCACCTAAATTAGAAAAATATTAAAAAACAAGGAACTATTCCAGGAAAGCACTTCTATAACTCGAGAGGGTACAATAAACTTTTCATGGTAATAAAAGTGAAGTCAAGACCACAAGGTTTCATAGAGTCTGATTTTTACACTTTTGTTTTAAGAATTGAACACACCATACCAACCAAATATAAAGAAGTCAACTGTTTAGCAAAAGAAAAATATTTATATATTTATATCTCCCCTAGCAACTAACATATCAATACAAGTACCATACATTATAACACAATGGGATTTATTTATCTTAGTTCCTACTCAAGCTCGGAATAACCATAAAGAGAGCACAAGAAATACCAAGGACCACTTAAGGTCGCTATGGGAGAAGAACAAGTAACACGTGGTCCAATTACAATCCAAGGGTGCCATCGTATCAAAAGTGGATAACATCATCTTGCACTTTCCATCCTAATAGACAAGGGGCAACAACAACAAGGTGACTCAAGAAAATATGAAGAAAAGAAGACTTCCCAAAGTTATTTTATATCCTTAACATATGTTGCCTTAAAATTACAATAACTTAGGTCTCCAAGGACAAAACAACATGCAAGGAGGTTGCTTCTCAAACAAAAGATAAGTCTCAAACCAAAAGGACCACAACTCACATTCGTCGAGGTACGGGACGATAAGGTATGATGACCCAAAACTCCCACAAGAAAGGCACATAATCTATGAACAAGAAGTACTAAGCAACTAGAACACATTACTATCCACCAAGGTGTTTCACAATTTCATGTAGGTGAAAAAACTACAGGTTTAACTATACATCGTACTCAATACACATAAATCATTACTTGTGTGTGTGTGAAGTGTGTGTGTGTGTGTGTGTGTGTGTGAGATAGAGAGAACATAACATAAATAGATCGAGAGAAATAGAGAAGACATATAACAAATGTATACAACATATTGAAAAGTAAGAGAGATAAGATAATACAGATTCACAGCTCAAAGAAGATAAATAGAAATATAACAAAAGGGATATTGCAGAAAGATACGTGCAGAAACACAAAGCATGAGAACAAATTTTTTTAAGAAAAAGAAACTGATATTATAACACAAGAAGAGAAACAAAAGAAAAGATAGAGCATCAAATCTGAGATTATAAAAGGTTTTTAAATCTAATATAATAGTTATATTTTGTGTGTGTTTTCTATTTTGGTTGTGTTTTTTCACTGTGTTGGTTATAGGTGGCACCAAATCTTGTCAACATTTAATAGTATAAAATGGTTTAAATAATTTTCAACCTCTATAACAAAAAAGACATTTTACAAATAGTTAATATTTAACTTCAAAATATATAGGTCTCCAAGTGAAAAATTATTAAAGAAATACTATTGTTAGAACATTAACAGGGGGAAATAACATTTTGTAAAATATGAATAGAAAATGTAAAAGATCAAACTTATATATTTTTTAGGTGGGTATCTACAGCTATGACACAATATTGAAGACTATAATTACAAAGATGCAACATGAATAAATTATAAATATTAATAGATCTTTGTAAACATAAAAAATTCAAAGATACAAAAAATGCAAGGATCTAAACAATCATCATTTCCCAAAAAATAAAATGAAAAGAATTGAAAGATTAAGAAGTAGAAAAAGACTCATACACTACTCAAGTTATAACTTGAATGACAAATCATTTCACACACCAAAAGAACAAAAAAATGATAGAATTGACCATGGGCATTTCATTACACTATAAAGTTGGTTGTAAGCGCGCACACGCATGTGTGTCTTTGTGTGTGGATAGTCTCGAAAACATTGATGAGGCATACATTTTTTAAGGATTATAAGTCTTAATGAATCTTTTTCAACATTGAATTGTTTAATTATTTAGGTAGGTCAAAATCTCAAGTAATTTTTCCAATTTCTTTAAGATGTTGTTTATTCTATACAATGAATTGGCGAATTCTTAAAGAAAAAAATTATTATTTTTGAATAAATTGATACCAATACTTGTTTAGAATGGGAAATATTTTTCAAGGACATTGTACACAAAAATAACCAATCACCAAACATTATTTAAAAAAATTATAGCTAGAGGAGGATTTAAGAAGGCTAGTATGCACAACTATAGATACAAAATATTGATCCTTGATAAAATTGAAATTTTTTATAGCTATCACACCTATAAATTTAAAACAAGGAAACATTGAGGTATCTAATAACGTTGTTTTGTTTCTCTTCCAACGTAGAAAGGGATGATGGGTTCTTTGGGAATATGAAGAACAAAAAATGTAGACCGGATATTGTCACCTACAATATTGTCCTCAATGGGCCATGTAAAAAAATGGTATACTTAAAGATGCATATATGTTGTCTCTTTCGACATATCTCCACCCAAACATTTGATACCCCCAAAATCATTCCTTTGGGTTACCCCTTTCTTTTGCATTCACTTCATTAAAGACCCAACAACAGGGGAGTTTCATGAAGGGTTAGTAGAACTGTAATGGAATTACTTTAATATAAATGCAAATATTTCAGAATATATAATATATTATTACTATCTATGTTGAGGGGGGCAACCTCCTAAGTCTTACAATAAGACACTAACTCACACGCTTCACGCCTATGTAGAGGAATTACTCACCCATATATGTATGTATGTATGTATGTATGGTTGTGTAAGGTCATACCCCTTCATTAGCATTAGTTTATACCTAATGACAAACTAACTAATGATTATAAGTATAAATGTTATATAATTCATATGTTACCCCACACTTATATCTATACATGTGGTAGGTTAATCTCTTATCACCCCCCCCATTTAAAACAACATTGCCCTCGATGTTGATCAACTCAGGAAGGTGTTGTAGAAAATCGTCATCTTTGGTCACTTCTTCTGACTTCATTTCCTCTTTATCTCCTATGTCTACATTGGCCCCTTCAATGTAGAAAAATTTATTTTTAGCACATTTATGTCCCCTATTCCATTTGCTATCACAATTTAAACATAAACCTTTTGCTTGTTTTTCTTCAATTTTTTAAGGACTCAATCGAGTCGGTTGAGGGAACAATTGTAATGACCCCATGGGATCTATATTAGTATTGAAAGACCTCCTTTATACTAGCTTTCTTTCCTCATCCTGTCATGCAAATATCATGGATTCAGCTATAGAAATTGGATTGAACATGCACACATCCAATTGAATATTATTCTACAAGCCTCTTAAGAATAAATCATTTAGGTTGTTATCAAAGATATCATTCACCCTTAAGGATAATTTTTGGAATTACTGAACACTAGTCCTTCACAACCCTCTCTCAATTTTCCTTGATTCGACGCAAGTCATTTTGACTACTCTGTAATATAAAAAGTATGACATTGTTGGCATCATTAGACTAAAAAATATTACATTTCATCTAGTCAATTTTAAAAACCAACTAACATTTATAGGATTGAAACAATTTTTTTTTCTTTACTAAGCCATCTAATACCAAATTTGTAACTACTCTGGATCATATCTTTTAGGATGCCATTAAAAATTTCGTAATACAAAA